>CP116446.1:11687420-12107420 GCA_028216015.1 Quercus dentata | reverse complement strand
TTTTGCTCGTCTGTGTGTCCAAATTGATCTTTCCAAACCATTAGTCAATTTGGTCAGAATGGGACGTCTAAGGCAAAAGGTGATGTATGAGGGTATCTCGACTTTGTGTTTTTGTTGTGGGAGGCTTGGGCACAAACAAGAATGTTGTGGATACCGTGTAAGTCCAATGGAGAAGAATAGGGAGGAAGGTCCTTCAAAGAGAAAAAAGGTGCAGCAGAATGAACGAGATGGTCATATTGAACAAAGTGTCCAATCCGATTCCAACTTTGGTGATTGGATGATAGTTACTAGGAGAAAAAATTCCGTTAGAATGGGACAGAACCGTGGGACCAAGTCACCCCACCAAGAACCTAGTGCCGCTCCCAAGGAAAGTAAGGGCAAAGAGGTAAAATCAAACCCTATGCCATCTCCCAATCCTGAAGTGACCTTTCAATTTAAGTCCGGTCACGTGAAGAGAGCCGTTGGTGCTTCTGATAGCTCTGAGGCGGCGCTCACATCAAGCAAGTTTGGCGAGATTCGCACGCAAGATTTACATGGAGATTGCCAATATGATAATCAGGTGGCTTATCAAAAGCCTTTCAACCACGATCTGGGTACTCCTTCCCAAACGGCTAATCTTAGAAATAAGAAAGCAAAGCTCTCTAAAGCAGTAGTGAGAAGAGGAATCCAAGCACTAGTAGCTCCAAAACCTTAAAGAGAGCCAACCCCGAACCTAATTCTTGCCTTAAACCATCTGCTCTTGCTTCCGATCCGAGTAGCTATGGATTTTCCCTATCCAACCTTCCTTCCACTTCCCACGGTGGGGTGGGCAATCTGGTACAGGAACAAGATGATAGCCATCCCGGAGGAGCTGATTACTCAAATCCGTGCAACCCCAACGGAATCAATGGGTTGGTTCGAAGAGGACCTAGCGGCGGCTTGGAGGCACATATTCCCAATCACCCCGACCGATGTAAGAACAGGGAGTCTTCCCCTGGATCATCCTGCTTGGGGCAGAACCCCAAATCAATGGTGGAAGTTCCTAACCGACACGCCGTTGATCTCAGAAAAGGAAGTGCAGGAGTTGAACATGCTAAGGCGGCCATTAGTAGTGCCCCACTTGGACGAATCGGGCTGGCTTGTCCAAGAGAAGAAAGTGATAGATTTCAGGGGATCGGTCTCAACGCATCCGGGGAATATGCCTACGTTGAAGTTGTTCCGCATTCTCAACCCAGTCAAGAGATGCGATCTTCTGGTATGTTGCAAAGAAGAAATTCAGGGGATATTGAACTATCTGGTGGTGTGGAAGCCGGATTGGGCGGCGTCCAAGGATCTCCTAAGGAGACTGGGATGGAGCATGATTGCATCGGCAATGATGGGGACTAATTCTATGGAAGTGCCAAATATTAACTGCTCCAAAATGAATATCCTTTTGTGGAATTGTAGGGGTGCCTTGAACGGGGACTTCACGAGAAGGGTTTTTGAAATGGCAGTCAACCACTTTCCGGCCATAATGATTATCACTCAAACAAGAGTGGGTGGCGATAGGGCTACCAAGATTATTGAGGGTCTTCCTTTCGATGGATTCTTTGTCACTGAAACCATTGGATATGCGGGAGGACTTTGGCTACTCTGGAAAAAAGAGGAGGTAGAGGTGTTTGTCCTGGCCGCCACAGAACAAGAGATCCATGCTACTATTAAGGTATGCAATTCTAACTTTACTTGGCTTATTTCTTTTGTTTATGCGAGTCCTCGCCTTGCCGAAAGAAAAATTTTATGGGCTAATTTGTCCCAAGTTGCTCTCTTACATAATCTTCCCTGGTTACTTCTTGGTGACTTTAATGAAATTCTGTGCGGAAATGATAAACTGGGGGTAGGCAAATCAATCTTAATAGAGCATTAGAATTTAAATCCTGTCTAGATGATTGTAACTTCCTGGACCTTGGTTTTTCTGGACCAAAGTTCACTTGGTCTAATCGTCGGCAAATTTATGATCTTATTTTAGAGCGCATTGATAGATGCTTTGCGAACCCCGCTTGGAGAACTCTATATCCCGAAGCCTCGGTGACCCATTTGCCTAGGGTATTTTCCGATCACGGCCCTGTTCTACTAGAGTTATCTAGGCCTCCTCCCACGGCAATCGATAAACCTTTTAGGTTTCACACCATGTGGATGCACCATCCAGATTTCCCAAATGTGGTTAGGAAAACTTGGGAGCCTGGGCTTGACCTTCATACAGCTATTAAGAGTTTTGCGGTTAATGCTAAACAAAGGAACAGATCGGTCTTTGGGAATATCTTTGCCCTAAGAAAAGGGTTTTAGCCAGGATAAATGGGGCCCAAAAAGCCCTTTCCAATGGCCCTAGTCATTTCTTGATTCACTAGAAAAGAGTCTCATCGATGAGTATAACTCAATAATGCAACAAGAGGAGGAATTACGGGCCTTAAAATCTCGTCTTAATTGGGCTGCGTATGGTGATTCCAACACTTCATTTTTTCATGTCTCCACACCGGTCGGGAGGCATAGGAACAAGATTAGAATGTTAAAAAATTCTGTTGGGGAATGGATTACTAATGAAGAGGAAGTTAAAAGAGTACATCCTTTCGGGCTTTAAAGAGATTTTCCAAACGGAGCTTTTATTCTCCCCCGCTGATTCATTTGCCCTATTTTCCATTTGCAGCTTCCTTTCTGAGGAAGAGAGATCCATATTGGCTGGCCCTGTTTTGGAGGATGAAATTAGACATGGCCTTTGGGCCTTAAAGCCATTTAAAGCTCCTGGACCAGACGGATTACATGCGGGGTTTTTCCAATATTTTTGGAATGATGTTAAAAATTCTGTATATATGGAAGTTTCAAATATTTTGATTCAAGGGTGATTCCCGATTTTCTTAATGAAACCTTGATTTCACTTATCCCTAAGTGCATCAGCCCGGAAAGTTTGGGTAATTTTAGACCGATTAGTCTATGCAACACCATCTATAAGGTGGTCACAAAAATCATTGTTGGTCGCATTAGACCCTTTTTGGATAAACTTATTTCGCCAAATCAGACTGCCTTTGTTCCGGGAAGAAGGGGTTTGGACAATGTTGTTGTTGCACAAAAACTTATTCACTCTTTAGATAAAAAGAAGGATAGAGTGGGCTTCATGACCATTAAGGTGGATCTTGTGAAGGCTTATGACCGTCTTGAGTGGTCATTCATCCGAAAAATCCTCCAAGCCTTTTGTTTTCCTCATGAATTGATTAAGTTGATTATGAGTTGTGTGTCAACCACGACCATCTCTATTCTCGTTAATGGAGGTAAATCAAGCACCTTCAAGCCCACTAGAGGGATACGTCAAGGCGATCCCCTTTCTCCATATCTGTTCATCCTTTGCATGGAGTATCTTGGATTTCTCATCAATGAAAGTTGTAGGTTGAAAAATTGGACACCACTGAAAGCTTCTAGGCAAAATGTGGGTGTTTCACACCTTTTCTTTGCAGACAACCTTATGCTATTTGCCAAAGCCGATAAGGAAGGGGCTGAATCCATTAAGAAGATGCTGAATATCTTTTGCAAGGAATCAGGGCAGCTGGTTAGTGCCGAAAAATCCCGCATTTATTTCTCGCCTAATGTCTCCCCAAACATTAGAGAGGATATCTATGGTGTTCTTGATATTGCTGAAACCTCAAATATTGGAAAATACTTAGGCTTCCCCCTAAATCACAAAGGTGCAGCCCGGAATAGATACAATTTTGTTGTGGAAAGGGTTATCTCTAAGCTTTCGGGGTGGAAATCTAAATTCCTATCCTTCGTTGGAAGAACGGTTCTTGTCAAATCTGTCATGGCTGCAATCCCAAATTATGTTATGCGGGGGGCTGCTTTGCCGAGTCATGTTTGTGAAAAACTTGATAAAGTCAATAGAGATTTCTTGTGGGGTTCATCTACAGAGAAGAGAAAGCTCCACCTTGTTGGATGGAGCAAAATAATTAGGCCCAAGGATGAGGGGGGGCTCGGCATCCAGGCAACAAGGGCCAAAAACATTGCCTTACTAGCCAAGCTCAATTGGAGACTCTATCACGACCAAGATTCCTTGTGGGCAAAAGTCTTATTAAGTAAATATTGCCCCGAAGATCATCGGGATTCTTTGAATCCGGAGAAACTTCCTTGCTCTTCTAATTGGGCTGCAATCAAAGTGGGGTTTCCTATATTTAAGCAAGGTATTTGCTGAAATGTGGAAAACAAGTCGAAGCTGAGTTTTTGGGAAAGTAATTGGGTGAAGGGTAATACTATGAGAGAATTAATTGAGGGCCCTCTTCCCCATCATGAGGTGTCTCTTACTATTTCGGATATTCATCAAAATGGGCATTGGAACTTTGAAAAAATTTCTTTTGCTCTTCCTAAGGTGGTCATTGATAGAATTCAAGCCATTCCTATTCAATCCTTTGGTGAGAGGGAGGATACTTTAATGTGGAAATTTTCAGCTGATGGAGAATTCAGTATGGACTCACCCTCTTGTTTAACTATTTCAGATCAACCTAAACCTTTATCTTTTTCTCGGCTGCTGGGTTTGGGGTGTGGATACTTTGCCAAAAATAAGGCATTTTCTGTGGTTGTGCAACCATGCTAGCATACCTACTAGGCAAGTGATTAAACATAGGGGAATTGATTGCTCTGCTCTCTGCCCCCTATGCAATGTGCAAGAGGAGTCGATCATACATACACTTAGAGACTGCCCATTTGCGAGGAAATTTTGGTTATCCATTGGAGTGCCTCAAGTTCTTACTGATTTTCTTAGTCTTGATTTGCTGGTTTGGCTTAGAATTAACTGCTTGTGCAGCAGAAACATTCAAGCTAAAGGTCTTCCTTGGTGCTTCATCTTTCCTTTTGCAGCTTGGTGGTTATGGAAACATAGAAATAGGGTTGTTTTTGATAACTGTCCAGCCAACCCAAAGCTTTATTTGTCTTGTATCCAGGCTGTGAGAGAATATTTTTACCGTGTAAGCAAAACTCAAAAGTCCAAACATAATACTGCTGTTCAAGTGCGCTGGTTCAGTCCACCTATTGGCTGGTTTAAGCTAAATTCTGATGGGGCTGCACTTGGAAACCCGGGCAAGGCGGGTGGGGGAGGTCTAATACGTGATTATCAAGGGAAATGGGTTAAAGGGTACATGAGGCATATCGGTTTTGCTTCTAGTATCATAGCAGAATTTTGGGCGTTGAAGGATGGGTTGCTGCTTGCTTCCCACCTTGGCATCTCTAAGCTTCTTGTGGAGTTGGATGCTCAAATTGTGATCAACTTGCTTCACTCTTCCAGACCTTGCAATAACTCTTTTTCTTCTCTGCTTAATGATTGCAGATACCTCCTTCACCAGTTCCAGCAAGTCGGGGTCAATCATGTCTTTCGGGAAGCGAATAGATGTGCGGATTTTCTTGCTAAAGGTGGCAGCACCCTTGATGGGAATTTTGTTGTTTTGGACACTCCTATTTCGGAAGATCTTTGTATTATTTTAAATTCTGATGCTCTTGGACTATACTCCTTAAGGCTTGTAGCCAACACTTCGCCTTTTATGGCTAGTTAATGCAGTATTCCTCATTAACCAAAAAATATATATATATATATATAGATTATTGACTTTACACATTCATCTTGGGCAGTTTTAACATTACATATAATTTTGCCTATACATATTCATCTACTTTAATTTAGAATTATTTTTTATTCTTTTTAAAAAAAATTATAAATAGATTATTGACTTTACACATTTATCTTGGGTGGTTTTAACATTACATATAATTTTGCCTTTGCATATTCATCTACTTTAATTTAGATGTTTATAACTAAATAATGAAATCAATGAAGAGTCAAAAACCAAAAAAAAAAAAAAAGATACCTAGTTGATTATCGAAATTAAAAATAACATCCCAAAGGAAACAACAGGGAAAAATACAACTAACCTCAAAGGGACATACCAATTTTGATGCCATTGCCTTTGTCAAGGGATTTCGTAAACCACTTTTTTTTATTTGTCTGTAATTCCAACAAAAAACCCAACACGTCAAAATTGCGAACTCTAATGTTAGATTGATAACAACACAATTAAAACCTAACCCTCTGTTGATTTATACAAACAAATTTTATAATAAATAAATTTAGTTCATTTTTGTTAAAGCATTTTATTTGTGTTCCCTCTTACTTACACAAGAATGCAATCACTTTTCTAGAATAAAATTTCAAAAGGGGAAAAAGAATAAAAATTCACAAAGTCTAGAGATTTGCCTTAGGAGAACCCGTTTGAAGCAGAGTCTGTCCAATAATACATCAAGATTTTGAGTTATAATAAAGTGTAGCTAAAGATTTTAGAGGAAAAAAAAAGAATTAAAAAGGAGATCCAAAAAAAGAAAAGAAGAGAAGTGATTGTAAAAGGTTATATACCTTTGAATCTCACAATTCCTCTCTTTCTCAACCACATAACTCCAAAACTTTAACAACAAACAAATCACCACCACATCCAAATGAATTGGGCCATTAAAGCAAGACATGGCTAAGATTATAAAATGGTGCACAACATTCATAAGAAATTGAATACAAAGTGCTATGAATTCTATCCGAACCTACATATTAGGATTGGTTAGATATCCCTAAAATAGAACAATTCTTTTTTCTTGTTTCTTGTCTATTTAGTGCATAATGTACAGAATACTGCAATCTGCAGAATGTTTGAACATGCATGTCATGTAAGAGACCGGATGCTAATGCTCTAGGAGGAACTCACATTTGCGATATTCTTCTCCAGAATGTCTTCTGACCCTGTTAGAGCTTCCTTCTAATAGTTCTGGTTTTTTAATCCTACTTGCAACACAAGAATGAAAAAACAAAACTCAGGTAAAGGTTCCTATTTGAACCCTAAGTTTTGAAGAAAAAAAAAAAAAAAAACAGAGAGAGAGAGGGCTTACTGTAAGTCTGTAATGGGAGAGGCTCACCTCCATTTTAAAATCTCCTACTTCCTCTAGTAGCAGATGGCAAATATTTCATTTAAAGGCTTAAAAAAAAAAGGAACATCAACCACAGTTTTTCTCATTATTGTTTTACTTCATTCTCTTTCCAGTTTCCAACGTCGCATTCTTCTTCCTCTCTCTCTCCCCAATATCTCCACCGACACAGTAGAGGCAGAACCACCTTTTTTTTTTTTTTTTTTTAAATCAACAATGAAGAACTGCACAATGCTAACATAGATTTCAATCAATACCCATTATCAATTATCATGTTATTGAGAAGAATAATTGAAAAGATTTCACAAAGCCACCATATTAGCCAAACTAAAATCCCAAAAAATTACAAAGCATAAACATGTGAGAAGGTAATGCAAGAAATTTTTCCAAAACAAATAGATTTAAAACTTCTTTCTTGGCCAACAACTTCACCTTTTGAACCACAAAACAAACAGATTCCCACCCATTTTCAGACCACCGTCTGCCTCCTGAGCTCAATAGCATCAATTTTGGGTGGTGGTGTTGTGGGTTTGGGTTTGGGTTGCAAATCGGCAGCAGTGTGAGTCACGGTGGTGAAGATTTGGGTTGTCTGATGGCGGTGGTAGGTGGTTTGGGATTTCAGTTTGGCTAAAATGGTGGGTTTTGGGTTTTCAGTTTTTGCTATGAAATTTTTTCAGTTTGGCTCAAGAGATGATGGTGAAGTTGCAGATTTGTTTGGAGATGGTGATGAAGATATGGTTGTGATGTTGTAGAGCGAAGAGGAGAGGCAAGAGAGACGTAAAAATTACAGAAATTATTAAGACTCAGGACTGGAAGTATGATAAAGCCTAAAATATAACTTGGATAATTGCAAGGGGTGGGCAATTGAAAGATTAGACGTAGCAGGGCTGAATTAATGGTATACTTGAAAGTTTAAACGTTAGAGGAGGTGAGGAGCAGTAATAACAGATGAGGTGTAATATATTTTTTTTTTTGGGGGAATGAGGTGTAATAACTTGGAACAAGAAAACAAAAAAAAAAAAAAAATGGATGGCTTAAATAAAAGAGCTATAGAAGGTGCCACTTGTCAGAGCCTCATGCTTTTCCACATGAAGTCTCTACTTTTATATATGATATTGATTTGTTAATTAGTATAGTAATCAATGATGATATGAAATTTTTTTGTGTTTAGTAAGATTAGCTATAATCACAAGATTCACAACCAATCAATCACCCAAAAAAAAAAAAAAAAAACCACCAAGTTTTAGCGTAGAGGAAAAAACCATGGGACAAATCAAACTAATCTACTAAACTGCAATACTTAAGTTTAAGCTCACAACTTGAGTTCACAACAAATTGAGAAAAACACAAGAATATTATCTCTCTCAAAAAGGGGAAAAGTAATCTCACTACAAAAAACCAAAAACTGATCAAGTACCTACCTCTCCTTTCATGTTTCACCATGTCATGTGATATGCAAGCTTTGGTACCACTACAAAATGGTGGAGTTTCTTCCGTAGGTCTTTCTTAGAAGTTCAACCATGTGTTAAAATTTGCTCGAGTACAAAATATGCTTCGCAACATACTAGAATTTGAGTTCTGGTTTACATCAGACCAACAAAAACAAAAATTAACATGAGGGTTTGACATACAAAGAAAACTGTATGGAAAAGCATCTTTTGATAGAAGGTTATAAAAATACAAGCATTTAGCTTGGAATAAAATAGTACCATAAGAAAAAATTAATTTTCCAATTATATTGTCACATATCATCACTCGGTAATGATTTTTTGAGAATTTTATAACTAAATTTCTGATCACTAGGCATGAGATACATTGTAACATCAGGAAAATGTGTAAGATTGATCAAAGAGATAAGGGTTTATTCAACTTGGATACAGTTGAGTTGAACTAGAAGGAGAATTGGTAGGGTTGAAATATGCAGCATCAGATGCATGTTGATATCTGTCTAAAGAATTGACATTAATAGTTTCAAAGTTATTCAGTTGCTCAAGGTCCCACGGGTACCTTACAGCCAGTGTTGGCAAGAAGGCTATCAATCCTTGGAAGAGATTTTTTTTTTTTTTGATAGGTAAGAAAAAATATATTAAAGACACTCCAATATGTGGGCTCAAGGTCCCACAAGTACCTTATAGCCAGTGTTGACAAGAACGCTATCAATCCTTGGAAGAGATTTTTTTTTTTTTTTTTTTTTTGATAGGTAAGAAAAAATATATTAAAGACACTCCAATATGCAGGAAAAGCACAAAGTAGTCAAAAAGTACATAAAGAAGAAGGAAAAAAAAAAAAAAAAAAAAAACATAAAACAAATTACAAAAAAGAAGAGAGTTAATGAACAAAAGATGGAGTCACAAGATGTGAGTCCCCAAGCCCAAGAAAAATCAAACCAATAACCACTGAAAGAAGCAAGTAACTAATCTCCGTAACTATCCGCACGCTCAAACGTACGTCAATTACGTTCACTCCATATGCACCACATCAAACACAATAGTACTAGATTCCAAATGTATGACGAGTGTTTCCCAAGCCAATTCCTCCAACCAAAAAGAAGATCAAGCACCTTTTTTTGTAAGACCCAAGAAACCCCAAAAGATGAAAGACAAAACACCATAACTACGAAGCCTTCTCACAATGAATCAACAAATAATCCATGGTCTCCCTACAACAACACGTGCAACACCAATCAACAAAACTAAACCCCTTACTCCTCATATTATCACCAGTGAGTATCCTATTCCAAGTTGCAGTCCAAACAAAAAAAGAAACTCACCTAGGAGTCTTCACTCCCAAAATACCTTTCCAAGAAAAGTGATAGAGGAGGAATCTCGCGGAGCATTAAAGTGCAAGCAAAATTCAAAGTTTCCATTCTTCTTCAAAGTCCATCTCAATCGGTCCCCATTCTCAATTAAAGGGGTATTATCCTCCAAAAGCCTCCATCTCCTTCCCCCTTCCCTCTGCCTGGTCAAGGATAATGCAAATGAAGCTTCTTAATGGCTATCTCATACAAAACTAAAAATATTACTAGAAGGGATTGATCCCCACACCAACAATCATGTCATAATCTTGCTCTATTCCCCACCAATCTTGAACCAAGTATGTTGACTAAAATTCTCCCAACCCATACAATCTCTCTCCACAAACCTCAACCATGAACACCCCCGCCCAACTCAGAAGTCCATTCCCCCACTCTTTCCCAAACTCCATGGCTACCACCCTCCTCCAAAGACAATTCTCCTCAACCCTAATGCACCATAGCCATTTTCCTAATGGAGCTTTATTAAAAGTAGGTAGTTTCCTTATCCCCAAGCCACCGTTAGCCATAGGAATGCACACTTTATCCCATCCTACCAAATAATGCTTAAATTCACCCCCTATACCTTCCTAGAGAAGACCCCTTTGCATATTTTCAATCTTATTGGCCACACTAGGAGGAATATTAAAAAGTGATAGGAAGTAAGTAGGAAGACTTGATAATGTATTCCTAATCAAAGTCAGTCTACCACCTTTGGAATAAAATACAGCTTCTTCCATTTTGGCAATCTTGTCTCAAATTTCTCCAAGATAGGATTCCAAATAAAAGAAGTCTTATGAGAGACCCCTAGAGGCATGCCAAGGTAAGTCATGGGCAGATTCCCAATCCTACACCCCAAAAGCCTTGCCAAAACATGCATATTATCTTCCGCCCCAATTGGGACCATTTCGCTCTTACGGACATTAATCTTCAAGCTAGTGACAAACTGAAAGCATAGAAGCAACATCCGTATATGAAGAATTTGCTCCACATCTACATCACAAAACAAGATCATATCATCTGCAAACGAAAGATGTGTAACACAAACTCCATCACCCTACCTACCGTTAGCCTTAAGACCTCTATTTAAACCAACCCCCTCCACTCTCTTCAACATCGTACTATATACTTCCATCATGATTAAAAACAGCATAGGAGATAGTGGATCTGCTTGTCTCAATCCCCTCGGACTTCCAAAAAAATCAACTAGAGACTCATTTACCTTATTTACCAAAACAGGAAACTGAATTGTGGAGATACAAGTGTGAATCCACCTACACCATCTCTCTCCAAAGCCCATCCTCCTTAACAGATCCAAAAGTGCCTCCCAATTCACATGATCATAAGCTTTTCTAATGTCTACCTTGCATATAACCCTCAGAACTTGACTCTTCACTCAACTATCCACACATTCATTGGCAATAAGAATTGAGTCAAGGATCTGTCTACCACCCACAAAACCATTCTGAGATCAGCTGATCCAAAACTCTTTTTAGGCGATTTCCTAACAACTAAGCCAAAATTTTATACACGCTCCCCACCAAACTAATAGGCCTGAAATCTCTAATATCGGAGGCATCACTCATTTTAGAAATTATAGAAATGAAAGCAGCATTGAGGGATTTACTACATTAGTAAAACTTCTCAAAGAAGGCTACTACATCTTTTTCCACCACTCTCCAACAATGATTAAAAAAAGCTATAAAGAAGCCATTCGAATCTAGAGCTTTATCCCCTTGTACATCCCTAACAGCATGAAGGATCTCCTCCTTATCAAACTACCTTTAAAGCCATCCCTTATTTGCTCAAACTCTAAACCTTCCACCATAGGTTGCCATACCTCGATCTCCTGATACAATTTTTGATAAAATTGTACTATCCGAGAAGCCACTTGAGACTCCTCATACAATACTCCATCCACCTCCAAAATACTTTGCCATCTTGTGGAAAAACTTAGTATTATTATCTGCTTCCTCAATACACAACATCCTCAATTTTTATCTCCAAGAAAATTCTTTCATGGATAGGAGTCCTACTTGGGACCGCACTTCTTCCCTTTCACATTTCTCCACATCTGTGAGTCTTTGTACCCCTTCTTTAGCACCCGACCTTTTCAATTCCTCAAGTAATCTTTTTTTATTGATTCCTACATTTCCAAACTCCCTACACTTCCATTGTATGATATCTTCTTTCAACAACTTCAACTTCTTAGCTAAGACAAAACTAGGAGTACCATAGACGGAATGTCAATTCCACCATGACTCAACTCTATCAACAAACACATTTGTCTTCAATCACATATTTTCAAACCTAAATGGACTTTTCCCCCTTGCCATTGCCCCTGCCTCCAAAAGAATTGGACAATGGTCTGAAATAGGACGAGGCAATATCCATTGGATCACATCTGGATAGTGTTCCTTCCAATCAGGAGAGACCAATGTTCTATCAAACCTAGACATTGAAGGCTGATCTGTCTCACTGGACCAAATGAACCTCCCTCCTAAAGTTAAATCGATCAAGTTAAGATCTTAAATAAACTTAGAGAATTTTTCCATAGCCGAAGTTAGTCTTGAGCATCCCATCCGCTCACTTGGAAAATGAACAACGTTAAAATCTCCAAAGCAATAACATGAAACATCCCAATATGGCTGAATTCCAACCAATTCATCCCATAAGTGACTTCTCTCGATATCTTCATTTGGGCCATAGACCCCTGTGCAAGCCCACTCAAACAATCCCCCAGCCCCCGCTGCCGAACAGATGCAAAAAAAGTTCCCACCAGTTAGCCCAATTTTTCCAAAACCCTTCTATCCCACATAATCAAGACCCCACCCATTGTATGATCTGTATCCAAAGCAAACCAATCCATATATGGACAATTCCACAAACTACAAGACTACTCCACAAACTATGGACCATCCTGTCTATCCACTCCAGCAAGTCTAGTTTCTTGCAAACAAACTACATTTTTCCATTCACATAAAAGATTTTTCACCACAAGATGTTTCCTACGGGTCATTCAAACCTCTAACATTCCACGAGATCATTCTTAGCTTCATTAAGACATTAGTATCCCAACAAACAACACTCTACATAAGCAACACAATATCTGCCATCATAATTAACCAAAGAAATCAAATTCCCCAATTCTCCCATTCCCTTCTTCTTAGCTTTAACTGGTTTACCACTTCCTTTAGTTTCCCCCTTTTAGCAAATTGGCTGCCTCCATCTCTTTTTCTCACCTTTGCAATAAAGCAATACACATCGCCTCATATCGATTCAAAGGAAGCCCAACTAATTTATTGAATCCTAGAACTCTATATTTCACCCATCTTGAAATTTCTAAAGAATTCTCTAGATATAGTACCTGGCTATCCTTGTCCGACTCCACTGGCAAAGCCAACTCCAAACTATTACTTGAAGGAGCAATCGCCATCAAAGGACTCCAGTTTGAAAGCTCATCCGCCACACCTAATCCCAAAGCAGAAAATTCCACTCCTCCGTCCATTGAATTACTTTCCCTAGCAAAACCAAAATCTCTCACAATGGAAACTGCAATGGAACTAGTACTATCAAACTCAGAGTCAAGAACCATCCCTTCACTTGACACTTCGATTAACGGCTGTATCATATCACTTTCTTCCAGATCGATCCTACCCAGCTCAGAAATTGGAGACACAGCCGCAGTTGTAGCTTCTTCAAAATCATCCCCATCGATCTTCCCCAAAGTTAAAAACCCAGCTCTGCACAAACCCATAAGAAGATCAGAGTGATAACGACTCAAAGGTAGCGAAACCAAGCCCATCGATGATTGACCATTGGACTGATGATTACAGCCCTATTGCTATCGATCGCACACGGAAGAAGCAAAATCCAAAAGAAATAGGAGTAACTTTGCATTCTGACACCCTCAGCAATATCGCCCATTGTTCAGCAATTGCTGACTTCGACAAGCAGCTCGCATGAGCTTTATGCTCTGTTTGTTTCGATGAAAATATTTTACACTAGAAATATTTTCCGCAAATTTTTTTTCATTTTACAGTGTTTGGTTGTGTATCTAAAAATACTTAGGAAATCATTTGCAAGGGTTTTTTTTCATGGTAAAAAAAAAAAAAAAAAAAAAAAAAAACTTCATTTAGAAACAATCCAAATTCAAAATTCTCACCATCCTAAGCTGAAATTCTCAAATTTTAATAAAAAACACAAACATGAATCAAACCACCCAAACTCAAATTAGCTATAAAAAATAAATAAAAGACAACAAAAAAACACCCAAATCTACAAGGACGTCGGTGAAGATCTACAGAATTTTTGTGCGACAAGGCCTAGTAGTGGGGATTTGTACAAAACAAACCTAGATCTACAGGGCCTAGGAAAAAAAAAAAAAAAAAAAAAACCAGATCAACAAACACAAATTACAATTTTAGTGATTGACTTGCAGTGGAGAAACGCCAATTTTTGCGACAGCAACAGGGCCTACTAGTGAAGGAGAAGAACGGCATTTGACAGTGGGTATTGAGCCTCGATCCTCACAGTTTATCAAAACAGGCTGGGGTTTGAGATCTTCCACACGCAACAGTCGCTGGACTTGTCGCCAGAGATGAGTGGAGGCAAAGGTGGGTGGCGTTGTAGGAGGTGTTGTTGCTGGTGGGTGCTTTTCCTGTCTAGCTTATGTGGAGTGGCTGGTCTGTGATGTCTACATGTGAGAGACTGCAAAATATAAAATGTTTTACCAAAATTTCAAGCAAAATTTTTTTTACTTCTTCTTGCCTTTATTTTACAGTTTGACCAGAAAATATTTTACGGTTCGACCAGATTTTATAACAAAACAAACATGGTAGAATGTGGAAAATGAAAATATTTTAATTCAAAACAAACGGAGCATTAGAACACTCACCAGCCTAAAAAATGCTTGGACTGGAGAGGAGTGGGCTTAGTTTAAAACAAGGCCCTTGGCTTTCCATTTCAGAAAAGTCCACCGAGCTTTTAGGCCCAACCCCATTTTTTCCTTAAGCTCACCTTTTTTTTAACTAGGAATCTCTCGTGGAACCCACTTAAAAATTTTTAACCCCACTTTATTGTCCTCCCAAGATACACACCTCTTACCTTCCTCGGAGCATCTCCAACAGCTTCTCTAAATTTTTGTACTGTTTGGAGAATGAACAAGAACATTTAGCTTTTACCTACCCACTTTTTCAAATACACTTCCAACAGATTCTCTATCTCATTTAAATATTATTTTTTCATTCATTATTTATTCTTTTTTTAACAACTACACATCTTCCAACATTTTTTTATACAACGCATCATTATTATAATAGAAAAAATGTATTTGAAGAATGAACAGTAGCCCATCAGACTTGATGGGCTACTGTTCATTAGCCCCAAAAAAATTCATGTTTGCTGAAGCTGTTGGAGCATCTACAGTGCACCTCATTCTCCAAATTTTAGCTACTAGAGCCGAATGCCCAAACCGTTGGAGATGCTCTCATTCATCTCCGCAATCAAACCTTTCCCTACCCAACGTGAATTCCTAATTTCTCACACCTTCCCATTATCAGAAATGCTTGAAAACGAACTAAACCGTAATGGAAATCTTTTTCTAATTCCTTCTAGGATTTGTTCCCCTAAATTAGTTTTCCCTTTAATGCGCCGATCTCCCCCATCCTTAGCTATCACGGCTGGCAGACCAGATTTTGCACCGATGTTTTCAATCACCACCGTAACAGGCTTTGGATTATTAGGCATCACCACATCTTTCTCCCCCCTCTGACTCTTGCCTTTGTCAATGACAATAGGCTGCCATGCGACATCCATAGCCTTCTCATGCCCTTCAACCGTCTCTACAAACGATCATGAAAGTTGATGCTCAGGTTTCTGGTTATGTATCTGGGTAGTAGGTTCTGCATGGCCTGAAAACCCCCAACACATATTGATTTGGTTCTAACATCTTTTGTAATTCAAGCTCAAAACCCTTCCAACCACACTTTGCCTTACCTTCAGGAACAATGATAGACCTCCTTAGCCCGCCAACTTTCAATTCAGTCGATAATAAATATTGGCCAAACGAATTAGAGCACTTTTGCAAACTGTAGGCAGTATCACCATCTCTAAACATAAAGAATTGTTTAGGATTAATCCCACAAACGTTATGCTCAGTACTATTCAATAACCATTGTGCCGCCTTCTTACCCATAAACACTGATTTCATGAAGTACTTACCCTATCCAAAAATTCATAAAGAAAAAAAGCTTCTCCCTTCCTCTCCCACCAATTGAAAAAGTTTTGATTCAATAAAGAAACTACAAATCCCACCCATATCTGTCGTTGAAGATGATACAAAGCAATTTTCTGGCCAATTAGAGGTAGCCGGACCTCTTTTTTTCCAGAGTACTCCATGGAAGAGATTATACAAACCAATATGAGGGGTGACAATTCGTGTTCGCGTGTCGGATTCATGTTGTGTCGACTTATGATTATTCAACTATATGGATCAATACTAACTCGACACGTTTATTAAACAAATCAAGATTCCTCAACCCTAACACAACTTGTTTATTAAACAGGTCAATCATGTTGACCTTTCATCAGATTTTACCAAAGCGAAAAAAAATACAAAACTTAGTATTAACCAAATTGATCTGAACTACAAAAACCCAAACAAATAAATTTTTTTAATATAAAATTCAGAACTAACAAGTAACTACATCATAAATAATCATTCAAAACTAAAGCATATCTCAATATTACAAATAATCTATCACAATATGTCAAAGAAAATAAACCATAACAACTAATAAGTTTATATACTTAAGGGTTTAAAGGGTATATTGGTAAAATCTCATTTAATAAAACGGGTTAGACGGGTTCCATGGGTTGGATACGAACCCGACATGTTTATTAAACAAGTCAATTGTGTCAACCCAAATATGACACGAACCCATTAAGCTACAACCCATAACCTACTAATGTCGTAATCGGTAATCGTCGTGTCGTGTCAAATTTTGCCACTCTGAACAATATCTAAGGAATAGGCATTTGTTTATTCTCGTTAAGTAAAAGATTTTGAAGATAGAATTCATATTTATGAAAGTTTTATGTAGAAAGAACTTGTTTAGAAAGGTTTAATATATTGGTGCATGTCAAATTCTCTAGTCCCTATGTAAATTCCCAATCGCAAAACTACTCAGATGCTAAAGGTGTAATGCAATGAAGTACTAAAGTTGGATGTTTAATATATTGGTGCATGTCAAATTTGTTAGTCCCTATGTAAATTCCCAATTGCAAAACTACTCAGATGCTAAAGGAATGCATTGAAGTGCTAAAGTCTCCAACTTTGCCTAAGTGTGAAGCATAAGGTGAAACATGACTCCTCCCAAAAACAGAGGATCATCTTCAATTTATGAAAAAAAGTACCCAAAGAAATGGTACTCTAACCAAAACCTTGAGCCTATCCTCTACACACACACACATAATTATATGGATTTGGGGTAACACTCATCTCTGTAGGAACAGGCACCTCAATTGAAGCTAAGGAGCTTGACCATCTGACATGTGCCATCTAAAAGTAACAAAGTAGGTCAATGCAGCTGACATGACATGCATACACACAGCAATATGGTAAAATGCAACCAAGACATATTAAAAATAAAAAGCTTATAAAATCACATTCCATATCCAAATGTCCAAGGGTGGTAGGCATGTTGGAAATGGAAAACCCAAGGCTTTTCTGTACTATTAACAACAAGTTGTGCAGATTAGCCACTAATGATCATTGAAAAGACTAATTTCCACAAGAATAAGAAGAACAATGACAATATCATAATATTTTGCTTAAAATTGATTACTTACTTGTACCAAGTGATTAATCTCTCACCAACAATAATTGTGAAGAGACCAACACCTTTCAACCAGCGAAATTCATTGTGGAACTAGAAACCTGCAACCTGAATATGCATTGCACAGGATCAGAAAATAATATCAAACAAATGGTTCACATTTGCAGCTTCCAAACAAGCATTATACCAGCAGAGGAAATTAACCAACCTGGCAACCTCATGAAAATGATCAAGCCACACTCTTGATTATCAATTCTATGCAAATGTTTTAAACTGTTCTTGATTATGAGCCAAAACATAGAGCTTGAACTGTACAAGTGGAAAACATAAATTGGTATTTAGTAGGCTACAAGAGTACAAGACACTACTGCTTCGAAATTTACATGAGCTGAGAATTTACAATCACCAAAGTACACATTTCAAAAAAATAATTTTTTCTTTGTTAGAAGTTTGAATCAAATCAAGGGCAAATTACAGTAAACCCACCTGTGGTTAGGCCCATATTCACCTTGTCTGCCCGTGGTTCAAAACTTACCACTTTGCCCACCTAAGGCAACTTCTGTTAGGGCTCTATATACTTGATGTTTTGGATTTGATGATTCAAGTGTTTTGCTATTGTGGTTGGGATTGCAATTGGGTTTGAAGTTGGAAGGTTCCTTTCTTTGATTGGTGGCGTTTGGTTGTGCAGAAAAGGACCGAGAATTAGGAGAGGCACAAGCAACACCTGGGGCTGCCACCACGCCACCAAACCCATGGCTGATCTACCACAATCCAAACCCACAGCTAGAATTCTCTTTGCGTCACTCTTCGGTTGTTGATTGCTTATCTCTATCTCACTCTCTTTTGTTAATAACATTGCTGGTTGTTTTGAGATTGTCAGTCTTCTTGTAAAATTTGGTTCAAAAGTTTGAGTTGTTATTAGACTATTGATATTAATATAGATTAAAAGTGATTTCATTGAGCCCTTTGATTGGTGTGCTATTTCTCCACTTTGTTCTCATATAAGTTCTTAAGCAATCAAAAATCCTAACTTTTTTATTCTTGTTATTTTGTTTTTCCCTAAAAATATGTTTTTCTAATGGCAAAGGAAAAGGTGGGTAACGGAGCCCTAATAGAAGTTACCTCAAGTGGGCAAAGTGGTAAGTTTTGAACCACGGGTTGACAAGATAAAAACAGGTCTAATCACCGGTGGGTTTACTCTAATTTGCCCTTGAATCAATGTAGACAGAACCTTTATCAATTTATAGAGTCACTCAAAAGAATTTATGGAGATTAAGAAACTAAGATATCTTATTAATGCATTAACAAACTTTAGAAATTAACTAAAAAGGACCTGTTTGTAGTTTGTTCCATATAGAAGTTCATTGAGCATATAATTGATAGAAGAAAATGCTAGAATCTTATAAATTAAGTGTTTGGAAGTTTTTATTCAATAAATATACCAAAAAACTTATACACAAAAGATTACATAAGATTGCAACGTTGGTGTCAATGTCTTTGAAATTTCGGTCAAAATCTGATAAATTTATTTCCCAAAGTTGTGAATTTTGCGTTTTTTTTTAAATTAAATTTTGTGAGATAAGTAGGATGAAAAATTGATATGTTGTTCTAATAAAAGTAGAAGAAGAAGTTGAAGAAGTTACCCATGACTGAATTAAACTTGCAATATTGAATCACACCGAGAATGAACTTTGCCCACAAATAAAAATCATCTTTCACCATCATCATCCAAAAATCTCAACTTGAGCCTAAAATTCATGAGACCAGAAACACAGAGATCAAAGGTCCTCTTCTTCATCTTCACTGTCTACCTGAAAAAAGGAAAACCATATGAGTTATTTGAGGTTAGTCTTATATACATAGCCGAAGTTAAGAAAATGAACAAAACCTATGTAAGTATTAAACCTGAATGAATTGGAAAGAGGTGGGCATTAAGCTGTTTTCTCTATATGCAAATAAGTGAGATCTGGTGACATGTTCATTTGATTTGTGGATATTTATTGAGCCCATCAAGCAATTTTGGATACATAACAAGATAACTAGATCTAAACAACCACATGCTATGCTAGTTATGTGTATACAACAATATATAAATCCCATGATTCAAATCATTGAGAACCAGATAAATTCATCAACCTATGTTAGTAGTAATTTTTTCAGTAGAAATTTTTGGTAGAAAGTGAGAATATTTAATTGATGTTTTTTGAAAAATAATAGAAGCCCAAGGAGAAGAAGAATAAGAAGAAGAAGTTACCTCTGTGCACATACTCCAATCATCAATCTGGATGTTGGGATGTGGGAAATCTTGGGCCAGTCTTCCCGTCCCCCTTTCAACATGTTCCTTGAGAATTTGACTATTATTCATATCCGAATTCTTCGACGGAGTTGTAGGAAAGAAGTCCGGAAGCGACTTTAACTTTGGGCAGTGCCGAATTTTTAACTCTTGAAGACATGGCATTAGAGTAATAATACATTCTTCTTCCTCTTCTTCTCTTTCAATCCCAAGCCATTCTTCCCAAACCCACATCCTTTCAAATATGAGAGATTTCAAATTTGGGAATACTATTATATTGTCTTTCTTCTCTTCAGGTTCTATCCCCAAAAACTCAACACCCACTTTTTTCAAACTATTTGCTTCCAATATCCTTAATGATTCCAGGAATGGCAGCTTCCCCAATGGAGGCAAACACTCTAACTCTATGAAGCATTGAAGAAAAAGCATTTTCAATTTGGTCAAGGACATCATCCAATTAGAAGACATTCTGGTGGCCTGGTAATCTTCAATGCGTAAATATACCAAGTTTGGAGGAGGCTCTAAGGCATTTAGAACTAATGCATCGTCCTTCCTTCCTGTATCCTTACCATCCCATCTGTTAAAACATAGTTTCAAAGTATGAAGGCCTGTCTTTTTCTTGAGCTGTGCATTCTCAATCTCACGTGCATCTACCATGTGCCCCAATCCTTTTATTTGAAAAGCCCCTTTAAGGTGGTTGAAATTTTGTAATTCTCCCAGACCACAGCCTTTGCTGTCATCCTTAACACTTATGCTGATATTACTTATTGTTTTTAGAGAAATCATCCTCTCAATCCCTCTTGGAAAATCTAAACATGTAAAAGAAGGATCATCCCAAATAAGATGACTTAGATTACTCCCTTGCAGTAATTTCTTAAACCTATCACTACAAAAATTAATCTCCAGCAATTGTAAATTGCATAGATTACATATGGTTTCGGGCAATCCACCTCCACAATAATTAACTAATTTGAGGTACCTTAAATGTATTAAATATCCCATTTCATTTGGAAGTTCTTTAAACATAGCATCTGGAAAATACAAAGTTAACGTCCGTAAACATCTTAAATGCTGGAATACATCAGATAAGTTATAGTCACCTCGATATACAAAAATGAGGGTGCGCAGCTTTGCTCTATAGATGGACACAGGAAATTGGGCTGCTCTAGGAATTTCAAGATGCAAATGGCGAGCATATTCATAATTTGATTCCAACTCCATCTCACTATTGACTGTGCAGCATTCTTTTTCTGACAACAATTGTGCAAAGTCATGCACTATGTGATGCATTTTGCACCTCATTACTATCTTGCCATCATATTCTTCTTGTGTGAAATCTTGGAAAAAAGAACGAATGGCTAAATTTTCAAAGTATTCTCTTGCCACGATTTCCATATTTGCCTTTGACTCAATATATCCTTGTGCCATCCACATAAATACCAACTCATCAACAGAAAACACATAATCTTTCGGAAAGATGGCACAATATGAGAAACACCGTTTCAATGGTGAGGACAAATCAAAATAACTTAATAACAATGGTGCCAGACATATTTGCACATCTTCAATTTCCCATAAATCGCTATCCAAAACACTCACCCATTCTTCTCTACTTCCCTTGAAGTGCATGAGACCCCCTAGTATCTTTGTCACAAGTGGCAAGCCATGACACTTTATCACTATTTTCCTGCTAAGGTCTTCTGGATAATTATGTTCCTTAGAATTTTTTCCAAAAAATGCTGTTTTACAGAACAAAAGCATACAATCTTCATCACACAAAACCTCCAAATTGATTGTAAACTCACTTCGCATCATCTTCGCAACTCTAATGTTACATGTGGTGACTAGAATTTTACTACCTTGGACACCATATTTGAGTACAAGTCTAAATGTCTCCCATTTTGTGAAGTCCTCAGTCCACACATCATCTAAGACAAGAAAGAACTTCTTTCCACTGATGATTTCATAAATTTTTTCTAATAGACTTTGCAATACAGTAATAAAGGGGTATCCACCTCCAAAGGCTTCAATGATTGCTTTGGCAACCTTGCATTGATCGAAAGGATCAGAAACACAAACCCACCCTTTTATCTCAAAATGGGCTTGCACATTAGGATCATTGTAGGCTAGTCTGGCAAGAGCAGTTTTTCCAATACCACCCATGCCCACTAAAGAGATGACAAAGGGACTTCTTACTTGTTCCCAACGGACCCCATCATTCTCCAATAGCAACCTCATTAGTTCATCCCTATACCTATCACGACCATATATTTCAGGCACATCAACAAGGGAGATAGTTTGCGGCTGCTCAACTATTTTAGGGGCAGCGTCATTAGTTAACTGAAACGTGTACCCATCTTTTTCTTTGGAAATCTCATCTAATATTTCATTCAGATCTTTTATCTTGCGAGCGATGACATGACGTCTAGCAAGTTTATCAAAACAACGTGAAGGGGAGGAGATAAAGGAGCATACCTTCTTCTTCTGCACAATAGGAACAGTATTTTCTTCTTCTTCTTTCTGAATTGCTGATTTAATCAACTCAGTGTTCAACTCGTCCACTACGTCGTCGATCTCGTAGCATACGTCGTTGAGCCGTTTTAACCAACGTTTCACAGCTTCTTCCTTGAATTGTCTTTTCTCAGCATCATTGAGCACCGCCTTCACGGATCGTAGATTGCCTTCAAGCATTCGGATTTCTTTGCCAACGCCGACGACCAACCTTGTCTCTCGTTCCGCCTCCCGATCAGCAATTGAAGCCAACTGATCTATGAGACCAGTAACTAATCCCTCAGCCATACTTGAAAACTGAAATTCCGATTGACAATACAAAAAACTGGAAGCGGAGATAGATTAGAAAATTATTCACAAAGGATAAACTTAAACGCAAATGAACAACTGACAGCGTCAATGTACTTATGTAGTCCTGATTGGCTGTCGTTTACTTACAGATTTTTTTAATTTTATTTTTGGGAGTAAAAGTAAAAATAATTGAAGCCCACCTAATTCCTTCACCAAAAATTGAAGTCCCACCTAATTCCTTAAGCAAGGTATTTGTTTGGGGTGAAGACCGGTGGATGGAAAATGAAAGAAATGAGAAGCCAGGAAAGCGGTATTTTACCGTAGCGTGTGTTTGTTTGGGTTAAAAACAAGGATGTTAATACCAGATCGGAGGCTGTATCGATTTGACCATCAATATGATATATTTGGGATCTTGATCAATACTTGGTATCTTGTTTCGGGTTTATCGCTATTTTTTATATTTATAAATAAATATATATATATATTTATGTGTCTGTGTATATATATATTATAATAAATATAAAAGTTTACCATAAAATATTTTCTCAATTCAGAACTAATTATTCATGGTTTTAGATTTTAGTATCAATTAAAAGGAAAAAATAAAAAAAATAAAATAGAAAGCTTAAAGTTACCATTGCTTACTAAGAAAACAAATAATACTAATAAGTTAATGCAAATAAGTTACCATTATGTTCTAACAAAAATTCAAAAATTACAAAACTTAAAAAAAAAAAAAAACTTTTTTCTCAGACTCTAGGCGACGCCTCCGTTGCCCAAAATTGGCGGTATGGCCGATCGAGGTCGGTGACGGGCCGATATTTTTCCTACGAAACGGGGTCGAGCGTCACGGATTGTTGGCCGACACGATATTCCTACCCATACCAAATGGTAGACGCGTACGGTAAATTCCGGCCGTACCAGTCGATGCAGATGCGGAATCGATAACCTTGGTTAAAAAGTCGGAGGATGAGAAAAACTTCTTAAAAAATAATAATAATAATAATAAGGAAGAAATTTAAAAAAAAAAAAAAATGTTTAGTCGGAATGGGAAAAAAAGTGTTTTCTCTTTATTCTCAAAAAAAAAATTCTCTTTCTCAAAAATGACTCATCTATCCCTTATTCTTATTAATAAAGTGTATATTTTTTAATCAACAATAATTTTTTTTATGGATGTTTTATTAGTTTATAAGTTTATAATAACTAGTTGCTTCTATAATAACTAGATGATGTCCTACGCATTGTACTGATACCTTATAATTTCAAATTAAAATACCTATTATTCTCAAAAAAAATTAAAATACTTATTTTATGACTTTTTTTTGCCATTTAAAAAAAAAGTTGTCATAAATTATATCACTAAACTAATTAGTATGGCATAGACCTGGATTTTTTTATTTTTATTTTTTAACCTGAAGGTGAAATGTACATTATGTCCCATCTAATAAATAATAAAAAAATCAATGCCTTTTACACTGACAAGTTTTGTAAAATGTTTCTATATGTCAATTTTAACGTATGAGGTAAGAAAGTAACTTTCAATTATGGGAAAAATTATTCAATTCAATTGGAAGGTCACGTCAATAGTATTAATGGTCCTCCAACCACTATTGATTGATTTGCTTTACTAATGTTAGAAAATTTTCTATTTAAATTGACAAAATAAAATTTAAAGGAACGATAAACTTTGTTTTCAAAAATTGTAATTGATTATGAAATTTATAAATAAGAATTAAAAGCACAAGACAAAATCATGTCCTAATATTGCAAAAATTGAAGCAAGTTCCCAAGTGCCCAAATATTGTATAAGGCAAATCGCAAATAAAAACTTCTAAGAGATCTTGTACAATTTTTTAAATACATATAAAATAACTTTATGTTAACTAAAAACAAAATTTTCTCAAATCTATTAAATTCTAAACCTCGGATGTAAAATTTCAAATACAATTCTAATAGTTCACGCTAATAAGTGAAAAAAATTATATTTCATTTATGGGTGTGCAATATGATACATTAGTATCAAAGTAATGGAAAAAAATACAGAAAGACAAACAAAAAATAGGTAAAACATGGAATAAGGGTTGAAAGTTGACAAAATACTATATATGTTGCCACAATAACATACTAATCAAATCAAAACTCCCAAAGCCTATAAAAAGTTCTTCACAGCTTCACCATTTTGGCAAAAAAACCACACACATCATCATAAACCCCCAACAAAAGCTCCAACACCAAAAATCTTAAAAACCAATTACTCATATCCAATCACAACCCTCACAAAACCCACGATGACCTCTGACTTCCACATCAAAACCTTAAGTCATTTTCACTTAAAATCAAAACCACAAGACTTATTCTCTAGTTGTAGCCAACTCATACGAGTTAGGGTGAGATGGGATGGCATGATAGGGTTAGACATGTGTAGTTGATGGGTTGAAGCTAAAGGACATCATTCTTAGTTTGGAGAATCTCATATGTGTATTTGAGTTGGGATAACGTAACGGACTACGAGCAAGTTGGAGCATAAGTGCAAGAGGTGAAAACCAAAAAAAAAAAAAAGTTTTGAAACAATGTACCTAAGAAAAAAACTAGTCACAATTGAGACTTTTTGTAGTTGTTAATAAAGCCCAGCTCAACATGTATATACCTAATGCGAGACTTAACACACACACACACACACACACACACACACACACACACACAACACACAATCAATCAAATTGGGGTCTCACAATCTCCCTCATTTAAATCTCTAACGTCCTCATTAGGGCCACTTTATGGGGTAGTATTTCTGAGCCCACACGGGGTTACCAAGTCGGCTCTAATACTATATGTAATGACCCAATGAAAAGCGCTAGCCACATCTGCGTTATACCTCAAAAAAACTAGTCACAATTGAGGCTGCTTGTAGTTGTTAATAAAACTCAGTTCAACCTAATATATGCCCTATGGGCAAGTTAAAGCATAAATGCAAAAGGTGAAAACCCAAAACAAAAAAACACAAAAAAAAAAAGTCTTGAAACAATGTACCTAAGAAAAAGACTAATCATAATTGAGGCTCTTTATAGTTATTAATAAAGCTTAATTCAATCAAGTATATGCCTAATGTGAGACTCATCATACACACACACACACACACACACACACACACAACACATAATTAATCAAATTGGGGCATCACAGTCTCCTCCATTTAAATTACTAATGTCCTCATTAGGGTCCACTTTGTGGGGTAGTTTTTTTTTGGCCCACAAGGGGGTTACCAAACCGGCTCTGATACCATATAAGAACCCAATGAAAAGCATTAACCACATCTTTGTTGTACCTCAAAAAGACTAATCACGCTTGAGGTTCATTGTCTAATTCAACCCAGTATATACCTAATGTGAGACTCATCATATACACACACAAAACACATAATCAATCAAATTAGGGCATCACAATCTCCTCCATTTAAATTCCTAACGTCCTTATTAAAGCCCACTTTGTGGGGTGGTGTTTTTTAGCCCATACGAGATTACCGAGTTATTAATAAAGTTTAGTTCAACTTAGTATATATCCGATGTGGGACATATCACATATGCCCACACAACACACAATCAATGTAGTGGGGAAAAGGTCTCTACATATTAAAGGGAGGTCACTCCTTATAAATACATCCTCGTGTGCTTCCCTAGGCAATGTGGGATTCCATGGATTGCAAGCCCCCTTTTGTGTCTCTACAATCAGAATCTCTTGCTCTCTCGCATGAAATCTCACTTTTATATATATATATATTAGCTATTGACCCATGCTTTGCACATTTTTTTTTCTTTGTTTTTTAAAATTTTTAAATATTATAATTAGATGTATTTAAGAAAAAATTAATTTTTGTTAGTAGTACTATTTATTATTATATATAGTTTTATATAAATACTAATTTTTTTGTATTTTATTTTAGGCTGAAATTTGTTAGAAGGTTTTATCCCCCTTGAAAAAGTTGTAGATGTCATAATGTGAGAAATTATTAACTGCCCTTGAGGACCAAGTTAATAATGTTTAGTGATTTTTTTTCCTATGAGTAATATGATACAAAGTATTCAACACTATACTAAAGACCATTGCGTTTTTGTCTCAAAAAAAAAAAAGACCATTGCGTTTTGGCTAAGAAATGAAATAATTTGGTATTAATATAAGTTAGTATATCAATTCAAGATTACAACTCTATCTTACGAGTATTTACCCAGCATATACATAAATACTCATTATTTGCTAGTAGCGTTCGTAAATAAAAGTCCATGCGGAGGCCAATTCGAAATTTTATGTTTAAGAAATCACTAATTTTTTTTCTCAAAAAAAGAAATCACTAATTTTTGTTAATAGTATTATTTATTATTATATAGAGTTCTTTATTTTTACAACTCTTGTATTATTTATTATTAAACATATGTACAATAATGCTTTATTTTATTTTATTAGTGTTATAATGTTTAAAAGTGATATATAAATAACCGTGTGTATTTTTTTTTTTTTTTTAGAAAGAGGTAATGTAACGTAAAATAATATTTAAAAATGAGATAAAGAACCATAAGAAATTGAAACTTAATGGGACATTTGAATTTATTGATTGGGATAAAAATTGTGATAAGTGAAAATTTTTGAGATTTAAACAAAAGAAAGATGATATTATTTAGTATGGATAGATGGAGATTTGTGATAACTGTATAGAATTTGAATAACAAAAATTTTGGAATGTTTTAAAGAATAAAAAAAAAAAAAAAAACCATAGAAATCAAACATTTGAATACAAATGGGTGGTGAGAATAACGGTTTTTTTTTTTTTTTGTATGCGAGATAGTTTTAATGTTTTAACATTTTTTGTCTTTTTGTAGGAAAAAAATTAAACTAAAAATATGTTATTTTAGAATTTGTATGAGGATATTTTAGAACGCAAAAAATTGAAGACAAAACAAGGGAATCATCATATTAATAGTATAGATTATATTTTGTTGTTGTTCTATTTTAGATTGAAATTTGTTAGACTATATATATATATATATATATATAAAAGTTGTAAATATCATAATGCGATAAATTATTAGGTGCCCTTGAGGATCAAGTTACTAATGTTCAATCTTTTGTCTGCTCAATAGTATGATACAAAACAGTTAATATAGTACTAGAGACCATTGCAATTTGGCTAAGAAATGAAATAGCTTAATATCAATTTTTTTTTTTTTTTTGAGAAGCTTAATATCAATAAATGTTGGTATGTCAAGTAGAAATTACAACTATATATTTATATAGTTTGTTAGTAGCCTTCATAAACAAAATTTCATATCGAGACCAATAATATTTTGGTCCCAAGTTGACCATCTTATGATAATATGATTCTTATCAAAAGCTGGCCATGAACAAAATAATAATAATATAGATTTTTTTTTTTTGGATGAATTAAACAACGATAGTTAATAACCATAAATATTGTGACCGAGATCTTTAGCTGCAAAATAATCATTCAACTTGAATTTTCACAAACAAAGAAAGCATTCTATAAAATGCAAAGCATTAAACCAAATCAAAGATCAAGATTATAGAGAAATTAAAATGGGAGAGAGAAAGATTAAAAAATTGTAGTGTAAAAGGTTTTTTTTTTTCATCACATATATTAAGCTTGTGGTTATAATAGAAATAAAAACATAAAAAGAGAACATATATAAACATGTAAATATGTAGAGGGAGGGAGAAAATAGTATTTATGATAAAAAGATGTTAAAGGAAGAGAAAGGTTGGAGAAGAGGATGAGGCCTTGTATGTATCGGTATTAATGTATTTGTAACCGGTAAGTTGTATAGTTAATGTGATAAGAGTCTGAATAGAGGGCTTTTAGACTACCATATAGGTTTATGGAAAATTTGACACTTTTGATATTCATTGTTAGTTTTTTATTTATTTATTTTTTTCACTTGAAAAAGATAATAATTTTTTGGTGTAATTTTTTTCCATTTTTTACATAAACTTTGTTAAATTACTGAATTTCTTTTTCTTTCTTTTTTCTTTTTTTTTGTAAGTAAACTAAGTATAAGATCAATCTATTAGAAAATAATTAAGACCTATTTAGGTTGCAATTATTCCTTTTTTTTCACTTGAATTTTATAAGAGCAACTGATACAATTAATTTATTTTTTTCAGTTTTTTTCCCATTTGATCATGGTAATTATAGCTATGGGGGGACGAGGACCCAAATTGCTAGCAAAATTCATATAGTGGTGGCCTCGGGAGACATAAGTGAATTGTCCTTAGAAGGTATGCACTAAACTCGCGCCTGGATTGCCTAACCATAACTAATGAGGATGCCAAGGACACTTGCCTTACCTTGGATGGTAAAAGGACAGAGTCAGAGGGTGCATAGGCCAACCCGATGGGAAATAAGGGTAGCTTGGTATTGGACAAGGAAGAGAAGAAAAAGGAAGTACAAGATGGTTGTCCTTTCCACATTAAATGCACTGCAACCATTTAGCTGGTCACATTAATGGGAAAATGACTTTGAATGGTGTTACCACAGCTAATACTCAAGTGTAAAAACCTTCTAGCAAGGTCTTGATGGGACAAGTATCAAGAGAGTTTGATCATAGCCTTCCAAATGTAAGATCCGAATGTGTCTTGGCTAAGTTATATAAAGCCAAGAAGCACCAAGATCATAGTGGGGGGGGAAAGGATCAAAAATAAGTAGAGAAATAAGTCATCTGTAATATCATCCTCGACCCAAACCCGAGAACCAACACTTAGTATTTTTTCAACAATTTCCTACTTGGATATTAAAAACTACGCTAGTAGTTTTTGACAAGATTGACATCAATTAAATTGTGACAGGTACTAAAGGGTTGATATTGCATCCCATCTCTAAAAATGAATTGTGTGAGCAAATAGTAATTAGAGCCAAAAAAAAAAAACTAAATTCGCACCAATTACTTTTTGCCCCGCCACAATAGCCTCTTCTTTTTTCTTTTTTTTTCACTTCAATTATACTATAGGACCAATCGGTTGCCATATAAAAAATTTATTGGCGTACATTAGTTTTTTTATTTCCACTTAGAAACATCCTTGAACGCACAAATATTTGTTGCCATATTCAATGAATTTTGCTTCCATATTGGACAAATTAATAGTGAACATTTAATGGTGAGTTTTAAATCTTCATTATCATTGACACATCACAAATATATTATATGTATTAACATGTATCAAATGTTTTATATTAAGGGCAAATTGCTACTTGCCATGTGGCATTATTTGTTCATATTATTTAAATAGATTAAATATTGCGTCACTTGTCATTGTTTTATACATCCACCAATTATGAAATCCAACTTTTATAAGATACTAGTCATAGACCCATGCAATGCGTGAGAATATATAAATATTATATAATAAGGTGTGATATATAAAAAACAACAATTACTTTTAGCATTGTCTATTTTTTTAAAGATGTTTACAAGTATTTTTTTTAATCTCTACAAATATATCATTTTAATTTTTTTTTTTTTTTTGTGTTTGATTAATATTTTTTTAAGGTGAACTATATTCTTCTAACATCTATTGTAGTATGTTATATTTGTCAATACACAACTAAATTTTATAAGTTTTGAATTTATTATTCAAATTTCTCATCTCTTAAGGAATAAGGAGACTATCATGATTCTCATTAAAAAAAGAAGAAGAGAGACTATCATGATAATCAAAATTTATAACAAAATTACAAAGTTATCTTAACCGAAATTAAAATGAAATTGAAGGAATAAAAAGATAACTTTATAATAATTTATTACTCAAACAATTGGTAGTTTTATTCCAATTCATAGCAATGTAGATTGAGTTTTGATATAAACTCAAATTCCTATTCCAAAAAAAATTAAGTATTAATCAAAACAAAAAATCAACCAAAACTATGAAAGGGAGAGAGAAGACATTGTGATGAGAAATTAGAAAAACACAACACCAAAACACATATTAAAAAATTTTAAAATAAAATAAAATTAAAAAAAAAAAACCTATCAACCTAAATTAGAGTGATAAGAAAGAACAAAAATCCACCAAAATAAATTAGAGAGAGGGAGAGTACCCATAGTTTTTATGTGAGAAAAGTATAGATTGAATGAGAGAAATGATATCAAATTTATACAAAATGAAATAGGGAGAAGAAGAGTCAAAATATAAGAAATAGAAAATAATGAATGAAGTGTAACATTAAAGTAGAGAGTAGTGGGGAGATAAAGAGAGAGGGGGAAAGTTGGAGAAAGTGTAACAGTAGGTGTGGACTAATAGGAAGAAAAAGAGTTTTTTTTTTTTTTTTTTTTTTTTTTTTTTTTTTTTTTTTTTTTAAGAATAGAGAAAAGAAAAGTTGAAAAAGATGTAGAAAATAAGTGAATGATGTGGCTCGGTGATAGAGTAGTGCGGGCACAAGTGCCCACAAATGAGTGGTTTCCTTGTGGAAAGTACGCCTCGGCTTGGAGTGGATTAAATGGAGGATATAAATGGAGTTGCCACCTAAATTAGGTCTAGGAACCATATATGTAGTGCCCTTGTGGAAGGATTGATCTTTACCAGAGCACGTGTCTAAAATTTAGATATGGAAATTTAAAGGTATTAGGCATCCAACCTCACATGACCCGTTGGTAGCCTCCACTAATTGTGATCCAAATCCTAATCTCACCAAAGGGTCCTCTAACATGTTTATCTTATACTCACACACACACTAACATACATTTAGCACATAACATGGCATATGTTCCTCATTCATTCATGGTATACAACCTTACTGTTCATCTAAGAAGTTTATGCATTGTATCCAAGGGCAACAAGTATCATGTCACAAAATATTCATAGGGTAGTAAGTAACCCAATCATCACTTGCATATCAAACATCCAAGCATCATGGCAATTAGGCATCAAATACATTCATCATGTTCATCACTCAATTCATTGCATATCCATAAAATTATGCATGACTTATCTTACTTACCTCTCTTCATCACATCACCATGCATCAATGCATGCTCATGTTCATATGCATTCTCATGTTGTTCATCCAATATATAAGCCCTACTCTAGCAATTAAATGAAGAAAAACATGTTATCTCACTGACCTAGGACCTAAACATGCAAGAACTAGACTAAACAGAACCTAAACATAAGATAAGAAGCAAAGCAAAACAAGAAGAACAACAAGAACCCTAAATTTGTGTTTCCGGGCACAAGCTTGCATGCGCATACACGGGGTATGCGTAGGCATGCTTCAAGTAGGCGTACGCATGCATGAAGCATGCGCATGCATATACGCCCAGAAAAAGCAATCAAAATAGCAATTCTAGCAACCTATTATGTTTCAAATACACAAACTAAATAACCTAAATTAACAACAAAATATTTAAACAATAATACACGAATATAAACAAACAAAAATGAGAGAGACAAAGTTATACCTTTACCTCAAACACTAGAACTCCTTTGAACTTTTGATTTGACTGTTTCCCTCTGTTAATCTAATCAAGACAAAACCAGGAGGTTAGTAAACTCAAAACTCGAAGTTCAAGACTAATGTAGGTCCCATCCAAGAAAAAATTAATTTGAGGATGTTTTAGAATAACCGTTTCTTCTTTGATTCACTATTTTCTACATAATTCAGCGTGTTTTGGTAAAAGAGACTTTGGGGCCTTTTATAGTGATCATAGACAAGTGTAGGCCGGCTCCCGGCCAATGTGGGATTCGCTCTACACAATTTTACATCCAAAAGACTTTCCTTACAGAATTCTAAAACCCTACATGTGTGCGCATATACGAGTTATACGTATGCATGCTTTCAGTATGCATGCGCATATTTAGGGTTTTCTTGCATGTTTTTCCTCACCAAAACATCCTTCAAGCTAAAGATTCACAAGATTGGGCCATAATCAACCTTGGACCTCCGAGTAATGTCGTCATTAGGTAACAAGGGCTCGAATCGTTAGGGGTTCAAAATGAGGTGTCTTCAAGTAACAAAATTTATTGCATACATACATACATATATATATTTTTTAAAGGAATGAAAGAAATGATGACATGATCGCTAATGTGGCTTAATAGAAGCGAAATAATAATAAATATTACGCTTCAATTTTTAGATTTATATATATATATATATATATATAGATATAGAAATAAATTATAGATAAATTGATATTGATTGAGACAAAATAGAAATTACTCATTTTTCTTCTTACAAACCATTAAAATTTTAGTTCTTATAAAATAAATAGAAAAAATTTAGTTCTTATAGATATAGAAATTACTTCTTATAAACTATTAAAAATTTAGTTCCTATGTAATTGAGACATAATAGTCAATTGAAAAAATAACATTTTTCATAATCTCATTTGTATTCTCAACTAAACAAATAAAATTTGCATCATTTCACTTTTCCATCATCCCAATCAAACATATATGGTGGAAAACTAATTCTATTCTATCTCTCACTTTTCAATCCCCCCAAATTTTATATTATCCCAACCAATAGAGCCATAGGGATAGAAAATAGAGAGGAAAATAAATAGTTACAAGGTGTTTTCCATTCAAGCCCGTGAATGCTTATTTTCTCTCAATCGAAGAGAAAATGAGGCTTTAAAGTAAAATTATACTAATGCCCTTCTTTATAATGTTAGCTGTGGGGCTAGTGAATTCGCGGCCCAGGCCCATTCTGCGTGGGGGCCCGGAGGCTAGGGCCCACGCCGAGGAGAGCCATTGCCGAGGACAACCTCCCGCTCGGCACCTCATGAAATGCCCGAGGAAGGGGGGAAAATGAGTTCAAAGGGCGGGTAAGGGAAAAAACTACCAACATCATAATATCAAGCCCTCAGATCCGACAAGTCCATGCTCTAAACCATACACTTTAACTTTCCCAACAACCCCAAACCATACCGGAGTATGGGTTGTGAGAATAGGTTTGCACCCCGAAAAAAGGGTGAGACTTACACGTGAACCTGAAGGAAGAGAAGAAACACGGATATAAAAGGAAGAACTCCCCCGAAGGAATGGGGACTCTCTCCCCCCTGAAAAAGAGGAGAGAGGGAAGGGCACAAGGATCCTTGGACAGCGTCCGAGGACAAAAGCCCTAAAACCCGTTCCAATGGAAGGGTAAGCTAGTTAAGCAAGGCCCACCCGTACAAGAATTTCCATGGACGCCACGATCAAATCGTCCACCTGTGCCCAATATCATGCCATTCAAGCCCACTCTTTACAAATCATATTATTGGGGTCCATTGCATATGAGCCCAACATTACTCTTGGGCCGTTAAACAAATCGTGTCCCTACAATTGGCGCCCACTGTGGGAATGGCTTGCGCGTTGGCTCGGGCGGCGGTGGAGTTAAGCTTTTGTCGAGCAAGGGTCTATGAGGATGCCTTTATGACCGGCGACACATTGTTGTTGTTCCAACATAAGTTCCCACTAGGGGCTACGCCTCGTAGTGCCAATGGCATGGGCAAGTCTAGGGGCTTCAAACATCAAGCTAGCTTCCCCCACCTTGTTCGAGGAGCTAACTTTTGGAAAATAAATAAATAAATGAACAACTACAAGTTTTGGACAGAACCAAGGCCTTGTATGGTCCTCGGACTCAAGCCTGCGGGGAAACCAACTACTTACAAGAAATAATACAAGTTTTGGACAGAACCAAGGCCTTGTATGGTCTTCGGACTCAAGCCTCTGGGGAAACCAACTACTTACAAAGAAAAATACAAGTTTTGGACAGAACCAAGGCCTTGTATGGTCCTCGAACTCAAGCCTCTGGGGAAACCAACTACTTATAAGAAACAATACAAGTTTTGGACAGAACCAAGGCCTTGTATGGTCTTCGGACTCAAGCCTCCGGGGAAACCAACTACTTACAAAGAAAAATACAAGTTTTGGACAGAACCAAGGCCTTGTATGGTCCTCGGACTCAAGCCTGGGAAACCAACTACTTACAAGAAAAATACAAGTTTTGGACAGAACCAAGGCCTTGTATGGTCCTCGGACTCAAGCCTGGGGGAAACCAACTACTTACAAGAAACAATACAAGTTTTGGACAGAACCAAGGCCTTGTATGGTCTTCGGACTCAAGCCTCTGGGAAACCAACTACTTACAAAGAAAAATACAAGTTTTGGACAGAACCAAGGCCTTGTATGGTCCTCGGACTCAAGCCTGCTGGGAAACCAACTACTTACAAGAAACAATACAAGTTTTGGACAGAACTAAGGCCTTGTATGGTCTTCGGACTCAAGCCTCTGTGGAAACCAACTACTTACAAGAAACAATACAAGTTTTGGACAGAACCAAGGCCTTGTATGGTCTTCGGACTCAAGCCTCTGGGGAAACCAACTACTTACAAGGAAAAATACAAGTTTTGGACAGAACCAAGGCCTTGCATGGTCCTCGGACTCAAGCCTCTGGGGAAACCAACTACTAGGAAGGAAAACTACAAGTTTTGGACAGAACCAAGGCCTTGTATGGTCCTCGGACTCAAGCCTCCGGGGAAACCAACTACTTACAAGAAACAATACAAGTTTTGGACAGAACCAAGGCCTTGTATGGTCTTCGGACTCAAGCCTCTGGGGAAACCAACTACTTACAAAGAAAAATACAAGTTTTGGACAGAACCAAGGCCTTGTATGGTCCTCGGACTCAAGTCTCTGGGGAAACCAACTACTTACAAGAAAAATACAAGTTTTGGACAGAACCAAGGCCTTGTATGGTCCTCGGACTCAAGCCTATGGGGAAACCAACTACTTACAAGAAACAATACAAATTTTGGACAGAACCAAGGCCTTGTATGGTCTTCGGACTCAAGCCTCTGGGGAAACCAACTACTTACAAGAAACAATACAAGTTTTGGACAGAACCAAGGCCTTGTATGGTCTTCAGACTCAAGCCTTTGGGGAAACCAACTACTAGGAAGGAAAACTACAAGTTTTGGACAGAACCAAGGCCTTGCATGGTCCTCGGACTCAAGCCTATGGGGCAGCCAAGTACTTAAAGGAAAAACTACATTACATGGACCTTAGAATCTATCCGAGGAGAACTCTCCATTAACAATTGGGTTAATTCCTAAACTGCATGGATTCTCAAGTCTGCTCTCAAATCCTCATCACCAAATGGATTGATGCAATATAGAGCAATATGTTGCCAAAAACACAATCGGAGTCTCTTCTTGCTCGGTCACCCCCTCGGATGAATTATTTAGAGTTTATCGTTCTCGGACGGTATTCTCGCACTTATTACAGAATATTCAGCTGTTATCTCGGTTAGTTTCCTAAGTTTAACTTACTATGAATTATCGTTATTATGCCTGGTAATGTCGGTAAATTAGAATTAGTTGGATTATGTTTCAAGGTTTCCTGCTCTAAGTATCATTGAAGAAAAACACACATGGAGCACACCCATTCACAAAGTAGTCTTGCAAAAAAGAAAAGTATTCAAAACAAGTAAATAAGTTTCCCTTTTTATTAAAACAAAGAAATAGTACAACAGACAATGAAAAGCTGGAATCAGCTTATATTAAAACTAACTACATAATCGAAAAGAAAGATACAAGAGAATAAGATAAAGCCGAGGAGGTAGCACAGAGGAGAGGTTGGCTGCTGCTTCAAGACTTTGTTCTTCCTCAACACTTTTACATGCCCATAACTCAGGCAGCAAAAGAACCCAGCGTGGGGCCCGCACCATTGAAGAAAAGGTGCAGAGAGAGCCCGACTTCAGGTTAGCGTAGCTGAAGAAAAAGTGCGGGGAACCCAACTTGAGGCCCACACCGTTGAAGAAAAGGTGCGGGGAGCCGGAAGTTGAAGAGCCTACACAAAAATTTGCCTATGACAAGGCGGATGGAGGTGATGGCGGAAAACTTTACTTCTGATGCACCAAGAATCTGCAGTGCGACCGATGCACTGCTTCGGATTTTGACTAAAAGAAGGAGAAACACCATTTCCCCCATTGTCAAGACGGAGTATTTTCTTGAATCTGTGCCTCCCATGCCCAGACCACGCTACCTTGAGTCTCGGAAGGACCCGGCGTCTCTGTGGCGGAGGGAGTTCCTTCACCCCAACCCGCGCCTCAAACATATTATACTAAGGGAGGATAACACCAGATATGGAAGTTGTGATCATGGCTCAAGGATTGTGGTTTGGGAGGAAACTCAAGGATTTGTGTGTAAGTGGAGCAACCTCCTACCCTATTTATTTAAAAGACAAGGAGGTGGCATTTAATTCACGCAGAGTCCCAAGGAACGCTACAGAAAAAATGGTTCCGGCTCAATTCCCTACGCCACCTGCAACCATAAGATTAAAAGATTCTCGTGAAGGCGCATCTCGAATACTGGAACGTCAAAGGGTATCACGTGACCAAAGACTAAAGGAATGCCTCCTAATCCGGTGCATCTCTTATGCAAATGGAGAAAGCCCAAACATCAAAAAGTACATAATTTGGATGAGTCGTGATGTGGGCCCAGCATTATCAAAATCCTCATCCCCAACTAAAAGTCGGGCAGCAGGATTTTGAGGGGCTATTGTGGGGCTAGTGAATTTGCGGCCCAGGCCCATTCTGCGTGGGGGCCCAGAGGCTAGGGCCCACGCCGAGGAGAGCCATTGCCGAGGACAACCTCCCGCTCGGCACCTTATGAAATGCCTGAGGAAGGGGGGAAAATGAGTTCAAAAGGCGGGGTAAGGGAAAAAACTACCAACATCATTATATCAAGCCCTGTATCCGACAAGTCCATGCTCTAAACCATACCCTTTAACTTTCCCAGCAACCCCAAACCATACTGGAGTATGGGTTGACAGAGACAGTCCGCACCCAAAAAAATGGTGAGACTTACACGTGAACCTGAAGGAAGAGAAGAAACACGGATATAAAAGGAAGAACTCCCCGAAAGGAATGGGGACTCTCTCCCCCCTGAAAAAGAGGAGAGAGGGAAGGGCACAAGGATCCTTGGACAGCGTCCGAGGACAAAAGTCCTAAAACCCGTTCCAATGGAAGGGTAAGCTAGTTAAGCAAGGCCCGCCCGTACAAGAATTTCCATGGACGCCACGATCAAATCGTCCACCTGTGCCCAATTTCATGCCATTCAAGCCCACTCTCTACAAATCATATTGTTGGGGTCCATTGCATACGAGCCCAACGTTACTCTTGGGCCGTTAAACAAATCGTGTCCCTACATTAGCCACCAATTACTTTTTTGTCATTTTCTCCTTACCTTGTATTTTTATGAGGGCATAAAAATTAAATTTATACAATCTATATTTTTCATCTTCTCACTTTTTTTTAACCAAACAAATAAAGTTTTGGGCAAATTACAATTTATCTACCTGTGGTTTAACTAAAATTTAAGTTGCCTACCTGTGGTTTGAAATTTGACACTTTAACTACCTGAAGTTTGACCGAAATTTAAGTTGCCTACTTGTGGTTTGAAATATCATAATGCAAGTATTTCACTGGATTCTTTTTGATCTTATTTGATATTGTATTTTTATGTTTTTTGTGTTTTTGGAAGAAAGAGACATAAAGGTGGAGCAAAATTGCATACTTAATCCTGTTTTTAACATAGGTGGGTTACTGAACTCTAATTAAGTTAACTGCAAGTGGATAAAGTATCAAATTTCAACCACAAGTAGGCAACTTAAATTTTGACCAAAGTACAAGTGGATAAATTGTAATTTGCCCTAAATTTTATGTTAATTTTCCATCCTTCCCCTTTTCCATTCTCCCAACCAAATATACATGATGGAAAACTTAACTTTTTTATCCTCCTAACCTTTTTTCATCATCCCACTTTTCCTTCCTCTCATATCCAATTAAACATACATATTGTGAAAAACTTAATTATTTTCTATCATTCCAACATTTTTTATCCTCCTACTTTATTATCTACGCAACCAAACAAAATCCAAGTGACAAAAAGTATAGAGAAAAAGCAAAAGCATTCTCTACAATGAGCAAATGTGCATTTGGAAAAAGTTTATTTGTTTTGACTTTTGATTTTCTTTTCTCTTCAATTAAATAATATAACTATGATCTTAGCCCATTTCACTTTTAGTCTACTCTAATAACTATTTTCCTGCTAAGAGTCTTGTAATTTAATTAATTGACAACTCCTTATATTTTTAAGATAACTAAGGTTTAAATCCCCCTCCCTACCATAAGTTTGTAACTATCAACACACACACACACACACAAAAGACCATATTTCACTTTACTAGAAGAATTTTTAAAAAAAAAAAAAACTTTCGATCTCACTATACTAAAAGAACTAAAAAAAAAAAAAAAAACTTTCGATCTCACTATTAAAAAAAAAAAAAGTGACAAAGGGTCTGTTTGGATAGAACTTATTTTGTTGAAACTGAAAAACGAAAAATCTGAAAACACTGTAGCAAAATAATTTTTAAATGTGTGAATAGTACCGTGGGACCCATTTTTAATGAAAAAATTAATAAAAATGAAATTTGTGGGTCCGTGAACAAAGTTGCACGGATGCACTTTATTCACGTAAAAACTGGTCAAATGTTCTTTATTCTTGTTCATGTACGATACATGAACAGATGAACAAGCCGCTTGTGAGGGGGAAATGCGTGAAAAAAAAAAGAAAAAAAAAGGAGAAAACGTAGAAATTGAGTGTGTGTTTGGGTTCGCGTTTGCTGCGTTGGGTTTCGCTTTCTCGTTTTCTCCTTTTTTTTTTTTTTTTTTTTTTTTTTTTTTTCACGCGTTTTTCCCCCTCACAAGTGGCTACTGTTCATGGACTGTACATGAACAAGAATCGCAACATTTGACCAGTTTTACGTGAACAATGCATCTGTATACTGCTCACGGACCCACAAATTTCATTTTTTATCAATTTTTTCATTAAAAATGGGTCCCACGGTACTATTCACACATTTAAAAATTATTTTACTACAAGATGTTTTCGATTTTTCAGATTTCAAAAAATAAGTTCTATTCAAACAGACCATGAAACCCAACGCAGAAAACGCGAACCCAAACACACACAAAAACTAAAAATGTAAAACTTAAAAAGGGAACGAGGAGAAATTATTATTATTATTATTTTTTTTTTGGATGAACGTGGAGAAATTATTATTTATTAGAACCTCCTGGGCTCCCAACTTTTCTCTGACCATATTTCACTTTACTAAGAGAATTAAAAAAGAGAAACTTCCAATCTCTGAATAAAAAAAGTGCTCAAAAAAAAGAAAAAGTGACATATAAACTAAAAAAGTGAAAATGGTTAATGAGGAGAAATTAATTATTATAACCTCTGGGCCTCTCAACTCCTCTTAGCCAATGGCATTATGCCAGCTATTTTAAAATAATGACCCAGCACACCACTTAGACAGAAATTAAGTCAGATTAAACAAACATGATACTTTTAAAATATTTTTATAATAAATTATAAATAATTAATTATTATTAATTTAATTTTAAATCTAACACTAAAATTACTTTTTTTATTTCAGTAATAACAATACGTATCAATCTGCCACTTACTACCTATATTATAAAAATGTTATCAATGTATCATTTAAATGAAAAAGCAAACCAAACCCAAGTTAAAAAGGCAAACCATGAGGTTGAAGCAAAATCAAAATAGACACAACCGAATGTTCAATCAAGATTCAAACTAACCCAAATTCATTTTGCTTCTCCTTCTTCTTCTTCTTCTTCACACTTTTAACAGTTTCAGAAAGAGATTTCAAATTTTCAACCACCCTTCCCTTTTCTTCTTAACCTTAAACCCAAATATCAATAAACTTCAAAAACCCAATTAATTTAGCTGCCTCTCACCCAATTTTCTGAAACACAATTTTATTTAACCCGCTTAGTTCTCTTCTCTCTCCCTTCCCGCATCATTTAAGGAGTCTTTCTTTGTATGAACAATCTTATGCTTGATATAAGCATTATAGTAGATTTGTAAGAGTAGCTCTCACCCACCGGATCGATACCAAAACCAAATTGTTGTGGAGCTTGTGGGTTTTCTCTTTGGAAAGCCTTCGTAAACTATGTCACCGCCGAAAAGACTCGTCTTGAGATTTCAATTTCAGACACACGGGGAGAGAGAGAGAGAGAGAGAGAGGCAGATAAATGGGTTTGACTGAAACTATGAATTTCAAGTATAGAAAGTGGGAGGTATTGTGCAAATCAGATTCGTTCAACCATTCAAATTAGTTAGTTAGGCACGTTTTCAAACAATTTAGAAAACTAGCATCTCGAGTTTTTGAAACTCGAGATTCAACTTGAAAACCGAGTCTCATAAACTCGCTTTCCATTAGTTCTGATCTGCTTTGAGGTGGCAAAAATTGCCACGTGGATCTCGAGTCTTAAAGACTCGAGTTTTGCTTATACAAACCGAGTCTATAAGACTCGAGATTTAATTATAAGAATAATAATAATTTCAATGAATCTCGAGTCTTATAGACTCGAGTTTTTCGTGGGCAAAAACCGAGTCTATAAGACTCGAGATTTACTTATCCAAACAACGTAGTTAACTTTGAATGAACTCGAGTCTATAAGACTCGAGTTCTGTGGAACTATTTTACAACTCCATTCCGTCCACAGTCAAAAAAACAGGATAACAAATGAGTCTAAAAATAAATTCCTGGGAATAGATTATTCAGTCCACACTCAGTATCTTCAACGTCTCACCCAAAAACAAAGCATCCTCAATTGTCACCCATACACTCATCCTCACTAACTCTCACACCTCTCACTCTCACTCACCACATTGCCTCTCTCACTGCTCTTCCCTCTCAAGAATTTCATATTTCGGGTATGGGTTTTTTGATTTGATTGTTATTGTAGTTGGGTATTAGTTGTGTATGGGTTTTGCCACTAAGAGAACTTCCCAATGACTTTATGGGTTTTCCAATGACTCCATGTTTTTTCCTAATATAAGATGTTCTTCTTGTAGTATCTTTTTGTTGTTGATTTCAATTCCATGTTTTTATTGGCTTGCATGTCATTTGAGCTATATATTATTTGTTATATTTTCTTTGATTTATTACTAATTCATGTGATTAATCTTAACCATGTTGATAAAAATATGTTTTTGCATTAGCCATTTTGGTGAAATAAAAAAATTCTGTTCTCATTGACTTTAATCTTTTTGAGGTGTTTCCCTGCATTAATTCTTCTTGATCAAATCTACCAACTAGAACAAAGTAAACTGTAATTGTTTAATACCATCTATAACCTGATGCACGTACTCTGTCTTGTTGTATTTCACCCAACAATAACGTTTAGTACAATTCATACCACCAAATGATCACTTGTTGTCACCACATCCACCATTACAACCATTACCACTAGAAGCTATTACAACCTCCAATGCTAGAAACTAAAGCAAAAGACTATGGTTGTCTCAATAGAACCTTGGCCTAAGCATGAGCACAATAATGAGAATTAACATTGGCAGCTGAAGTGAGGGTTTCACTAGAAAGAATCGCTCTTTAAAACCATGTAGATCGAGAATCTAAGGCAGACAATAATGTAGTAATCATATATTCCTCTCAATATCGCTTATGTTGCTTCAAATCATAGCGTGTGTCCAAACTAAATAATTTAAACCATTTAATTTATTAAGGTAATTGATGTAGTTAGCACTTTAGCCACAATCTTATAGACGCCACCAATAAGGGTGATCGGCCTATAATCTTTAGCATCCTGAAGCCCCGATATTTTTGGAATAAAAGAAACTTCAACAATCAGGCATCCCTCTTCCTCCATTCATTTAGCACCAATAAATGTTTCTTCCATACTTTGTCACATCTCCAAAAGTCTCCTTACTCCTATTTCTCATATTGTCTTCCAAGGAGTTGAGTTTGAAGCCAATATATAACTAAGAGACCCATGGTAGTGATAACTCCCCACCAATTTCTCACTTTATCCACAAAGCCCTCGGTTCTTAACCGCATATTTTCAAATGTAAATAAGCCCTTGCCCTTGTTGATATCATTACCATCAAGTAACATGGGAAAACAGTTTGAATATGATCTTTGAAGAAATCTCGATTCAAATAGTGAAATTGTTCTTCCAAAGCTAGTGAGATCAAACATTTGTCCAACCTGGCATTGATGGGTGACCATGATCGTTTGACCAAGTTTAAACACCTTCCTCCAATGGTAAGTCCATTAGGCTATGTTCTGAAATAAACTCCAGAAAAATGCCACATCCTTACCATTGTTCTTAAAGCTCATCCTTTTGCTTGGAAAAGGAATTATGTTGAAAGCCTCCCCTATGCACCAACCAACTATATACCCTTGCCCATTCTTCCCAAAGTCGCTATCTATTTGCATCTGCATTAGGATCATACACTCCAAAAAAGTCCATTCAAAACCATCAACCACATTTTGAAATCAAGAATAAACTGAAAAATCACTTACTCGCCTCTTCAAGTTTATCTATGACTCTTGTATCCTACATCAGCATAATTCCACTTGATGCTCCAATCTCTAAATGTATTGTCACTTTGTCTAGCATTTATTATGTGTCTTTGACTAGTCGCATTGCTTCTCTTATAAATAAGTAATAATCAAGAAAAAAACGGCTATTTTTGACAGAAAAATTAATCTTATTTCTGGGGTTCTTGACTCCCTTTTCTGCCTTATAGCCTTTATCTGCTGTTTCTGAAAAACACGTCATCTTTGCTTTGCCTTATTCAGGCTGCATCACTATGGTACAAACTGTGGGTGAAAAGATACATCTGCCCTCTTGATCAATTTATTGAGAGATGAAACACATCTTTCCACAATTTTCCTAAATTGAATTCTTGGATGTGTCCTTGAGGTCATGACACGAAGGGGTTCATCCGGCACTTGAGTATTTGTGCTATTCTCTAAAAACAATTGCTTAGGGAACCTTTTTCTAACCTTTTAAGCCTGTAATAGTAACCTAGAGAGGGGCGATTCTGATCTTCTCTCATCTATAATGATAAAGAAGAAGAGAATTATCCTCATGAAAAAATGAAGATAAACCAAGCCTTCCAATGTAACCCTTGATTATGATAAGTTAGTAACAGGTAATAAAATTATGATTGAGAATCTTAAAAGATCAAAGAAAATGTTACAGCTCCTCATAGAATGTAAAGGGAAAAAATGCAAGTATTACATGACACTGAAACTACATCCATGTGGCTGTGTTTGTGTTACAATGATATATCTTTTGCAATTATTTAGTCCCCCATTATGTTTTGCAATTTTGTATGTGTTAAAAAAAAAATGCGTTTGCAATTATCTTTTGCTTTACATGTGTTTACCTCTCATACCATGTTGCTGTAATTAGCTTCTTGTATATAGGAAGGATAGATGGATTTGTATATGTTCAATTGTTAAATATAAGTCGTACTACACTAACAAATGGCACGAAAAAATGTTCAGTTTGTATGTATGATGAAAAGCAACTTATAAAAGTTTCTCGGCCGCATCTTTTTATTAGAAAGTTAAAGACCTACTAAAAAGTTTCTTTTAGATCAGGGAACTTGAAAATGTTTGTTAACTAACATAGTAACTTGACTATAACAGTTCACAATGCCTGAAATTGATATAATCATATACTACGGTGGTCCGTTGAAGAATGCCAATGCGAACAAGGGATTGCCATTTGAAGGGCCGGGTATAAAGACCTATTATACCCAAATTGATCGTAAGTTGAAGACCCTTGATCAATTGAAGATGATGGTTATGGAAGAGTTGTGTGAGAACCTGCTTTGTGCACAACATACACATTACTTATCGCATGCCAAATGAAATCTGAAGCACCGGATTAATTACAAGTACATGGCGATAGAATCGAGACAAACATGTGAAGATCATGTTTGACAAGTTGGAGAGAATACCTGAAGTAACTAACATTGAGTTGTACATACGATTTGGAGCCACGTGCGAGAAGTTGGTATTGAGGAAATCCAACAAACACAAACAAGTTTACAAGTTACAATTCCGGATGCTCAATACCGATATTTTACACATGTAGAGCATGCTGATGTTCATGCCGATGAAGATGTTCATGCCGATGATGATGATGATGAGGATGAGGATGAGGATGAGAATGATGATGATTATGATGATGAGGACGAGGATCGGGATGATGATGATGACTATGTTGATGAAAATATTGCCATTAATGGTGAAGATTTTGGCGATAGAGATGAGATTGAAGACAGGATTGAACAAGGGGACTTTAGGGACTTTGAGAGGGACATTGATGACGATGAGACATTGGACGGTAGTCAACCCGATGCATACAATGTTCTTAGTGTCCAAAACATTACGGACACAATCCCCGTGTACTCACCACCTGCCTTGTCATTTTATGAAAATACTTGGGAAAATTTTGTTGATCCTTCACATATTGAGACACCATTTGTGTCTAGTTGGATTGAGGGGATGAATTTGTGCAAAGGCTTGACTTTTGCCAATAAAATGGAGGTGCAACGCGTATTAACAAAGTGTGCCCTCAAGGAAAACAAACATTTTTTGATCGTAGGTCAACCACGACAAAACTTTGTGCGAAATGCGTTGATGAGTCATGCACGTGGTATGTCTGCGTAGTCAAGAAGCCCAAGTTCCACAATCTATGGATAGTCACCGTGTACAAGGGTCCTCACACGTGTATACGGACTGGGTGCAAAATGATGGTAGAATGATGAGTTGTAAATTTATTGCAGATGACATCCTTAAGAAGTTATGTGAGGATCACACTACCCCAATTAAGCATCTCGGATCTATGATAGAGTCGAAATATGAGGGACAAAAGCCTTCTTACTACAAGGTGTGGGATGCGAAACAAAAGGCGATTGAGAAGATGTTTGGGAATTGGGAAGAGTCTTATCAAAGGTTGCAAAAGTTGCTAATGGCATATATTGATCGGGATCCGACTACCCAGGTGTTCTATCGTACCACATCCACCGGTGAAGATGACACAAGTATTTTTGAATTATGTGTTTTGGTCTTTCGGTCCAAGCATTGATGGATTCAAATATTGCAAGCCGGTTATCGGTATTGATGGGACTCATCTGTATGGTAAATATCGGGGAAAGTTGTTGGTTGCAATGGCAACCGACGCTAACAACAAGGTATTCCCTCTTGCCTTTGCTATTGTGGATTCTGAGTCGGGGTCTAGTTGGAGGTGGTTTTTACAATGTCTCGAGAGATGCGATTGGCGCGTGATACCTAACGAAGGCATTTGCATAATTTCGACCGACATCTCGGTATCAAAAACGCCATTGCAAACAAACGGCCTAGAAGGGATGATGGAAGAGCACTGGTATTTCATAGATATTGCCTTCGACATGTTGCTAGCAACTTTAACACACATTTTCGAACTCGACTCGAAGTCGGCGGCGTTGAAAGCTGGATATGCTAGTCGAGGCGGTGAAATTTACCTCCATAATGGAGACCATTAAGCGGCGGAAATTGAGGCCATTAGAAATAAGAAGAAGTTGACGGGGAAGGATGGCAAGGAAAAGAATCAAGATTATCTTCCATACACATACCTAATGGGCGAGTCGGTGGATATGTGGACCCATCACATGATGGTGGGAGACGTTTTGGGGCAATGACAACCAATATATCGAGTGCTTCAATGGTGTATTGAAAGGTGCACGGGGCCTTCCTATTGCCGCGTTGGTTGAGTTCACTTGGAACAAACTTGTCGATTATTTCCACGACCGTCGCAAAGAATACCTTTTTGAGTTCTCGGAGGGTAAGAAATGGAGTAAATATGCCTTCTCCAAGTGGGATGAGAATAAGAGCAAATCGAGAAACATTATCTCAAGCCATTTAGCAATGAAGAGCTGATATTTCAAATAGTTACCCAAATCAACACGTGTAGTGCGGGAGGGGGAAACCACGATTATGAAGTTCGGTTATAGGAAAGAACCTGCGCTTGTGGGAAATGGCGAGAACATAGGGATCCCGTGTTCACATGCAATCGAGTATGTGACTATTTAAATATTGATTCGACCACATTTATTCACCCGTGTTATGGTTTGAACAATGCCATTAACACTTATGAGCATGCATTTGTGGTTCCTAAGTCGATGGCTTTGTGGAGGGGATCCCATAGGGCCAAAGTGGTTGCCTAATCCAAAGATTGTTGCGGGCCAAAGGTCGACCCGGTGAAGTCGAGAATAAGGAATGAGATGGATGGAGTGAGGAATAAGGTTCGAGAACCGGGATGGCGGAGGGAGGATGCAGATTTGATAGAGAGTCGGTCAAGCGGACATGTGGACTGTGTCATGCTTCCGGGCATAATCGCAAAAAATGTCCGCATGATCCCGTGGCGCTTCCACAAGCGGTCATGTTCCACACTAGGTAGGTAGATGGCAAATACTTATGCATCGGTTAAATATTTGTTGTTCATTCCATGTTGACCTAATGTTTACTATCTTTTCCCCTAATGTGATTACTCTACATTTTTCAGGCATGCTTCCAAGGACGATGTTTTTGTTGTGTGGACAGATGTTAGGAAAAGTGACTACGTTGTATTGGGTCTATGTGAACTTTTTGGTTTTTGTTGAATGTACTTGTAAATCTCTATTGAATGTATGCCTATGAAGATTGTGATTTGAATAGTATGGTTAGAACTCAAATTAAGCGTGGTTGGGCATGTTTAGAATGTTGATATTGAGAATGCCTTTTCTTGCGATGTAACTGCATTTTGCATTGTAAAACCATGTTTATACAGAGAGCGTAGAAGTTTTAGTAGTTTCGTTTGATGTAATGTACGTGTATTTACATTCTTAGCTTATTTGCCTCTAAATGAGGGTTTATGGATTATATTCGTAGTTTGTTTATCTTTGCTTCTCACCTGGTGCATGCACACGTTTCGATTTCTGGTTTGTCCGCATAACCAGGAAAAAAAAAAAAAAATTCCCGATGAATGATTCCTGGAATGAGCAGAGAGGAAAGCAGAGCAAAACAAAAAAAAAAAAATTTTCCATAGAACTCGAGTCTTTGAAACTCGAGTTCTCTTTGGAAAAAAACAGAGAAAAAGAGCAAGCCTCTTGGACCTCTCTCGAGTAAACAGAGCAAAACCAAGAGAATAAATTTTCTCTTTGGAACTCGAGTCTATAAAACTCGAGTTCCACTTTGGGAAAACAGGGGGAAACAGAGCAATATAATAGGACCTCTCTCGAGTAAACAGAGCAAAACGAAGGAAAAATTTTTTCCGGTGGAACTCGAGTCTATAAAACTCGAGTTCCACTGGGAAAACAGGGAAAACAGAGCAATATAATAGGACCTCTCTGAGTAAACAGAGCAAAACGAAGGGAAAAATTTTTTCCAGTGGAACTCGAGTCTATAAAACTCGAGTTCCACTGGGAAAAACAGAGGAAAACAGAGCAATATAATAGGACCTCTCTGAGTAAACAGAGCAAAACGAAGGGAAAAATTTTTTCTGGAACTCGAGTCTATAAAACTCGAGTTCCACCGGGAAAAACAGAGGAAAACAGAGCAATATAATAGGACCTCTCCGAAAACAGAGCAAAACGAAGGGAAAAATTTTTTTCAGTGGAACTCGAGTCTATGAAACTCGAGTTCCACTGGAAAACAGAGCACCCTATTTTGTCTCTCTGAGTAAACAGAGCAAAACCAAGCGGGAAAAAAAAATTCCCAGTGGAACTCGAGTCTATAAAACTCGAGTTCCAGGTTGGTTCAGAGTTTTATATACTTTAGTTCCAAAGGAATTTTTTTCCTCCGTTTTGTTCACACTGAACTCGAGTTTCAAAGACTCGAGTTCCTTGGGATTTAAATTTTTTATTTTATGTATTTAATTTTTTAAAGGTTACAATTGTTGTTCTTCTCTACAAATGAGCTTTTTATAACTGTTTAAGGGAGAAACTTCTAAATAAACTATTAAATATGAGTAACCTATAGATGCATTGCATTGAATAAACTATTCCACTCCATAACACCAAATGAGTGCTTTTCACAATATAGTGAAATGATCTTAACTCCAAATAATATGAGACACAAGGTTTTGATCCAAAAATGTATCAACTACATAGTTCTCTCTATACAAAACATAAAATTCCTCCCAATCAAGGCTTAAATATCCACATCTCAATACATTGTTCGCTCTATACAAATTTGCAAGCACACTAAGAAATGGCACGGAAAAGAAAGTTATCCACCCTTTTAACTTCCAACCGTCGGGCATTGGGGATGGCTTTACTCGGTCCTTTGAAATCGTCATGATGGTACCTAATACAAATCACAAACAGAATAATTTTATCACATTTCCCATATAATGCAAAAAACAAAAATCTATCATTCATTATTTATGTCTTTATCAAATGTAAATCCAACTTACATTATTTATGTCTTTATCAATTTTTCCCTGGTCGATGCATGTTAAGCGCTCATGCATACGGTCTTCTGAAAGCAAATGCATCTTCTCGCATCGAATGTTGACGAGCTTCATCAAGAAATCTCGATTCGTTCAGCAGTAGTCATAATTCCATTGATTATTGTGTGGACACACACACATATTCGTTGGAGTATTTTCTAGAAAATACATAGAGGAGGTACAAGAGAAGAAGATGTTGCTTTGGAAAAGCTACAAGTCGAAATGAATGAAGCGAAAGCAAAGGCCAACAAGCTTAAAGTGTCATTGGAGAATCTATGCGGTATACTAACAAGGTTTTTACATTTCATATTTTGTAAAAATTATAAATAATTCCAATCATTGAAGACATTTTTCTTCCATAAGGGTATGTTAGAGCGCAATCGGGCGATGGGAAATATATATCGTAGGAAAAAGTAGAACATGATCTGATAAAGCTTGAACAAGCCCCGCATGATGAAGAAGCGGTCTGCCTTCTTTTCCTGGACTCTTCACCTTCCAATGCTTCCAGAGGTTTGATATAACAATGATATCTGTGCCTACAAATAACGCAATCATTCTAATCAAAACCCAATGCAATTGAAATTTTGAATATGTATGTCATAATAGTTTTTTTTTTTTTAAACATTGAATCTAATACTTGCCTAAAACGACTATGTTTCTCAATGAAGGAATACAACTGGCTGCAACGTCGTAGTACTAAGTGCACAAAACTTAGTTATATTTGTGGGGTTTTTCAGGTGGTTAAGGTTGAACCGACAACCTCTTTTGGTGAAAGGCACTTGTCATTGCAACAAGGCTTGACCACTAGTGCAACCGCTAATTCGGACCACTAGAGCAAGGCTTGATTCAAGGCACGATTTATATGTGCAACTCGCTAATTCTCACTCTTAACATTTTCAAAACGCATTATTAAAAGAAGTTAATTTTAAAAGCCAATCAACCATACCAATACCCTTTTCAAAAGATCTTTTGCATTATTGTCATGCTTGAAGTGTTCTCTTACACGCTACAAATAGACAAAACAAAGATGGTAGAGCACGAGTTAAGGAATTTAGGTGTTGAATTCAGTATCATTATGCTATGCGCAACTAATAAAGAAAACAAAGATCGTAGCCCCCTATATGGCAATTTGATACCCCTATACATGCACCCTACCTCGTCATCTTCCATAAAAGTTGAAGATAGTGGATCACTTTTCGACATCTTCTCCTGACCTTGTTGTAAACTGGGTAACATGTTTGTAAATTACTGACATAGCAAAACAAATAAAGACCACACATAAGCACATTGCATGCGTGGGTAGAACATTTGTGCTGCAGTGAACTCGTCCTCATCACTTCGACCCATAATGTGACCACACCTGCAGCAAAATATAATAGAAGTAAAAATAACGACTACATCACCAGCATATTAAAGTAATAATAATAATCATCATACCATAATTCACGTTTTTATCCTTGAAACCGTATTCCTTTGTGCTATATCCATCACAAAATGGTAGTACTCATGAGCTTCATTCGGTTTATCTCGTTCCACGACCGCAAAACTCCACCTTCCCTCCATCAAGATCCATCCCAAGGGCCTTCCAAATCTGAATGAGGTAGCGCCCAACAACATCAATTTTCCTCAATCGACCTCCCATCTTATTGGTTAGTCAAAAACCAATCTACAATCCATATTTTCACTCTACACCCAAAGAGATCTCAACTTGTTCACATTTATTTATAATAAAAACAAAATATAGTTCGTAAAAACCTTGTTAGTATACCACATAGATTCTCCAATGACACTTTAAGCTTGTTGGCCTTTGCTTCTGCTTCATTCATTCTGACTTGTAGCTTTTCCAGCAACATCTTCTTCTCTTGTACCTCCTCTATGTATTTTCTAGAAAATACTCCAACGAATATGTGTGTGTGTCCACACAATAATCAATGGAATTATGACTACTGCTGAACAACCGAGATTTCTTGATGAAGCTCGTCAACATTCGATCGAGAAGATGCATTTGCTTCAAAGACCGTATGCATGAGCGAGAACATGCATCGACCAGGAAAAAAGTGATAAAATTTAAAGGACCTTCATAGTCCAGCCCATAACAGACCTACAGACTCTAGCCCATAAAGGACCTGCATTTGGGAAGTTAAAGGAATAAAGTTTAAAACAAATTTATGCAATAGGTCTTCCATGCAATAAGAAAAATCAAAATAATTTAGTTATTACATAATAATGCAATAAGTATGGAATAAATGTTAGGATTTCAGATTCTCTAGTAATGGCCTACTAACGAGCACGAGTTTCCCATTATTTACAAGTAAAATAAATAAATAAAATGTTTTAGGATTTTAGAATCCTAAATTATCTTTGTGTTTTACATTTATTTTTTAACATTCGTTATTATGTTCCACGGTTGAGATTCAGGATTTTGGAGTTGTGCAATATTGTTAAGGATAAATTGCTATGTTTAAGGATAACAATATCCAATAGAGTTTTGGTGAAAAATAAATGCATTACTTTTATTGTTTCAGTTAATCAATTGTGATCCTTGAACGTTGCGTTGATAATTTTTTACAATTTCAAGCTAAAAAAAAAAAAATTAAAAACCCATGTTTAGTCAATTTTATTCCTAAAAGTTTGCCTATTATTTAGAAGCCAATTTGGATATGATTTTATAATTATAACTTTAAAGAGAAGAGGAAAAAAAAACGTTTTTACCCGGTATTTTTATTCCTAAAATTTTGCCTATTATTTACAAGCAATTTTCTCCATGATTTTACAATTTTATCTTTAACGGAAAAAAATTTAAATAAAAAAACCCCGCGTTTTAGGTTTTTACCCGTAGAAGTTAGTCTATTCTTTAGTAATAATTGTTCCATATTTATCTACTTCCGGTGTGCCTATTGTGGTGTATTTGGAGGGAGCGTAATTGGCGTACTTTTCGGGATAGGGACAAGTCCGATGACTAGTTGCTCGCTTATAGGTCGGTGGCTCTCTTATTGATTGGTCTAAGGCTTGGGGACTCACCTCTAGTGATTCTATCCCTATGTTCCGTAGTTATCTTCTCTGTAATTAATATGCTCTTTGTTGTCTCCGTTTGTTTTCTTGCTTGATTTATCTCATTGTCTCTATTTTTTGTTTGTTTCCTTCTCTTATTCTCTGTTCTGCCTTGTGTTTTCATGAGGTACCTTTTAATATATATCTTTCTTACTTATAAAAAAAAAACAAAATTTCTTCCATTTTTCTCAATCTGTGGCAATTTATTTTTATTTTTTATTTTTTTTTACAAATCTATTAGTAATATGTATATAATGGTCAATCACTCTCCTTTGCCTATATATTGTATGCTTCGAAATAGAGGTCACTGCAATATAATTAATTGATACGTGATACTTATCCAAATTGCACAATTTGTATTTCTTGTATACAAGATCATACTCATCCAAATTCCACAGTTGTTGTCTCATAATATTGTAATCAAAAAAGTCACAATAATATTGCAATAAAAAAGATCTCGAAAAGCAATGACTAAGCTTTAACCTACAATAATAAAAACAGGAAGTAGTTGATTTGGAGGGAACATTACACCTTCGCCCAGGCTCTTCCTGAACAAATTCTTCGCGAAATTCCCTAAACAACTTGTGTTGAATTCTTTTTTGTTTTCAGAGTTGGAACCATCACCCATCATGCCGTAGTCGATGAATTTGACTACACGACTGGTAAATACGTGCTACAATTTGTCCAGTTTGGGTTTCTCCATTCTCTTCTTCTCAGGCAAGATAAAACCATTAGCGAAGAAAAGTTACCGACCTTAAAATGTGAAATGCTTAAGAGCATAACTAACATAACTAACACAAACGTAGTAGCACATTCTACAAAATTGCATGATAAGGCTATTACAAGTCCAAAACACGTAAGGTAAGAAAACTTAACAATTGTCTAGAAAGGAAATTTAGAAGCTTTGAGAGGTGTGAAGCGACCACTTTAGATTTGAGATTGGTGTTTTGAGGAACCACAATTGAATGGATGACCAATGACAAAGACAGCAGGATTATTTTCATTTTCCAACTTATTAGATTTTATTGATCATTGAACCTTTAGAGTTACTTATTGTATACTTCCTCTGTACTTGGGCTACATATGTCTATTTCTTAATAAAACTTATCACTTGAGTTTTCAAAAAGGCTTGTCCTAGGCACTCATGTTTTTTGGTTTCCCTAAAATCGAATATTTTTAAGTTGGTAAAGACCCACCCCTTGTTTCAGTCAGAATGAGTCCCCGTGACCCCAGGACATTGGCTTCTGCCAATAGTGGACTATTAAGGATCGCATCCCATGCATATTCTCAAACTATAGCCTGCAACTAATTCAGCTTCCGCTTCTGGGAGATTAAACGGAGCTTGATTAGTTATCAAAAATAAAAACTCCTCCAATGATTTTAACCACAGGAGGGAAGTTTCTTACAGACCTACCGTCTTTCCTAGTCATTTTCTTTTCTCACCGAGAATAAATAATAGTTTGCAAAAACATTCAACGTGTTTGTTTATAAACTTTGTTCCATATTCCACCCAATAAGGTCTTCTTTCCTTTTTCTTTTTTTTAAGGACACACCAACTCGAAGCATTTCAATAAAAATCATTCCATTATTTTATAACATATAAATTCTCCAAGTGTTTCTATATTCTTAGCTACCAACTGACTCTTTCTCCTCACATGGTGATGGTTTAAATACATCAACAAATGGAAAGAATTAACAGAGAAGTTAATATCAACAGAACATTTTAACATAGGAATGCTATTCTCAGAGAGATAAATTTATAGATGCTAATGAGTCTGTATATATTTTTATTAGATTGCCTTGATAACAGAAACGGTTGAGATTTAGGCTATGTTCGCACATTTTTCTTCAAAGGAGAAATACATCTTCTACAATCGTTCTGCATCTTTATTCTTTAGCGATGTTAAATGAAGAAAAGTATGGTATATGTTTGAAGTTTTCTGTAAAAAAATTAAAATTGAAAGTTTTTGAAAAAATAACATATGAAATTAGAGAGTATCACAAACTATTAATGTTATAGTTGGCAAAAAAGCAATAAGTGCTATGCTTAATGATTAGTGCCATACAAGGAAACAAATCTTCATAATGTCACTCAGTCACAATAGAATTACGAACGCTTTATGTAAGTGTACAATGTTCTAGGCCAATACCAAATGCCATTTCGAAAACAATACAATTAGATCTTGTTAGATACAGGGACTGACCTACGACCCATGGATTGTCCACATGGATTAGTATACTAAGAAAAGTTTGAATTTAAACTAAGGATGACTTGATAAGCAATGTCAAGTAATGGATGAGACGATTATGTAGATAACTCTATATATTCAAATTCATTTGTAGTTAGCAATATAAAAGCTTTTTTTTTTTTTTTTTTTTATTATTATTGGTGAGTTTACAAATGCACCTAGTAGTGGGTTTGAACCAGCAATCTTACCCTCCACCCTTTCTTATAAGCATTGTTGGCTATGGTATAAACATTGCTTTCAGATGCACAAGATATCAATGCACCTAAGCCAATTCAGCACTTCACTACTTGGTTGACAACCAGCTAGGTGGACCACAATGCTTAGGTTGACCATTTTATCCCAATGAGTTCCACAACAAATTTATTGCACTCAAGAAACCATTTTGAGACACTAATATTACAAACAAAATAAGATAAAAGGGGAAAAGTTTGAGATAAAAGGAAATCCAGAAAATAACTCTCCATATTGTGGATGAACAGGCTTAGATATGCTCATTATCAGAGCATGAAGAGAAGAGAGTTGAAGAGCTAATGCTACAGCCTAGTAGCAAATGATTAATAACAGACAAAAAGGACTCCCATGACATACAGACCTCTGTGAGGCTCCCTTGTCATAACTGAACAAAATATGAACCATAAATGAGTTTTATAATAGCATGTAAAATGTAATAACAATACATATTAACTATCGATATAATAATTGTTTCCATCATACATCAGAGATGCTGATGTAGGATACATCAAGTGGAATTATGCGATGCTCCAATCTCGATGTATCCTACATCAAAGATATTGTTGGTGGAACACATCAAAGTTTGTCACTTTATCCTTCAATAAGGAAACTTTACCAAACAATATACTCATAACGCAAAAGTATGAATCAGTTCATTAAAATCCTAGAAACAAAAACTGTTGGATAGTTTACTGAATATTGACTGACAAATTTTGGCTATGAGGACATGTAAAGGGTCCGAGCATGCATACTATCGCTCTATGTAAATAGTGAAGCGAGAAGACAAAGTTCATTTAGACCAAGTAACTAATGGATTATAGTTGTTTCTACATTACAAAGATCATTCATACCAAAGTTCTCGATTGAAGTACAGTCCAATAACTCAATAGTGCATGACTGTTTTCCAAGTCACAATATCGGCATAACCAACACTTTAAAAGCTTTTACATTCTTCTCCTTTCTTGTTAATTGTTTTAACTTTATTAGGAGAGGGAAGGGATGACTAATAGGAAAAGGGTATGTACTAAAAGAAGAAAAACATGCTCCACTTAAGCATCAAACAACCGAAACTGAATCTTCGTATATTTCTCATTGCCATTACCTAATGTATAGAATATCATAAAGCAGTCTACCCAACCTATCTAAACCAACTTAAGCTAGCCTCGACATCTTAGCTTAACTTCCTCTTTCCGGAGGTGACTCTTTGCATGATTTCCACATATTTATGTTGCATTTCATGTTCTTTTAATGGATAATTACTTACTTATCAAACAAAGAAGAGAAGGGTCAAAAAAGTTATGAAGATGTATTCAAAACTCTACAAAGTCTAGCATAACATTGCTTAGATGTAAGAGCTGCATTTAACCCACCTCTTTTTTCCCAAAGCAAGGGGATTTTTTTTTTTTTTTATTAAAAAAAAAATTAAATGTCACTATAATGAATTTCTAAAAAAATAAGAATTATCTGTATAATTGGATAAGTATAACTGTACAGATATATGGGAAATACAGAACAAATTACAACTCAATTTTTTTCGTTCCTATGAAAAATTGACCCAAATTTTTCCCCAAAAAAAAAAAAAAAAAAAAAACATTACAAAAAGAAAAAGAAAAGAAAACCTAACTTACCTAACTAAACATGAAAATTAAAACAGTAGCACTTTGATTAACAAAGAAAACGAAAATAAAACACAGAGAAGAGAGTTGAAGAGCTAATGCTACAGCCTAGTAGCAAATGATTAAATACGTCTACAAAGGGAATCCCATGACATACAGACCTCTGTGAGGCTCCTTGTCATAACTGAACAAAATATGAACCATAAATGAGTTTTATAATAGCATGTAAAATGTAATAACAATACATATTAACTATCGATATAATAATTGTTTCCATTATTTGTTACAGATGTTTAGAAAAGCTATTTTTGAACTGGAAGAGGCCCAAATGCTTTTAAAAAATAAAATAAAATGAAGTCATTATCAAAAAACTCATGAATATATTTATCCACTAGCTAAAACAAGAACTTCACAAACTTTTACATTCAAAAAATTGAGGCACATAAGTGCTAAATGATTGGAGAGAGGTTAGTAGCATTAAGTTATTTAGGTAGTTTTTAAATTTTTTTATTTTTATTTTTGTCTGTAATGAAAGCAAAGCAAAAGGAAAAACTATAGCATGAAGTTTTTGTAAGAAAGTTATTGCTTATTCCTGAAAACAAGATTCTCTTATCTCTTTCTTTTACTTTCTACTAGACAAGAGACATAAGGTATTATATCACTTCCACTCATGTTTGTCTCCACAATTTTACCATTCTTGTTTGAAAAAATTATGGTTGTATCATTTTCATTTGAGTCCGACTTTTACCACATATATTCATAGAAGAACATTTACAAATGAAATTAGTCAGAATCTATGAATCTACAACCTGTTAATTATAAAGTTCAATCACCAACTAAATTAAAAATAAAAACATAAAACTAATGAGATCTGCTTCAAATGGTACTTTCTCCCTCTAAAAAAATGAGGCGAGAGAATAAGGTATTGGATTAAAAAGACCCATAGGATGTGTGTAACAAACAATAATAATAATTTAAAATAAAAATAAAAATTCAGAACAAGGATAGGAAGTGCTTACGAAATTGGAATATAAGCATGTCTCTATATTAACAGTCCGATCAGAAAAACCAGTGTATCCGGCCATTGCCCCGTGAACTGCACTATGAGCAAGAAGAGTACAGAGATATTGTCCGATGCATTGCTTGGAATAGCTCGAATCATGTACGTAGGATCTGTGAAAATAAAATCATATAAAACTTAGAACAACTTCCATTTTTTTGAACAATTTCAACTTCACTATGAACTTCAAATTTATATAAAATACTAAGATGCGAGATGGTTCATCTTGTTGCTTAAAAATGTCTGAGAGACCTTCATGCCACGAAATTAAAAGATAGTTAAATATAAGAGAACCCTTGTAAGGAGCATCATATAGCAGTTACAAAAGATATTGAATGATGATCTTTTTTCTTGTTAACAGAAGGGGAAATGAAATGTCTAAAAATGCAAAGTAAAAGGACAAAATCAGATGGTTTTCATAAGGCTATATGTAAAGCTATCGAAACAAACATGTCACAAAAGGCTTATATTATCAAGGTCATCTTTGCTTTTTATATAATTTGAGAGAGAGCTTATTTGCAATGCTTATAACGTAACACAAAAATAAAGCATATCTCCCATCGATGGCTAATCCTTCACTAACTTTGTTTATCAAGGTAAAAATAAAAAGTTCCAAACAATACAAGTCTCATCTTGAAAGTAATTCATTTAATCAATTGGGATAGAAGTGTCCCATATCACCAACAAATGCATGAATTTAGTCATTATATGTCATCGGCGGTCATGGCATCGGCTCCCATTAACTCAACGAATCCATGCATTTACTTTGCACTTACAACTCGCACAATTTTCAGGTTTTCAAGCACTGGAATTACAACCGCACAATTAATCACACAAAGCATTGCTACGTTTTGATGCATATAGTTAGCCTATACAAATCTTTCAAGTGTGTTCTAACATACTACCCAAGCACGAGAAAATGAAAATTAGGTTCTAATGAAATATAAAAACAAAGAAAAAGTGCGAGGCAAAACCCGATAGAAACTAAGCTATATTTTGGCACAAAGAAATTATTATGACTTAATTAAACAAGTCAAATTTCCTATATCTATTTCAGATTCTGCCGACTTTTCTTCAAATGATTATTCTAGATGAACTGTTTGAACTTTTAAACGGCTAAGTTTTCCAACTCTTCCCAAACTTTCCATAAAATATAAAACCTTGACTAGCAAACATATTTTTAAGACATTCCATATCATCAATGTATAATTATAGTAGGACTGATATTAGATGTGAAAGCCATTTAAGATTCCAATTACACTACTGAAAAGTAAATTAAAAATCAAACACCATTATGGAAGGTACCTATATACTTCATATTTATCGCCATCTTCTTAAAATTTGTAAAATGATCCTGCAACAAATTTGTTATATAAATAGACAAATAAGAATGTAAGCACAAAAAGATTAGAGGAAAAAAATTATTGACAACTTAATTAAAATGAAAATAGATGTCAAATCAACCAAAATGATGGTTGAAGTGGGCAAAATTTTACCAAAATTACTCATCAAGCTAAAGAGAAGATGCAAGTTTGAGACCCAATACAGGATGCAATCGACACAGAATCCATGACCAATTTTCTAGTTTTCATATTTCCATTCCCATTCTTATTGGCATTGATAAAATTTTAAATATAATAATAATAAACATCACATGTTTTTCTTTTAGCAATTCACCATATCGGATGAGCAGAAACCACATTTGCTTGCAGCATTACAAGAGCGAATAGAAATCACTAGGGAAAGGACTAGACTACCACCCAAACTTATATGAGAAAATGATCCTGGCCCAAACTCCAAACAGAGAGCCACTAAAGGAAGCCAATAGCTGGTCATCCGAACTATCCATGTCCTCAAATGTCCTTTCGCTCCCTCCAAAGACACCACATTAAGCATAAAGGAGCTAAATTCCAAATGCTAGAAAAATGCTTTCCAAGCCCATTCCACCAACCAAAAAGAGTACCCGAATCCGATCTTGGCAAGACCCAAGATCTTGCAATACCAATTACACCATGAAAGCATATTTCCAACCACCAAATCATTTGTTTACTTTTGGAGAAGTAGCCAAAGAATATATTGGATAAATGGCAAAACAATATATTACAAAGAGAAAAAAAAATGGAAATAATCTCGAGTCTATAAATAATTTACTCGAGTCTATAAATACCTACTTGTAATCACATTTCCATCATTGAATAATAAACCAATTGCTTAGTGCATCAATGCATCTCTCTCTCTCTCTTTATCGAGGGTGACTACCTCGAATTAAGCCAATTCCCCTACAATTCTTATCAATCTTCATTAAGAACCACGGGGATCCTAACAACATCACCTCAACCAATCAAATCTGTCCCAGAATTGTGATAGTTATCACATTTTCCAGTTTAATTCTTATGAGGAGAATGGACCAACAAAAGACAGTACAGATGCTCTTTAAATGCTCAAGAATCTTAATTGGTAAAAGAAACAAAGAAGTTTAATGCTGGATGCTATTTTCAAATCTTCACCCAGTAGTAGCTTGTACTTTGTATAAATATTTACATTCTTTACTATAAGACCAGCTATGCTCCTTGGTATTGAATGTTGGGCTATTAAGAAGCAAAGAAGCAATATGTTCATAAAATGTGTATACCAAAATGAGAATGTTAAGATGAATAAGAGGAAATACAATGAAAGACAGGATTTGAAATAAGAAAATTCGCTTAAATATAGGGTTGATCCTATTGATGAAAAGATGAACAAAAGTTGGTTGGGATGGTTAGTCATGTGTAGAGGATAGCGATTAATGCACCAATGAAGAAGACTAAATTGATTCAAATCAAGGAAACAAAAAAATGGTAAAGGAAACCCTAGAAGAAATAGTATAAAAATAAAATAAAAATAAATAAAAAGACACGTCAATTAAGAAGGTGACAGGGAGATAGGATAGAATGGCGGAAAAGAAGAAATATGGCTGACCCTAATTAGCGTGTTGAGGATCCATAGACAACCCCAAACTTTTGTCAATTAGGCTTGGTTGTTATAGTTCTTTACAAGTATTCTATTTACAAGTATTCTATTTCTTGAGCATCATATTTGTCATAAACCAAAGCAAGAGTAGATCTCGATTAAACTAAAGCTGAATTAGAATTGAGATATACGTCTACAAAAAAATATATAAGATGCCTTAAACTACAAACTCAAGAGGTGGACCACTACCAAACAGAATGTCTATTCTGCTTCATGCATTTACAAAGGGGAAGATCCATATCAACTACACCGACCTAACAGAATGTCTAAACCTTTGAACTAGATTGACAACACATAATTATAGGTCAACAAGATAAATGAATAAGTAATGTGCATAATAGTTGAGACTTACCCACAAACTCTCGACAAACGTGAAGATCTAAGAAATTTTCAAACTCAAAAATGTAACTTCCACCCTGGAATAACACATAAATAGAAATTTGCATACATCATCAAATGAGGGAAAATAACATTTACTACAATGGTAATGTATTGAAAGTCAATTAAAATCCTAAAGTTTCTAATATGTAAAGTATGAAACATAATTTTCAAGGCACTTACTCAAGGTTCACCAATTTTGTGTTTTTTAGCCCTCGTGTAATGTTTGTGTGGGGGAGGAGGTCTGGGGGCATCAACCTTAGGGTCATCATCGTGCTGCAAATTCCATTACATGCATGCAATCAATATTCTCCATAATGGTAAGAGTAAAGTGAAGTAGAAAATATATTATTACATTCAAATTAAAGTTATCATACCATAGCGGGGCCTCGATGTCCTATTTTGTGTCCACCTGTCCCACACGTGGGTGCTCTTCTACTGCGTTGCGGTCTACCTCGTGGGGGTGAGGCCTGATGAGGGGGATTAAGGTCCGGTACATCAATATGTGGCTCTACAGTGTCAATCCCAACCGGAGGTCCTAGAGGGTCGATGAGGATGTGGTAGGTGGGTAATCCCGCTCTATGTAGAGGCCGGAGTGGGTGCACTAGAGCCAGTGTGTGGGTATGAGGGTGTCTCGGGGAGTATAGGAGGGGTCACATTTTGGTCAATACTGACATCGAAATTGGGCTGCGAAGGTGGGCTGGGTGAAGGGACCTCGGGCCGAGGAGATGCATATGGGATGGGTGAAGGGACCTCGGGCTGAGGAGATGCTTGCGGGATGGGTGGAGGCATCTCAAGAGTAGTTACAACCCGAGGGGTTGTTGCACGCCGACCACGGCCCTTAATTGCACTTGTGCTTGGGGTTCTTTAGCAGGCATCAAGACGACCCCTAGTCTGCGCTTGTGCTTGGGCTTGTAGTAGCACGATGACCACGGGTCGATGTACTTACGGGTGCTGCACTTGTGCTTGGGGTTGCAGCAGCTGCTAGTTCAGTCTCATCCCCATTGTTTGCATGCTCATTTACTGCAGGACCACCACCAAGGCCAGCCACATTATTTAGGATACGCCGGGACATGGTTGTGACCTTGGTGCCTTCTTGAAGCATCGCCAACAGCGCTAAATGGCTTTGAATCAAAACGGAGAAATAACCAACATCATTTATATCAATTACTGAATGAATAATATAATACTTATGAATCTACTCAAAACTAACAGTTCTATTAGAATACTATATGTATCAAAAACTATTTCATTACATGTCACTCAAAGCAAACCAGATTAGCTTTTTATTAGAAATTGATTTTATGTTCATACATGTACTCAAGTAAAACGAAGTAGGCAATCAAATGTAAGTAGAACACATTACCATAATATCTAATTTAGCGCTGTTGCGGTCGACATACTTTCGAGTGACCGGACGGTACCAGACGTAATAGGCATGATTGCGGGGCATCTCACCAATCTGAGGAGGTGCACGACAAACTTGTTGTCGTCTCATTTCCCAAGAAATGATATACGGTCCATGCTCCTCCCTCCAATTCCTTTCCACCTTCCCACGTAAGTCGATTTTATGCAGCCTATCATCGTAGACAACATGGTCGGGCCGCTCCTGCGCTAAGCCAAACTGTCGAAGGACACGATCCGGGTGGTGTCTCTCTACTATGCAAAAACACAGAAGCGGCACCCTTGCTGTCCACATATCCCTCCCTGCAACGCAGAACTCGGGAAGGTGGCTGAAGTGTGCCTCGTATGGCTGCCACACAATCTACGATAGAAAAAAAAAAAAAAACAATTATCATAGCATCTTCAAATGTGAAACAAGGGAAAATACATATATAAATGGTAAAAAAACTAAAATTATAACAAAAGATATGTTAAAGGATGAAGCAATCATATTATTAACGAAAATGATCATAACCAAACAAATTTTTTGAATATTATTACCTGCTCTGGCTGCATTGTAACTAATAGCTCGCGATAGTGGACCAAGGCCATGCCGGATGGTCTACTCTTCGGGCTTGGCACCCGCACCCACCTACAATTACAAGCAAGCAAAAACATAAGAACAATAATACAATTTAGTTACTAAGAAGAGTACATTGCGAGAACACACTTGGTATCAAGAAAAGACTTACTTAAATGCAAGTGGAGCATATGGCCATGGGCCATAATCACATCCAGGTGGGGGCTCTATCCTCGGGCACAAGAATGGCAACCTTGCCCATGCCCAATACTGGACCAAGGTGCACGCCCCACCAATCTGCGATGCCCCTTTCTCGCTTGCCCGACACAACTCCCTATATAACCAGGCCAGGCAACCACTACCCCAACTATAATGTGGCGGATCACGAAGGTTACGCATGAAGTCTAGGAACATCAAATGCACCCTATCTCCTGACTTATCCATGAAAAGTTTGTCCCCTATTAGCGCTAACATATAGCACCGGGCATACCGGTGTATCTGCATCTCCGTTGCGTCATGAGGCAATGGCGCTGCAACGGCCTCAACAAGTCGGCTGATGAGAATTCTTTGCCCCACTAATGTTTTATTGTCATTCGGCGAACTAAAACCCAGCAACTCCGTACACAATCGCCTCCAACCCCCATCATCCACCACAAAGAGTCGGCCCAACCAAGACGTCACCGTCTATCGGAAGTCCAAAAATTACCTCCACATCTTCTAGGGTGATTGTCATCTCACCATGTGGAAGATGGAAAGAATGAGTCTCCGGCCGCCATCGCTCAACTAGGGCCGATATTAGGCAATTGTCTATCTCTCTTGAAGGGGCTCTAAACAATCCTTCTAGCCTTAGCAATTTGATAATATCAATGACTCGATTATCTTGCATCTGAACGTTTGCCATCTCCTTAGTGCGACCACGGCACGTAAGTGGGCCCGAGTCCTACAAAATCGATCAAAATTATAGCGGTTGTTAGAACTAGAAATACAATACAACATTGAAAGAACTTGCTAAGTAACAATCAAAGACAACGTAAATATTAAAGCAGTTGTTAGAACTAGAAATTTCACCTCGCCATTCCAAATGGCCTCTGATCGATGATATGGCTGTCGTGTCAACAATGACCTCTCACGCGGACCGGGGTCCAAGACCTCTAACTCCTCATCAATCCGAGGCTCCATACTGCAAACAATGCAACTGTGAGATCATTAATAGTGTAGGGGCAAAGGAGTGCTACTGTAAAATATAATTTTCTTCAAAAAACGTAAGTTCGCAATCATACCAAAAAACATGCAAATCGATGATGTTTACGCAATCAAAGAAATTAGAATTGGTAAGTTAGAAAAAACATAATGAATTTTTTGGAGTTGGAATAATTTTGTAAACTTTTACAATTAAAAGAAATTGAATTCTGTACCAAATAAAATGACTACTTTCATTAATTCTGCTTTGTGTTGGTTATGAACTTTTAGCATGCTTATTTATCAATTGGTTGAACATATATGGACTGTGTGAGTATCATGTTTCCTGCCACTTATCAATTGGTTGAACAATGGTTCGAATGATTCTTCCCCTTATTGAATTGTAATAACTAGATTGAAGTCCATAAATGGATATTTAGACGTCTAAAATAGTTGAATTTTGCATATCTATGGTGTTGCCACCACACAAATAAGAATCTGGTTTTTGTAGTACATTTTAGCTTTAGTTGTACGTGGCTTACGGCTTTTGCCATTGACTGAAAGGAACTTGGTTACTTGATTCCCCCTCGATCTTATGTTCACTAAAGTAGTCAAAACAACAATGAAGGCCCTATCTAAGCCCTATTGCTATAAAGAGACACAAACTTGAGAGTTGGCCGGACTTTCTATGTAATTAGTAAATGACTTTCTTAATTCTACAGGACTCTTCCTCATAGGCGTATTATTGTACTTCTCCCATGTAATGCTTCCTCTTATTAATTAAGGATATCTACTCGAGTTCCCAGTCTGTGTAATTTTTAAATAATAAATATTGTCATTCGATTAAATTTGAGTTCGAATCACTAAATAGAGTGGTCAAGTATATTATTTTGATAAATGAAGGCTCTTTCTTCGAATCGCATGGTCTACATTCCACTTTCTAAAATTTAATGCACACTTCTTTACTGGTTTCTCGCTTAACCCTACAACACCGAGAGAAGGCACCTTTGATGAAAATTTGAGTAAAGTCGCTTCGTTATATAAATTATACATCCTGTAAAGGGACTTTGTTTAGGTGTCTGTAGCATCTTATGTCAAACTGAAGCAGTCTTGATACGAGAAAATTTCAAGGGGATGGGAGAAATTTTTTGTCGGTGTAATTAGTTCTGGGGGGCTCAGGTACACAAACATTGAAATGGTGCCCCCTTGTATGTCTGTCCTTGAGAGGCTTAACTTCATTTTATTATCTCTAATGTGTTATTTAAAGGAGGAGATTGCACTTATTTAGCTTGCTATGAGATTGGTAAGATTGAAGAGCATGAGAGTTTCAAGTCTTAAGTTTTAGTTATCATTGAATGATATATCAACTTATCATATTGCATAATCTTTGTCATGCAAAATAAATGACCATTGGGCATGGGGCATGGGGATGAAAACTGCAGTGGTTTTGGCTGATATTTTATTGAATATTTGGGGTGATTTGGTGATATTATTAATTGCCCATATGCAACTTAAAAATCAAGAGGAATCTAATTTGTTATTATTATAATGTTTTCATGAGAAAATCTAATGCCTGTTTTATTTAATCTATTGGTGACAGAGTACTAATTTTATGATTTTTTTGGGCGAGAACATTTGTTAGTGAAGTAGTTACTGAGGATACCTTCCCGTCTTATTCTTGATTGTTTCTGAAAATAGTGCCTCCTATAATGGAGTTGCTTTCATCTATTCAAGGATATGTTTCTCATAGTGATATAGAAAAGAGTGCATGTAACAAAGTCCTTTGGTTTACAATATTTTTACATTTTCTTTGCAACGGTATTTTCTGGATCAGTTTTATATCGCCTTTCCCTCATCCTTGATCCCAAGAATATTCCTACAAGGCTAGGCTGTTGCGGTCCCAAAGACAGTGAGACTAATTTTCCACCTTTGAAAATTCTACCTTAGTGTTTTATATATATATATATATATATATATATATATATATAAAATAAAGGCTAGCACAAATAATTCCAGAAAGTGAAACTTACGGAAGAATGATATTTTCTATTTATGGATTTTTTGTTTGACAGATAGTTCTTAATATATTTCCACCCATCCGGCTATGCCTTTTTGGCTAATATATGAAGGGATAATGATAAAACTGGCTGCATGCTTTAGGCAATAATCATTGTGTTTTTTTCTTGGATTTTATTGCTTTTTTAAATTTTCAAATGTGATCACTTTATAGGATGTAGAAATTACATGCTATTTGCTGAATTCGTTTCTGTTCTAATAAAATTTCTTAATTTGTCAAGAAAAGAAAAGAGAGATACTTATCAAAGAAAGAGAAAAAGAAAGGATAGTGGTAACATTTTACAACTCTGGTTACTTTACGGGTAATCCGACTACCCTACATTTTGAATCTTGCCAAGTTTTTGTCCCCTATGCCCATTTTGATAGATACTTATAGTGTGTGTGTGTGTCCAATATAGTTTTAATTCTTTCCCGAATGAAGTAGTGAGTTATAGCATTGTATTTAAAATATGTGGAGTAGGGGGCGGAATAAAGAGTTTCGGATGAAGGGTTGGAGCATAATGGACTTTAAATATTTATATAGATCAAGAAAATGTTTTCGGTGATTATGTAGGCCAAAGAAAATGTATTTCAGTTATTTCTTTTCTTTGCAGATACAATGATGTTAGAAAAATCTTGACAATCATCTCCTAGTTCAGGTGGTTAAAACTTCCTACTTATTTTAGCATTTTCCTATTGCAGGAGCATGCTGCTATGGCTCTGCAGTATTTCCTTGGAAATCAAGTCAAAACAGCTCTACATTCTCTTCTGGTACCATCTCTTTGAGTTTATTGGGCTAATTATATTGTCTACTATTATTTTTTTGTACAATCTTATCATACATATTTAAGATTTATAACTTTCTGCTTTTGTTTTTGTAGCATTGGATCTGTAGTTATCAAACTTTATTTTCAAAAGTCTACAGTGTGACTCTTTCCCACTTTTTAAGATTTCTTTGATGGTGTTTGACTTCTAAATTTTATGTTGTTGGTGGTGCAGTAAGTGTGGACAGCTAACTTCTAACTTCTAACTTCTAACTTCTAACTTCTAACTTCTAACTTCTAATTTCAGCTTAGTGTTACCTCTGCACAATCACCCGAATGCATCAACTTCTTAATGTTTACTTACACATGAGGTTCCTAACCTTTGGGTGGTTAAGAATTGAAAAAGACTTTTTTATAATCCTCGTCCTCTTCTTCTTTTTTTCCCTCCCTTCCCCAGGATAAGTAAATATAAATTAAAATTAAAAATGTAATTGCAGAAAACAGATTTGTGGACCAATGTTATATAAGATCCATAGGTTCCGGTTCATCCCGAGATGCAAAACACAGAATCGCTCTTGGTCCAAACATTCCAAACACAAGTATAATCCTCTTCTTCAACTAATATTTTTTTATCTTTCCTTGGCTTGATTTGAGTATTTTTAACCCAATAAAAAAAAATTCTTAGATGTATTGTTTTGTTGACTCCATTTCCTTCCATTATTTTTCAGGTGTAAGTTCTCATTTTTTTCAAATGAATATTCTCACTTATTACTTCACAACTCATACACCGTTCATAGAACCATTTCATCAAACCCATAATTTGCTTTACAAACCCACAAACGAAAATACAATCAGAAAAATTAAAACAAACCCAAAACAAATCGGTGAAAATACCATGAAACAAGATACACAAACAAATCAAACAAAACCCACAAACAAATCAAACAAAACCCACAAACAAATCAAATGAAACCCCAACAAACTAGATTAAATATCAATGTAATCCAGATATTAACACTTTTTAAACTAATGAAACCCAATCAAATGCTTAATCGGTTTTGCTAACATTAATTTCCCAAACAACCAAACAGAATAATATACATGCATTCACCGAAATGACATGAACAACCAAAACCCAGAAAGATCCGAAATTGAAAAACGAAATAGGAAACATCATGAAATTCCAAAACCTAAGATTGGAGTTCGAGAAAGAGAGAGTACCTTAGGCGCACGGTGGTTCAATGGGAGCAAGATCTGACTTTGAGTGCCTCACTGTCAATGGGAGCAGAACTCGGTTTCGGTGGCTGAGTCTCAATGGGAGAACCACCTTCGACACGGCGAGTTTGACAGAGTTTGAGAGAGTTTGAGAGAGTGAGTTGATTTTGAAATTTCCACAGTGAGGGGAAGAGTTTGAGAGAGTTTGAGAGAGTTTGAGAGAGCGGTGTCCGAGATTGAGAGATTTTGAACGGGTCTCTGTAGATTGTTTTAAGTGGGAAGGGAAAAAAGCGTTAAAGCGAAAGCGAGTTTATAAAACTCGATTTCCAAAATCGAGTTTTATAAACTCGCCATCCAAGTGGAAACTTTCGCCATGTCAAAGAATCGAAAAACAACAAAAACGAGTCTTAAAAGCTCGATTTTTAAATTGGATCTCGAGTTTAAGAAACTCGAGATGCTATTATTACAAATTGTTTCGTAACAGGACAACTAACAAAATACTTAGAATTTTAGGGTTATTTAGCAACAAACATGATACTTTTAAAATATTTTTATAATAAATTATAAATAATTAATTATTATTAATTTAAATTTAAATCTAACACTAAAATTACTTTTTTTATTTCAGTAATAACAATACGTATCAATCTGCCACTTACTACCTATATTATAAAAATGTTATCAATGTATCATTTCTGTGAAAAAAGCAAACCAAACCCAAGTTAAAAAGGCAAACCATGAGGTTGAAGCAAAATCAAAATAGACACAACCGAATGTTCAATCAAGATTCAAACTAACCCAAATTCATTTTGCTTCTCCTTCTTCTTCTTCTTCTTCACACTTTTAACAGTTTCGAAAAGAGATTTCAAATTTTCAACCACCCTTCCCTTTTCTTCTTAACCTTAAACCCAAATATCAATAAACTTCAAAAACCCAATTAATTTAGCCGCCTCTCACCCAATTTTCTGAAAACACAATTTTATTTAACCCGCTTAGTTCTCTTCTCTCTCCCTTCCCGCATCATTTAAGGAGTCTTTCTTTGTATGAACAATCTTATGCTTGATATAAGCATTATAGTAGATTTGTAAGAGTAGCTCTCACCCACCAGATCTGATACCAAAACCAGCTGTTGTGGAGCTTGCGGGTTTTCTCTTTGGAAAGCCTTCGTAAACTATGTCACCGCCGAAAAGACTCGTCTTGAGATTTCAATTTCAGACACACGGGGAGAGAGAGAGAGAGAGAGAGAGGCAGATAAATGGGTTTGACTGAAACTATGAATTTCAAGTATAGAAAGTGGCTGTGTGTTTGTTTTGATTTTGCTTCAACCGATTTTCTTGCTTTTTTTTTAACTTGAGTTGGTTTGCTTTTTTAACTTGGTTTGGTTTTTTAAGTTGAGTTAAATTTTAGGCATCGGTAGATTAGCTGCTAATTGCTTTTGGTCTCTCAAGTCTCGAGTTTAAAGGGTGAGTTGAGTTTGAGTTTGGTTCAACTTTTTAAAGTGGGACATTTTGAAAAAGTTGAGTTTTTAAAAAGTACATAATGAAAAAGTGTTTTTTCAAAAAGTTGTCTTTGGTAAAAGCTGTTAAAAAATGCCTTTTGAAAAAACTGAGTGTTTGGCTAGAACTTATAAAAATTGCAGTTTAAAAGGTAAATTACCAAAAAAAAACAATGTATATATAAGGGAGTTTATTTTATACTTAAATCAACTACTCCATATACTTACTATAAAAAATAAATAATAATAATAATAATAATAATAATATATTATTGGTATTATTTTAATAATGTTTAGGCAATTTTTCTTTTTTAGTATCATAATTATTTATTATTACCATTAATGACTTCTTATCAATATTAATTAAATCTAAATAATTTTCATCATCATGAAGCACAAAATGAAAATGTAAAAAAGTGATAAAATATACACCAATAATCCAAGTTTAAATTGTACTACATGAGTTCTGCTCCGATTGCTACAACATCCCTAAACATTCTATCAAGTTGTTGTAAATTCTGTAGACTTTTATGTCAAAATTTTGAAGCTTTGGGTACTTCCTACAAAATGTAATTGTCATTTCACTCATATTACAATAATATACATAAATATTTCAAACTAGCTACATATTAATAAAATACTCAACTCACCTTCAACTTCATGTCCCACCAATCATCACTAGCATCAATTGTTCCCTTCACTGCATCCCAACCTAAATTTGTGTCAAGACCCTTCAATTTTTCCCACACTCTCCAATCTGCTTTTAATACATCCCACCTACATTTTAATTGTTCCTTATCATTAGGGGTGTCCACGGGTCGGGCCGGGTCGGGTTTGTGCTTGACCCGGAACCGACCTGAATTTTTCGGGTGGGTAAAAATCGAAACCGAAACCGACCCGTTTTAATGGTCGGGTCATCCGGTTTGGGTCCGTCAGGTTTCGGGTTGGTGTCGGTTCGGTTTCGGGTTTCGCCGCCGGTGCCGATATTTCGCGGATCGGTCTAGATCTGGCCGATATTTGGCTAGATCTGTCGAATCTGGAGTAGATCTCACCGGATCTCGCCGGATCTGGTGGATTTCAAGTAGATCTTCGTCGGAAAATAAAAAATATCGCCGGATCTGGTGGATTTCAAGTAGCTCTTTGTTGAAAAACCTTTCAATCTCACCGGATTTTGTTGATTTTATGGTCGGGTCGGGTGGCTTGGGTTTTTAGGGAGGAAACGCTACCGGGTGACCTGAAGGGATCGGGTTCTGTGGGTGGCGACCCGCCACCGACCGTCGGATTGGTCGGTTCGGGTGGTGACGGTTCGGGTTCGGGCGGGTCCGGCGGGTTGGGCGGGTGGACGGGTTCTGTGGACACCCCTACTTATCATAGTTTAGACCGGTCTCATCACAAAATTTGATTACCAAATTGCTCCAACCTTTGGCACTTAAGGCAACAAAGATTCCCTTATTCCCAGCTTCAATCTCTTCCACACAAAGGTTACAAAAAGTAGTTGTCCAACTTGGATATCCCCATACTGCTCTTGTTTTGTTTGCCTCGGAGTTGGAAGTGGTGTTTTTACCCATCTATAGAGTTAAGTAACCATAAGAAATGCAAAAAATAGAATTCATAATATTCCAATCTAGTGAATTAGTTACAAACATGATCTAATAAATCCACCAAAAAAAAAAAAAAAATTGCTACCTAGTCCGAGCATTAAAATAGAAAGGGCTAGAGAGGAATCTCATCAGGTCACAACTCACAAGAGCACCATTTGTACATTCACTAGTCAAGAGACATAGCTAGAAAATTGCTGCCATAATTGAGGACATTGGCCTCAAAAGCAGTCAGGTTCATTGCAATAGACTACTCTTAATAACTCAACATTCAATCCCATAAAGCATAGGTGGTCTTATAATGGTTTTATAAATGGTTTTTGATGAGTTCTCCCCAAGTAGAAGATAAGAGACTATAAAACGGGAAACCAAACTAGAAGCCTTAAATTAACAAATAATGATCACTACCTAGAGTGGACTTCAACTAGATTAACTGAAAATATATATGGCCAGAGGAGAACACGGGAAACCAAACTGGTGTATGCAAACTTCATCAAGGTGGGAAGAACACACTAAAACCTTTGTCTGAAACCCAATCTTATCTCCCCCATAATTCTAGGCTAAAGTTATGCCAAACCATAACAATCCATTTCATTTAAATTGGGTTTCTTTACCAAACCTACAAGAGTAACCATTCAGTACCAAAAAAAAAAAAAAAACATTGTATAGCTTAAACCTCAATTCTTAAACTAAGCAATAAATTCTTACACCAAAGCATTCAAAACCTAGAAAATCACATAACTAATAATCAACAAAAACCACAAAACCAACCCAAAAAACTCAAGCTACCAATCAATACTAGAAAACATAAAAATAAATATAACCCCATAACATAACTAAAACTTGAAAATTCATATCAAGCAAAAGATTTTCAACCACAACCTTAAAAACCCGGATAATTAAATAACTAATAATAAACATTAAAACACGTAAACTTGTATAGGGTGCTGCAGGGTGTGCGTGCTCTGCTAATGTGAGGTGCGTCTGCTGCTGATGGGGCATGTGTGTGTAGCTGCACACGCATGCCCCATCAGCAGCAAACGCACCCCACATCAGCAGAGCATGCACACCCTGCAAAGACTTCACCATGCAACAACCAAACAAGCCCAATATTCCAAAATGTCACATACTCAACGAACCACAACAACCAGCATGAAAAATATTTATATTTCTTCTGAAAATTCTTCTTTCTTTCTCATTCTTTATATTTCTAAAATACCCAAATCATGCTAAAACACCCAAATCAGATATCGCATAACTTAAGACAGAGCATCCACAAAATAAAAAAAAAAAAAATTACGAAGCATGTACCCACAAATTTTTTTAAGTACCCGGCAAGAGAACAAATAGGTCTTTAGCAAGAACAAAGCATGCAAGATCTGAATTTTTTTTTTTGATAGGTAAAAATATATATATATATATATATATCTCTAATCAGTGTTGGTACCTAGTAGTTTTTGGTAGCAAATCGGTGTTGCTTGGTGTTTTGTTGATCAAAACTCTACCTTCAAAATGTATTTCTCATATTAGATTAGATAAATAAAATTAAAAAATATATATAAAGGAAGGCCCGTTGAAGAAGACAAAGAAAGAAGAAGAAGAGGAAGAAGATTTTCAACGGGTGACAAAAGAAAAGAGAGACTTACGCATAAGGAGAGGCTTGTAGTAACATGGAGAGGGTAGAGCTGAGAGAAGAGATGAGAGGCGTGGAGCTGGCTTGAGCAGAGCAGAGATATGAAATGAAAGGAATGAGGCATTGTGCGTGTGAGACTTTGAAGACACCTTGCCCTTTATTGAAGGGCAATTACGTAATTGCCAACTTAGGCCCAACGGATATATTAAACGCCCACGAACTTTTAACAAAATGGACTATCAGAGCTCCATAACTCAAACGCGCGTTCTCTTCACAAATATAAAATGCAACTTTTCCAAAAAGTTGCGTTTTATACTTACCAAACACTATTTTTGGGCTGACTTTTTTGAAAACGCAACTTTTGGGCTTCAAACTCTGAAACAAATGGGTACTAAGTAAATTTTAGGTGAAAAGCACATTTTAGTCCCTACATTTTCAGGCGATTCCCATTTTAGTCCATACATTTTATTTTTACCGCTTTTAGTCTTTATCCTGAAAAACTCTTCCCATTTTGGTTCCTGCCGTTATTCGTTTAACAGAAATATCTTACGTGGCAAACGGTCCAACAGAAAATACTGATGTGTCTATTAAAATAATATTAAAAAAATATTTGGATTTTTAAAAATGCCACGTTAGCAATTTAATTTTTGAAAAAAGCCACATTAGATAAAAATAATATAAAAATTTCTAACCTAATTATTTTTTTTTAAAAAGAAAAGAAATTAGTTAAATTAATTTTTTTCCTCTTTTTTTGGAAGAACGTGCCAAAAGCATGTTTCCCATTCCTCTTTCTCTATTCATAATTCTCCATCTCTCCCACTATATCTCTCTTCTACGTTTCCCATTCCTCTTTCTCTATTCACAGCATGTTTCACTCATCTATCTCTTCTCATTTGACTAAGTTTTGGTTGGATTGAATCGGTGGTTGTTGTGTTTTAGGGGTGGCGTTTTGGTGGTGGGTTTCGATTGTAGAGTTGAATCGGTGGCCGACTTTGGTGGTGGGTTTTTTTCGGTGTTTGCTGGATCCATTTGGTGGTGGGTTTCGGTGCTTGTTGGATTAGTTTGGTGGTGAGATTTGGTGCTTGCTAGGTCTGTTTGGTGGCTGGGTTTCGTGACGGTCTTTTTGGTAGTTGGGTTTCGTTGGTAGCCGGGTTTTGGTGGTGGTGGTCGTGCCTTTGGGTTTTGTTTGGGTGTTTGTTGATTTTTTGTTTAGGTGTTTGGTGAGTTAGGTATTAGGTTTGGGTTTGAATTGCTCGGCAGTGGGTGGTTTGATTTCTGGGTTTGTGTTGTATGTTGATTTATGGGTTTGTGGTATATGTTGTCTAAATCCAAATCGACTACTCATTTGGAGAAGATTTCGAATCCAGAGTGGAATCAGGTGTACGCTTTCTCTAAGATCTTATTCAGGTTTCGTTGGGTTTGGTTGTGAATGGAGGTCGAAAATCTGGGTTTGAGTTTTGCGTTTTTTGTGTTTGGTTTCAAAGCATAAGAAAATCTTGTTGAATGTTTGTGTTTTGTAAATTTTTATGGGCATATCTTTTTATTTTGTAAATCTGAGTGATTTTATGTTTTTGGTTGCTAAGAAAATGCAAGAAAAGAAAAGTAAATTTTTAATTTTTAATTTTTTAGGCAAGCTTAGTTGGGGAAGAAAAATGAAGAACACGTTCTTCATGTTCTTCCAAAAAAAAAAGAAAAAAATAATAATTTAACTAATTTCTTTTCTTTTTTTAAAAAATAATTAGGTTAGAAATTTTTATATTATTTTTATTTGATGTGGCTTTTTCCAAAAATTGAATTGCTGATGTGGCATTTTTAAAAATGCAAATATTTTTTTAATAGATAGGTCAGCATTTACTGTTGGACCGTTTGTCATGTAGGATATTTCTATTAAATGAGTAATGGCAGAGACCAAAACGGGAAGTGTTTTTCAGGATAGGGACTAAAAGCGGTAAAAATAAATGTAGGGACTAAAATGTGTTTTTCGCCTAAGTTTTAGTGTGCACTTGTTTAGCAACGTGTCCGCATTGAAGCTGCAACTATGTTTTTTGGCTGGTCCTATAGCATTGTTCACGGATCAAATATGCGTGAACGGTATTTTGCCTTTTAAAAAATATTTTACTATAGTATTTTTAACAAATAAGCAGAATCGAAATAGACCTTTAGTCTCTAAAGTTTAAAAAATAGCACTATTATTCCCTCTATTAAATGAATAATGATGTAGCTATTTTTTAATGACATGGCAAATGCCACATTAGTTATTAAAAAACAAAATTGCCACATCATATTTATTTATATTAATTCATTTTAGTTTTAAAAACAAAACAGAAAATATAATTGAAAAGAAAAGGATTAAAACCTAAACAATCAATTCGCAAAAATCCCCAATCTCATCGTCCAAAAGACTAAGCACTGCCAACATTAATCTTGAATCTTATCAGCTGCCTTACACTTTTTTGAATTGTTTAGACGATATGGGCACCTAAAGGCATAAGGATGACAATGGGAAGAAACCAAGAAAATCGAGGATAGACACTGATAATTATTCAAGATTATAAAGTGCACCATCCATTTTGCTTTCTCATTAACAAGTGCTACTCATCTTCCTTTTGTGTAGACATAATATGCTAATAAAAACCAATATGGATGCTGTCCCAAAATCGATTTTGGTTAAGATAATTTTTTATTTTATTTTAATCTATGATCTTTTTTTCTGTTTATTTTTTAAACTAAAATGAATTTATATAAATAAATTTGATTTTGCAATTTAGTTTTTTAAAAACTGATGTGCTATCTCTAGTATTTGCCAACTTATTAAAAAAATGACGAAGTTTAGTTACAAAATTGATTATAACTTAAGGCTACAACTTTACTCAATATCTTTTTATTAGAAGTGAATTTTGACAAATCTACCATTAGATTACATCTTCTTCTTATATTCTCCATGCTTGCAAAAATTCTAGAAAATTAAAGATCAATAGTTATGTCATCAATAAATTGTTTAAATTACAAGTTTTTATTTATTAAAATTATGCATAAAGTATAAGTTTATAGATCATATAGTAAATAATATCTGATTAACACAAAATTTGACATTTGTATTAAAAGTGTAAAGAACACGTAATTCCACAGTTAGATTTTCAAATATGTAGTAATATTTATTTTATTGAGTAAGATTATAGGTTTAGGCTATAACCAATTTTATAACTAAACTTTGTCCTTAAAAAATGTTACATCATTGTTCCTTTAAACACATAGGCAATGAAACTAACGGAAGTTAACAAAATGATCAATAACGCCCATTTTTAAAACCATAGGGACTAATAGAACTTATTTGAAACTTGAGGAACCAAAAACGCTCAATATATAAACTTTAGAGACAACAATGTAGTTTCGTCTAAATTTTAAGTGGGGTGAGAGGAAAAACAGCTGGGATAATAATGCCATTAGGCGAGAGGAGTTGGAAGCACCACATCCTGGAGGTTTAATTTCTCTCTTCACAATATATTGGTTAAGAGTAATACTACAAATATAAATTATTTTATAATATTTTTATAAATTGTTGGCGGGGTTTTAATATTTTTCATTCCAAATAATTATTGTAAGTAAAAATGTGATATTAGTTATGGACCCATATTAGAACTAGTGAGAATTTTTCATATTAGTAGTTTGTAAAAATATTGTAGAATAGTTTGTATTTGTAGCATTATTTATTACTTAACGAGGGATAATTGTACTTTCACTTTTCACAATTATTGGATGAATTATAACATGCCCATGGAGATATGATTTTTTTTTTTTTTTTGAGGTTTTGGACATGATGCAAAAGCAATACATGGATGAGATTTTTTTTCTTCTTTTTGTTGATGGGATTACATGGATGAGATTGAAAGTTTAAAAATAGTAAAACTTTTAAATTTTTTATTCAATTTCAATCATTGAATAAAAAATAGTAAAATAAAAATTTGAAAAAAAGTTAAAAATTTAAAGTTAAAAAAAGAGAATCGTAAAAATTGATGTGAGAGGGAATGGATATGAAAATATGATCCATCCATTGACTTGACCCAGAGTGATTAGTGGTGGTGGAGGTTGGTGGCAAAGTGGGTAGTGAGTATTCAATCCACGTGGCCGGAGACCTTCGGAGCATGGGTTGGTGAAAACCCATTCGACCAGTGCAGGGGCGGCCCAACATAATTTGGGGCCTAAGGCGAAAAATTTATATGGGGCTTTTAATATGTAAATATTAATTAAACAAAATTATTTAATACTAATCAAATTAAGGTTAATTTGATACATTAAATACATAAATAATACCAACTAGATTAATGTTAATTTCATATAGAGAATTGAATATCATAGTTGAATTATAAATATTAATAAAAATATATTACGATTGAAAAATATACTTTATTTTGGATATAAGACGATGCATAGTCAAATAAAGTTGTAATTTAATTTTCAATTTTATATTTTGATTTTAAGAGAGAGATATATATATATATTATTTGGTGTATGGTTTTGTAGGATATTAATTTACAAAAATCAAAGTCTCAAAATCTTAGGGGAGATTAATCTATAATTGATGATTTAACACATTTGTAACATCTTTTTGAAATATTTTAGGGTTTTAATTGAGTTAAGGCTCTATTGGTCTCGTACTTTGAGAGTCTTAATAGAAATGAAAAAGAAAAATACGCTAATTAAAAGCACTATAAAATGTTCAAAATATAATGTGATATTGTTTCTTCATGTTTTTTGTGATTAATAACATGGCAATTTATAAACCAATAGTAAAATTTGTATATCACTAATAAAAAAAAATGTATAACCTTTAGAAAATATATATGATTGTATAAAAATATGGGTATTTAACTATGAAAAATGGGGCTTTTTTTTCTAAGGAAAATTTTTTTTTTTTTTTTTTGGGGCCTTAGGCCTGGGCCTTGAGCCGGCCCTGGACCAGTGTAGCATCCTCACTCCTCGGTAATTTAATTTAATTTAATTATTTATTTATTTGTCTCCGTTTCTGTATAATGCAACTGAAGTAGGAAGGTAAGGAAAGTCTTCTTTGAGTGCCATCTATTTGATGAAATGTTAGATTGAGTAGAAATCATACCTTGCATTTCGTTGTGTCATTTGCCTCTGTTTTTCTTTTTCTAATTTGTGGGTTTTATTTTCAAAGACCAACATCGTGGTTCATTTGCACGGATATTCTTTGATTTCATATTCTTTCAATTGAAGTTGATATGCTACCGATCCGTGCAACTGTGTTTGCGAAGAAGATCTATATGATGATTATATGATGTTTGCTTGTTAAATGTGCACATATATATATTCAGGAATAGATCTGGGCATTTCACTTTGTTCACTTAGCGATGTCTTCATATGAGGAACTCTTCACACAAGACAATCCTGACGTAACCTTGGCCATCATCAACATCACCAACGCCTTCGTCACCTTGCTTTCTCTTGTCTCTCAAGTCAAGCGCTCTATTAATCAGTGCAGCAGCAGTAACAGCAGCACAACTGACAGCAATAGTGGCAGTAGTCATTTCAACAACAATGACAACGACAACATCAATAGTCTTCCCCTTAATAAGTTAAAAGAAGATCTCAATCAAATCAAAGTAGCCTTCAACCAACTCGATAAACTTGTTAATAAACCAATCAAGAACTTCGACCACAGTCTTAATGACATCTTCAATATACTTGGGCAAGGTCCTAGTAGTTCCTCATCTTCAATGATTAAGCAAGTTCAAGCCAAGCTTAGTGCACTTGAGAACCATGTGGTCAATTTGAGGGTCCACATTCCAATGTTGCCACATAACATGTCTTCCACAAGTTCTGATGTTCATCGATATTTATGGAAGGAGCCAAGTAGTGGAGTTGATAAATTGCCTGGCTTACACCTGGCACATAAGTTTCTTTATAGTTCATTTTTTGCTGAATTTAAGGAAGTTTTTGAGGATCTTGATATTAAGTTGAAGCGCTGTTTGTTGTGCTTTGCCATAGTTTCGGAGAATGCGGTGGTAAAGAAGAGGCTTCTGATAAATTGGTGGGTCGGAGAGTGTTTAGTGGATCCTCCAGATACTGGAGAAAAGACCGATGAAGAAATTGCTGATGAGATTCTCAAGGAACTCGTGTCGAAGGGCTTTATTGAGGCTGTTAAAGAAAGGCACAAACTGGTAGCGAACAAGTTTAAGATGCGGTCTCGGATGCGTTATTTGGTTATTATTCTTGCCACTGAGGCTGGGTTCTTTGATTATGATTTTAATGGAAATCTAACTGCAAATTCTTCATGGTGTAACAGAACATATTTACTGAAGGCTAAGTATGGAACTCCAGAGGAGCAGTTAGCAAAAAGTCCTGATTTAGAGCTGGAAAAACTGCAAACTATATTCAATGTCAATGATCCTTTTCCCTTTCTGAAATTTGAGTGGTTTTCAAAGATGAAAAATGTCAATGTTCTTTATTTGGGAAGGTGGCAAAGTTCAGGTCAGTATCACATTAAAGTAGAAAGCACTGAGTTTTTGAAGGGGTTGAGGAATATGAAATGTTCAAGGCTTTTGAGCGTACAAGGAATCTCTGGAATTAATGAACTTCCCAATTCTATAGGCAAGATAACAACTTTGAGGATCTTAGATCTCAAAGCCTGTCACAATCTGGAGGCACTCCCGGACGAAATAGCTTTACTCAAGCGGCTGACACACTCAGATATATCAGAATGTTACTTGCTAGATGGCTTGCCCAAGGGGCTGGCACATCTCTCAAAACTCCAAGTCCTCAAGGGGTTTCTTATTGGTAATTCAAAGAGAGGAAGCCAATGCACTCTTGAAGATTTGATAGGATTGAGGAAGTTGGGCAAGTTGAGCATCAATACAAGCAGCAAGGCTTTCCCTATAAAAGAAGATCTACAGGACTTAAGCAAGTTGGAGGCGCTTCGGAAGCTAGCAATAGCATGGAGTACGATGAAGGTAGAAAATGGCGGCACTGGGAACTCAGATGACAAAGGAGATAATACACGGCAACTCGGTGGAGCAGCAAAACTACAAAAAACAGTGTTACGCAGATTATCAACACTGAAAGATCCTGAGACACCAGAGCCTCTATCAAAACTGGAGAAACTTGTATTTCAGTGCTTTCCTCACAGAGAAATACCTGATTGGCTGATACCTGGAAAACTGCAGAGCCTAAAGAAACTTTACATCAGAGGAGGAAAACTCAAAAATTTAGGCAAGACAGAGGAAAATGAGAAGTGGAAGGTTGAGATTTTACGTTTGAATTACTTAGAAGAATCTATGATGGACTGGAAAGAACTTTTGCCATCATTCCCAGATTTGATTGTCTTGGAGAATATCGAGTGCAATATAAATTACTGCCCATGTGATGAGAAAGGACTGTGGCTGAAGGAATCGAGCACTGACAGGAATACATTATGAATCCACCTAGTGATTTCTCTTTCAAAGATTGGACAATATTTAAATGTTGTATGTTTCTGGTTAATTATCTTTCAATTTATTCCTGCACAAAATGTGTGTTGTAATGGATTTTACTGAGTTGTTATTTTCTTGCATAGCCTTCTTTACATCATCTAGAATGAGCTTTGGTTGCATCAGACCTATGTGAATCGATCTTTGCAAGTTAATTGCTCTGTTCAGCTCATGGTTGTCTCTCTCCAGTCTCCACCCCTCCCCCACAATTTTATTGGCAGTGACAAATCACTGTATTTAATTTGTCTTGTTTACTGATTCATAAAAGATTATTTATCATTGACTGATGGTAGGTACCAATTAGAAAATGATTTTTTGAATGACTCTCAGAAAATGATGTTAGACAATGATCCTTGATTAAGCCATTTATAATGCATTCATCGTGATAACCGTGTCATGCCCACCAATGGAAAGATAGTAAAGTTGTTTTATTGCTTTTATTTTATTTTCTTTTTTATTTATAGTTTTAAATATTATAAATAATCCCGTGCATAGCATGGGTCTTCGGCTAGTTAAGCATAGTCCCACATCTGCCACATAAGTGGTATTTTAATTATAAAATAACAAAAAAAGAGTTGTCAAAGTACATCTCTTTCTCCCTGTATAGTTGTAGTGTTAAACTGTTAATCATATAGCTTAACTAATTTATGCTATATGATTAACAGTTTATGCAGAACTTCAACTTATACTAATTTATGTAGAACTTCAACTTCTCAACTCTATTTTAATCACTAACTGGAAACAAACCTCCTCTCGTCTCTGTTAACTGCCCTTCTTATAAGTCTAATCATCATTGCACATAAGTATCTCAAAATCAGGTTGGTAAAGTGATATACTTTGTTTGTTTATTGGTTTAAGTGCATAAACAGATTGGAAAGCCACACTTGCTCATATTGGAATTGGAGTAACACTGTTTTTGGATCATTTTCAAAAAAACTTATTTCGTTGAATTCTTTTTCTATGTATAAGTTTTTACCTGGTTTTGTTTGATTTGTAGGAGATTTTTCTGCAGAAATCTCTATGCTTTCTTAAATGATTGTTCTGTAGGTTCATTGGATTAAAAGCACAGCTTGAAATACAGAGTTTAGAAATGCACTTGACTTCAGATGGATTACACATTATGCATTTAAGTATAAAAAATGGATGAATTGAAACATAAAAGTTTAAATAATTGGAATTGGAGAAACCAAAATTAATCAGGAGTGTATTTCTGTAAACGGGCATGAAACATGGCATTGGAAACTTTATAGTGTGTTATTTTCCTTTCTTGTCAACATGATGCCAAGTGGAAATAGGTGGGGACTGCCATAAGACTACTTAATTATCCTTGATATTTGAATTGATTTTTGAAAGATCATACACTCTAAAGGTTCATACAACTCCTTTAAGATTCAATCATTTTCTGTTAATCAAATACCCAACTTTCTCTTGTTTTCTTTTGTTAAAATTCTGTTAAGTTTCTCAATGATTTGATTCTGTATGCAGATATGAGACAAGGTAAGAATTCTAAACCAGACAAGAGTTGGTGTTTTTTCAAAAAAGAAGCTGGTACTACTTATGCATCTACAAGCAAAAAATGAGTCTTACTTATCTCTATCCTTATATTGTAAATATGTAAAAGCTTTCCTAAAAGTTAGATTAAGAATCCTCTTTGTTATCTCTCCACCGGCAGATTTAGTCTATCAAAATACAAGAGATCTTCAATTTGCACGCAAGATACTACAAATGTTACATGTTTCATCTTCTACTAGAACCTTTTTGAGGATAGCTTCAGCTTTAGGGCAACTGCTTGTTCGGGTGTTCTACCACTACCTTATAATGCATCAGTATTTCGTTCATATCAGAATATTGAATGGTAGTAACGGTTACTTAGCTAATGAAACAGGTTGACTATCAGTTTGAAGCATTTTCTATAAATCTTTTACCTATTAAAATAACAATATTTATAAAGCCTATATATGTTTGGAATTTCTTATTCACAACAACTATTAAGAAAAATATTTATCCAGGTTAAACAGACAAGTGACTTATTATGTAACAGGTTGGAAAGTTAATTTATAATTTCTGCTGCTTTGGCTTTTTGTTTATCCCTGAAAAGTACGGATGCATATATGAAAACAGGGAAATTCTACGAGACCCCCTCCCCAAAAAAAAAGGGTACAGTACCCACTGGTAGGTAACCAGTTATATCATGTTATATTTTTCTCATATTAGACGGTTCCATCCTCACATTGTGTAGTTCCAATATTATATGTGACAGTTCTTTTGTCACATTTGGTAGTTCCCTTATTTTTTTCTCACATTTGATGATTCCATCATCACATTGTGTAGTTCCAACATCACATGTGATAGTTCTTTTGTCACATTCGGTGGTTCTCTTACTTTTTTCCTCACCTTTGACAGTTTCATTCTCACATTGTGCAGTTCCAACATCACATGTAACAGTTCTTTTGTGACATTCGGTGGTTTTCTTACATTTTTCTCATATTAGACGATTTCATCCTCACATTGTGCGATTCTAACATTACATGTGACAGTTCTTTTGTCACATTTGGTAGTTCCCTTATTCTTTTTCTCACATTTGATGATTCCATTATCACATTGTGTAGTTTCAACATCACAAGTGATAGTTCTTTTGTCACATTCGGTGGTTCCCTTACTTTTTTCCTCACATTTGACGGTTTCATCCTTACATTGTGTAGTTCCAACAACACATGTGACAGTTCTTTTGTCACATTCGGTGGTTTTCTTACTTTTTTCTCATATTTGACGGTTTCATTTTCACATTGTGCGATTCTAACATCACATGTGACAGTTCTTTTGTCACATTCGGTGGTTTTCTTACTTTTTTCTCACATTTAACGTTTTCATTCTCACATTGTGCGGTTCCAACATCACATGTGACAGTTCTTTTGTCACATTTGGCGATTCCCTTATTTTTTTTCACATTTGACGGTTTTATCCTCACATTATGTAATTACAACATCACATGTGACAATTCTTTTGTTACATTTGGTAGTTTCCTTATTTTTTTTTCTCACATTTGACGGTTTCGTCTTCACATTGTACAATTCCAACATTATATGTGACTGTACTTTTGTCACATTCGGTGGTTCATTTATTATTTCTCATATTTGACGGTTACATCTTCACACCGTACAGTTCCAACATCACGTGATTGTTCTTTTGTCACATTTGGTGGTTCCCTTAAAACCTAAAAAATGACCGAAATACCCTTCAAACCTACAAATGACCAAAATGACCCTAAAATCTAAAGTAGCTGAAATACCCTTGAAACCTAAAAAATGAATAAAATGACCTTGTAACCTAAATAGTGACCGAAATATCCTTAGAACCTAAAAAACGATTGTAATGCATCCGGAACCTAAAAAATAACCAAAATATCCATAGAGCCTTAAAAATGACTGAAATGACCCTAAAACTTGAAACCTAAAAAATGAATAAAATGACCCTGTAACCTAAATAGTGACTGAAATATCCTTGGAACCTAAAAAACGATTGTAATGCATCTGGAACCTAAAAAATAACCAAAATATCCATAGAGCCTTAAAAATGACCGAAATGACCCTAAAACCTAATTTTTTTTTTGAAATACACTTGAAACTTATAAAATGACCAAAATATCTCATAAAACTTGAAAATGACCAAAATTCCACCAAAACCCTCAACAATTATTGGAATACCCTTAGAACCTAAAAAAGGATTGTGGGTGCAAACAATGATAAAAAAAATACCCTTAGAATATAAAAAAGGATCGAATGACCTTGAAACCTAAAAAATGATCGAAATGACCCTAAAACCTAAAAAAATGACCAAAATACCCTTAGAGCAAAGAAAAAGACCATAATGCCCCCATTCTAAGAGAATGTTTGAAATACCCTTAGAAACTTAAAAATGGTCGAAATAATCTTAGTACCTCAAAAATGACCGAAATGACCTCGAACCCGAAAAGGACCAAAATACCCTCGAAACTTATAAAATGACCAAAATATCCTTGATTCCCTCTAAAATTTATGGAATACCCTTGCTGTGAGTGTAAGACTATTCAACAAGTTTGACCTTGAATCGTCAAAGTAGGAAAATTAGATGTTATTTAATAGTTTGCAAGTCAAAGAAATCCATTCTTGTATTGCTTAACTATGCATCAATTTCCATGTCCCTCCCTCCGAGTATAAAGTCGGGACTTCAGGCTACTCCCTATGCTTTTGCTGCTAGGAGTGAGGATAGAATGTCGTGGGCAGCAAATATCCACGGGAATTTTGATCTAAAAAGCGCGTATAATTTGGCTACTTTGAGGGATGTCAATCCCGAATTCAGGGGGCATTGGATTTGGAGAATTAAAATTCTTCCTCGAATTCAATTCTTTGTTTGGAAATGCTTTCACAATAGCATTGGTGTTAAAGATTGTTTAGTCACTAGAGGTATTAGTCCCGACCCTTCTTGTCCTCGGTGTCACAATGGTCCCGAAACTATTATCCACTTACTTCGTGATTGTGTGGGCGTAAGGACATCCGGGAAGCGACTTGGTATATCTCGAGGAAGACAGGAATTTTTTCTCTTGTGATCTTGACTCTTGGCTGTCTACGAATGCAAGGAATGATCAAGGTTGCTGCCCCAACAAACCTCCCTGGAACTTAGTCTTCCTTTTTGCCATCTGGATGATATGGATGCAAAGGAACAAAATAATATTCCAGAATAGTAGCCCCGACCCTCACTTGGCGGATCGTATTATTAGTCAAGCCAGTGATTTCTTCTGGTATGCCGCGGATTGGAAGAAAGCTAGTAGCTTTGAAATGAAAAATATTAGATGGGAGAGGCCTAGAACCGATCGGAGAAAGTCTGAATACGGATGGGTCATCCCTAGGCAACCGGGACTAGGCTGGTGGAGAGAGGGGTGATCGGAGATGCTTCAGGTAATTGGGTGGTAGGTTTTTCAAGAAGGATTGGTGTTACTTGAGCTTTGAAGCGGAGTTATGGGCGTTAAGGGATGGCCTAAATATCTGTGTGAACAAAAATTTTCAAGCCGTTGAAGTAGAACTGGATGCAAAAGCCATAATAGATATTCTTCAAAACCCCTCTCGAGACAAATCCTATTATTTCCCCCTGTTTGGATGATCGTAAACAAATGGTGACTCGGTTCCGCATATTCGGTTCAGCCATTGTTACCGAAAGCAAATTGTTGCGCTGACTCCCTCGCCCGAAATGGGTGTGAAACAAGATGAAGTGTTCTGTTTTTTGAGAACCCGCTTTGTGGAGTTACTCTCTTTTTTCAATCATGATCTGTCTGGTCTTTCTTTAAGTAGGCGCTGTCCTACTGGCTTTGTGCCGGTGTAGTTGTCTTTTTCTATTATCCCCTTTACCAAAAAAAAAAAAAAAAAAAAAAAATTTCCATGTCCTAATAAAATCTCTATCTTTCAGTCAAACTGTGCAATCCAATTGCTAGCAAATGTTTGAACTTTGAACTAGTGAAATAAGATTAACAATAAGCGGAACATTTTATTTTTATTTTTTTTTCAAATTATAATGGTTGTGCCTTGCAAATTTATTTTCAAATTCTTGTCACAAACCTAATTGTCAACTACGAAACTTGAAAAGAATGAATGCCTCAACATTGAAGAACAAGTACATGCGTGCACACAACACATATATTTGTGATCACAAAAAATAAAAATTCAGTCTCCCATTCATTAAAAAAAAAAAATTCACTAAATTGTTGTATGAAAGATAAAAATTCAATCTCTCATTCATTAAAAAATATATATATACAATTCACTAACTCATAAACAGTCATATATAATGTTATACTGATTTGTTTATATATAAATGTTTTAAATATAACTTTCACTTAAAACTTTAAATTCTTCTCAAAAAAAAAAAAAAAAAAAGAACTTTAAACTTTAAATGTTCATTTATGTAAGAATTTTCAATTTCGATAATGCTTTAATAGAAATAGTTAATTTAACTCCTTTTTTTTCTTCTTAAAGTAACATATGATTACTTTCTAGGTAATTTTTTTCTCAAAAAATTAATTTTATTTATTTATTTTTAATCTATCTAGACCAATGAACCATGTCTCAAATGGCATATGTGGCTCCCACTATAACATAATGACTCTTCTAAGACCACAACTTTTACCATAATTTGATGAAGAAGTCGAGTGTGAGTGATGTACAATTATTTTGATAAAGATGATCTGATAGAATGTTGGTAATTGATTGTGTGCTTTCAATGATCTTAATAATCTCTCCAATACAGCTAGTTAATTAAGCATCACATTCACCAATCAATATCACAATTACATAGAACTCAAGTTGTTTGCTATGTTAACAGCATAGTGGAGTTGTATTGAGTGAATTTATACTCCAAAAAGTCTAAACAAATTTTGCACCTCAGACATGCTATAATTATTGAGGACAATAAAATTTGCACTAGTGAACCCATGTTTCCGGTCAAGCATGCCAAAGTGCAGCAGATATTATCATATTGACCTTCACATCTATGCAATATCCTATAGATTGAATATGCTTTCGGGTCCGTTTGGATTAGCTCTTAGCTTTCAGCATTTTAAACTATTTGCTTGTGTACAGTTTTTTTTTTTTTTTTTAATTTTTAATTTTTATTTTTTTAAATCTCACTCACAAAGGTACAACTATACTTTTACCAAGTTTCAATAAAAAGATAATCCAAACACAAATGAATCATTCCAAAGCAATATGCAAAATGAGAAAAAAAATTATCTTGATTAAAACAATAGTTAGATGTTTCACTAGCACAATCGTCCATATACCATTACATATATAAACCGTTTCATTTTTTTCTCCAAGACATAGATTTCAGGTTCTTGAAAAGCAACATACTCATATCTCCACCTTAAAAATACTTACCCCCATGCTTGTCAATATTTACTCGAGCTAGGGGTGGCAAAATTGAACATGATCCGTGAACTCGACACGACATGATACAAAATTAGTAGGTTATGAGTTGAGGCTTAATGGGTTCGTATCATATTCGGGTTGACATGACTAACCTGTTTAATAAACGGGTTAGGTTAGTGTCCATCACATGAAATCTGTTTGACCCGTTTAATTAAATGACATTTTACCAATATACCCTTCAAACCCTAAGTATATAAACTTATTAGTTGTTGTGGTTTATTTTCTTTGACATATTATGATTGATTATTTGTGATATTGAGATATCCTTTAATTTTAAATGATTATTAGTGATATAATTACTCGTTAGTTCTGAATTTTATGTTAAAAATATTTATTTGTTTGATTTTTCATAATTCATATCAATTTGGTTAATACTAAAATTAGTGTTTTTTTTTTTTTTTTTTAATTTTGATAAAATCTGATAAATAGATTGACATGACTAACCTGTTTAATAAGTGGGTTGTATTAGGGTTGAGGAATCTTGACCCGTTTAATAAACATGTTGGGTTAGGGTTGACCCATATAGTCGAATACTCATAAATCAAAACAACATGAACCCGACACGCAAACACGAATTGCCACCCCTAACTCGAGCTATAAGTTACAAATGTAACAAATACTCTCCAAAGTGCAGCCAATAAATGTTTGCAGCTATGGTTGTTCTCGTGCTGAACGAGGCCACAGAGCAAGAAGAATCTTCTTTCTCGGTCCCTACATGTCAAACAGCTTTTCTAAGAACAGATTAATTGTTTTCCATTGGACATCTATACATGAAATGAAGATGATACACAAGTCAGTTCAAGGTGATTGGCCAGAAAAGGGGCCTTCCAGCTATAGTCAATAGTTAGTATTTACACTGAAATAACTTATTTCCATACTATTTATTGGGCTCACATTAGACTAAAAGAATTGTGAACAGCCCTTACGTGATAATGTTTCTTTTAGCTGCAATCGATTACTCGTATTTACACCGAAATGAACTTATTTCCATACAAGTCATCAAGCTCAAAGTAGACTGCATGAATTGTGAACATCCAATATGAACCCCAAAAAAAAAGCCCTTAAGGTAGAATAAGAAAATCATGATAACATTGTGAGAGACCCCGAGGAAATTCAGGTGCTCTTAAAAAAGATATTTGGTTGCTTTTTCAAGACACTTCTCTTTTTGGGTAAGTGGTGTGGAGTTGCCACTTATTTTTTATATAAAAAAAAAGAAAAAAATTAAATACAACTTTACATGACTAAAATATTCCATTATCATTAATTGAATAAAAGAAGTACAAACTTGATAAATTGAGTATTACAAGGCTTTGGGTCCTAGTTACAAACTACCAAAAAATTACATGGTTTCTTGTCCTAGTTACAATCTACCCAAAATAAAAACAAAAATAAAGCCTAGGTCTACCTATCCAAAGAAACTAAATTAAGAGGCTAGGTTACGAAATGGGAAGGTATTAGGTACCCATTCCGCCCAAACAAAGTTCGGTCTTCTAGACTTTCATGTCCAATATACCCTTTATGCATGATATGAATGATATGTTGCATACATGAGACACTTAACCAAGCTAAGTCACAAAATCTATTTATGAATGTGTCCTCTTCGTTTTTTTTATTTTTTATTTATGTTTATTCAAATATGTTTTTGGTAAATAATAATAAAAAAAATGATTTAATTCATAAAAAAATTGGATCCGTTTTGGTATAGGTAAAAAAATTATTTTTGGTGAAGAAAAATCAGATCTGCTTTATTAAGTAAAACAAGGTTTTTATTTTTTTATTTTTTATTTATTTATTTTTTGTTGCTTAAAAAATATCGGATCTGTTTTGGAACAAAGTAAAAAAAATTGGCTCTTAGTTTGTATGTAAAATAAATCAAATTGTTTTTGTAAATAAACAAAAAATCTAGATTTGTAGAGAGCTTTAAAAAACTAGATCTGTTTTTTATGTGAAAAAAAAAAAAAAGATTTCTTTTTTATAAGAGGACTACACTCATGAAATAAACCTATGCTATTTGCATCAAACAAAACATCACTACTTATGACTTCCTTTTTATTTCAAAATTTGTTGTGTTTAAAAAAAAATTCAAGTCTGCATCTAAGGAAGAAATAGATCAGTTTTTTTATTTTTGAAAGATTCAGATTTGAATTTAAGGAAGATACAAATCAGTTTTTGGTTTTAAAAAATTTAGATCTGCATCTAAGGAAGATACAAATCAGTTTTTATACCCTTTATGCATGATATGAATGATATGTTGCATACATGAGACACTTAACCAAACTAAGTCACATAAATCTATTTATGAATGTGTCCTCTTCATTTTTTTTTTTTTGTTTTTTTTTAATTTTTAATTCAGATATGTTTTTGGTGAATAATAAAAAAAAAATGATTTAATTCATAAAAAAAATTGGATCCGTTTTGTTATAGGTAAAAAAATTAGTTTTGGTGAAGAAAAATCAGATCTGCTTTATTAAGTAAAACAAGGTTTTATTTTTTTTAATTTTTTTTTTTTGTTGCTTAAAAAATATCAGATCTGTTTTGGAACAAAGTAAAAAAATTGGTTCTTGGTTTGTATGTAAAATAAATCAAATCCATTTTGTAAATAAACAAAAAAATCTAGATTTGTAGAGAGCTTTAAAAAACTAGATCTGTTTTTTATGTGAAATTATAAAAAAAAAAAAGATTTCTTTTTTATAAGAGGACTACACTCATGAAATAAACCTACGCTACTTGCATCAAACAAGACATCACTACTTATGACTTCATTTTTATTTCAAAATCTGTTGTGTTTTAAAAAAAAATTAGATCTGCATCTAAGGAAGAAACATATCAGTTTTTTTATTTTTGAAAAATTCAGATTTGCATTTAAGGAAGATACAAATCAGTTTTTGGTTTTAAAAAATTTAGATCTGCATCTAAGGAAGATACAAATCAGTTTTTTATTTTATTTTATTTTATTTTATATTTTAAAAAAAATCAATTTTGCATCTAAGAAAGATACAAATTAGTTTTTGGTTTTGAAAAATTTAGATTTGATAAGGAGCAGATTTTTTAAACTCAAAAGATAAATCATGGCAACAAAAGTATTAAGAACACATTTCAACAAGAATATTAACAACACATGGCATGAACATTAGAAATTAAAACTAAAAGAATATCTACTCAAGTATCATCAAAATAAAAATAAAAATTAAAAAAGAAAAAGAAAAAAAAGGGTAAAGAAAAACCACCTCTTGCATGGACGTACTCTTCTTATTGAGGGAATATTTTAGGGTTCAAAGAAATTTGTTCAATTATCTTTGAAACCTAAAATACCTTACTTACAAAAAAGAAATTCTTAAGGCTAGAGCCTCTAGAACGTCTTTAGCGTAAGATAGAAAATAATAGAAAAGAAGAATCAGAAAGAGAGAAAATCAAAGAGCGTGAAAAGTCCTTTGAATTTTGAGAGGTAGCCTTTATTTATAGAGGTTGAGATGTTCGAAAAATTAGCTAAATGATTAGAATACGAATTGGGACCGTCCTTATCTCTAAAAAATCGAAAATGATGTGTTTCAGCTTAATCCAAGTGCCCTTGAGCCGGGGCCCGAGTTTGTGCCAATCGACACTCCAAAAGTGCCGAATGGCCCTTTTGGGTGCCGGCCCCGTGTTTGAGTTTTGGTCTGTTTTGGACTCCTTTTTTTAGTTTTTTGAGCCAAGACTTGCACTTAGACGCGTTTTTAATCCATATTCTAAAAATCAAACTCTTTTTTTGATAATTCAGATCTTTTTAGCAATGATTATCTTGTAGATAAACACTCCTAAAAGTCTTGATTATCCACCATTTTGTTGTTATCTGATTATCCCCTTTGTTCCTATGCAAGCAAGCCTATCTTTGACACTTACTATTAACCCATCATAAAATTATTTAATTAATTTTATTTGTCTAGCCAATCAGAATTAATTTAAATTAATCATGTGTGGTTGATTCTATCTACACATAATGCATGCTGACCGTGTAAACTTGATCATGTGATATCTTTCAATCTGATGGCCCAATGTGCCCTTGGGCGGGGGCCCGAGTTTGTGCCAATCGACACTCCAAAAGTGCCAAATGGCCCTTTTGGGTGCCGGCCCCGTGTTTGAGTTTTGGTCCATTTTGGACTCTTTTTTTTTAGGTTTTTTAAGCCAAGACTTGCACTTAGATGCATTTTTAATCCATATTCTAAAAATTAAACTATTTTTCTGATAATTCAGGTCTTTTTAGTAATGATTATCTTGTAGATAAACACTCCTAAAAGTTTTGATTATCCACCATTTTGTTGTTATCTGATTATCCCCTTTGTTCCTATGCAAGCAAGCCTATCTTTGACACTCGCTATCAACGAATTACAAAATTATTTAATTAATTTTAATTGTCTAACCAATCAGAATTAATTTAAATTAATCATGTGTGGTTGATTCTAACTACACACAATGCATGTTGACTGTGTAAACTTGATCATGCGATATCTTTCAATCCGACGGCCCGATTTGGAAATCGGGCACACTTTCGTGACCGTTAGAACCTTAAAATCATTTTTATGATATGTAATGAACAAATTAATGCATGTAATGCAATCATGAATTTTGGGTATATGAATGATCATTCTAGCCATCTTCCTTGATTAAATTATGGGTGCAAAATCAAGTGTGTACAAACATAAATAGGCGACACATAGGGTGTTTCAAGCCTGTAGCTTATTTGATGCTTTGATATTATTGAAAGGTACCAATAAAGTGACTTTTTCATAGCAAAACAAAATTAAACAGTTGTCAGATTTTAAGAGAGTGAAAGCACAGTACCATTGGTATCCCCATACCTTTGAGGTCTTTATCACCCATCTGCTTCAATGCAGTCATGTCCACCTATGATTAGATGAACCAAGTATTAAATGATTTTTGTTTATGTATTTCCCAGTCACCACTCTGTATAGACTACGGACTAAACTATCATAACAAATTTATCTTGCTCTCTCGAAAATCACATCACTAGCTTATAATTTCCATTCAAAATATGGGAAGGTCAAACATTCACCACAGAAAAACTTATCCTCAAGAAATTTTTCTTTCAAAAGATTGGATAGATGCAAGTTACTTACCTCTTCAACCTGGAAAAGAATGTTACATTTCCCCAAACTAAGCAATTGCAACAAGCTAGTGACAGTGTGAGATTCTTCTACCTTTTAAAATTCCATTCAACAGAGCATGATGAATACATAACATTAGATGACCAACAGCAATTATACACAACCATTAATCTAGATAACCTCACAAATACAAACCAAATCCTCTTAAATTAAGCTAAAACAGGGCAGCAGGGGGAAAAAATCATATCGAATGAAAACTTTTCTGTCCAATGCCACCTATTGGTGTAATCTACATAACTAGCTCTGAAGTATCAAGACCTTTGACAATTAAAGGTCCTGTTGCCCTAGAAGCACCATCGTTGCTTAAAACCATCTAGCTCTTGAATTATTAGTCGCCTTTAGCGATGGTACTTGGTGCAGCTCATTGAAATTTCTTTGTAGTGAAAGTCCCCTAGAAGATTTCAAATTTCTATTTGGGGATCTAGGTCTTTCTCGTGGTCGGCGTTCGCCACGAAAAAGTACATCCTTTTAATTTAGACCTTTGCTGCTGCATTTTATGCCTTGCAGGATGAATAGTTTTTGACAACTTTTGACTTTGGACCATCTTCCTTCTCTCTTCAAAAACCCTTGGAATTCGCTTCATCTTTCTTTTGTTTATCGGTTTCAAATGCAGATCATTTAGACACATCCGAGAATATTCACATGATCGGGGCATTAGAGTTAGGGTAGTCAAACATATAAAGAACTAGAAACGATATAAAAAACTTATATAATAAGAGATAAGTAGTCACCATGCACTCCAATATCACTGCGATCCTGATTGATACCATTGCTTTGCTGCATGTAAATGACATACACCCATCAATATTTAAACTAAAAACATTTTTTGTAACAATTGAATCGAAAACATGGACAACTAATTCTCTAAATGCCATAAACCAATCCATGAGCCCTTCTTTTAAATGAAATTAGGTTTCCATGAACAATAATACCTTTGGTTGATAAGAAAAGTAGGAATAAGACAAAAATCAAAATGTTCAAAGAATTTTCATCACTTTAAAAATGATTAGAATTTTGAAGAAAACACTGCCTTAGACCACCTTGACCTTGGTGGTGCTTTTGGATAAGAAGCTCGGAAGAATGCCACTAAACTCACCCCCTGCTCTAACCAAGGTTTAAACTCCTGTCTCTTCTCTCTAATTTTGCAACAACCGAACAAAGCATAAAGCTTCTCGTATTTTTCCTTAGCAATCATGAAATGTATTTAATTGTCTCAACAACCTATATGGTCCTAGCATAATGGTAACTTGTGATAGGGGTGTTTTTGACCATAGCCCAAACACATCATACATAGGCACTAATGACACCCACGGGTTCGTTAGTCCCACTTTAGCAGACAAAGGACCCAAAGCAACAAAAAGAGATGGGACCATATTATAAACCCCACAAACAAAAATCCTAATGGATGAAGGAAAAGCCGACAGGCCAAGCAAAAGCCCGACGGGGTAAGCATTAAGCCGACGGGTCCAATAGAGTCTTAGTCCCCACGAAAGTCCATATAAGGAAATATCTTGCATACCATGCAAAGTGAATCCGCTACGGAGTCGTGTCTCTCTTATATGGAAAAATACCCTACAATCTCGAAAACCCTAAGTGCCAGATCTTCTCCATAAGGAAAAATCCCCACGCTCAAGGGATCTTATCTTGGCACTAACTGCTATGTAAGCACCAGATCTCCACTTTTCTCATGTACGCAAAAAATCCCTAGCTCTCTCACTATAGAGTTCTTAGAGATTTCTCATTCACTAACTTGACCTTTGAAGGGTTCTTGGCCAGCACCACATCGGTGCCTTCTGTTTGGTCCATTTGTTCTTATTTCATAGGTACCTATTGGAGTGATTTGGAGCCTACAACTCATTGACGATTTCAGAACATCATCGCTTTACGCCATCTGTGGGAATCTGTTGTGATTAACCATATCACCAATTCCGAGACAAAAGAGTTGCATGGTCCGGACGCGTTCAATGGCTACCACCAACTAGGAAATAGGGAATCCCTTCAACACCCTGGAAAGACAAGTGCAAACCCTAGTTGCAGTAGTAGAGCGACTTATCTAGCATAACTAGGAGTTGGAGCAACATCTAAACCAAAGGAACAAGCAAGGCCAATGCAGTGAGCGGGATGTCGACAAGCAGAATGGTAGCTACCTACCAATAGGAGACAGACAGAAAAGGGAAGACTAGGAAGAAAGCAACATCCCTAGTAGAAGGGACGGTCTAGAAGATACCAGCCACCCTTCCGAAATAGAGGTAAGCGCGATACACTTGGCCTGAGATATGCGGATGATGAAGGAGAAGATGGATATGATGATGAGAGCCATGAGGGGACAGGTGTCCACCAACCTAGACGAGTTGGTCCACTAGACAGACTCCCCATTCACTACCCAGGTGACTTCCTTCCCCTTTCTAGCAAAATTTTGGATGCCACAGATGTAAGCATACGACAGATTAAGGGACCCGCTTGACCACTTGGAGTTATTCAAAACCCTTATGCACCTTTAGGGACTTTCGAGTGAAATCATGTGTAGAGCCTTCCCCACCACATTAAGGGGGCCAATGAGGGTATGGTTCAAATAAGCTTACCTCGAACAATGTCTCTACCTTCAAAAAGCTAAGTGGACACTTTGTCATGCACTTCATCTAGGGGCAGAGACATAGAAGATCCTTAGTGGCCATATTGAGCATCACGCAAAGGGAAGATGAGAGCCTAAGGTCATATGTGACCCGCTTTAACGAAGAGGCCCTCCCGATTGATGAAGCCGACGACAAAGTCTTTGTCACGACCTTCACCTAGGGGTTATGGCCAGGGGAATTTCTCTTCTCCCTCTACAAAAATGACCCAAAGATGATGGCCGAGAAGCTATACAAAGCCACGAAATACATGAATGCCAAAGACACATGATAGCCTAGGGAGATGGGCTAAGGAAGAGACAGCGTTAGGATGACCCTTGTTTGGACAAGAGCCAGAAGTTAACCCGAACGAGTGACTAAAGGGACAGGAGGTCGAGGCCTCAACAGGGGCAAGTGACGAACTTCACTCCTTTAAACGTTCCATTGGATCAAGTACTCATGCAGATCAGAGATGACACAACCTTGACATGGCCAGATAAGTTAAAGGGCAATCCAAACAAAAGGCCCTGGAACAAGTACTATCGTTTCCATTGGGACCATGGGCACGACACCTCCAAATGCTACAAGCTCAAGCGGTAGATCGAAGCACTCATCAAGTAGGGGAAGTTGTAGCAGTTTGTTAGGAGAAGAGAAAACCCACCTAGGGACCCCGAAACCAACTAAGGAAAGACCCAGAGCCTCTCTCGGAAAGATAAGGGTGATCGTAGGAGGAAACACTATGGTAGGATCATCTAAGAAGGCAAGGAAGACATATTTACGTATGGTGCAGAACGCCCAAATCTCTGGACGACCTCCTAAGGCAACCAAGGTTGACAGCCCTATCATTAACTTCATAGAAGACGACGCTAGACGACTACACCACCCCCATGATGATGCCTTGGTCATCAACCTGTCAATTGCAAATTTCACTACCCGATGAGTTCTAGTAGATAATGGGAGCTCGGTAGATATCCTTTACTACCTGGCATTCCAGCAGATATCCTTCCCCTTAGGAACCATCACCTTGCTGGTAACCATTGGGACATACCCTCAACAACTTATCAAGGAGGTCATTTTCTTAGTGGTTCATTGCTCCTCCGCCTACACCGCCATCATTGGTCGACCAACGCTTAACACGTGGAGGGTAGGTACATCCACATACCACCAGCTAGTGAAGTTCCCAACGGAGTATGGGATAAGGGAAGCGCGAGGGGACCAGATGGCCACCCACGAATGTTATGTTGCCATATTGGAAATGGATGACCATCTACAGGCATTGAATATCAAAGAGAGGAGGGTATTAGTAGAGCCAACGGAGGACTTGGAGGAAGTCTCTTGGGACGATAACGTTTCGGGCCGAACCACTCATATTGACACCCAAGCCAACCCTTCGATTCGTAGAGAGCTTGCCCTCTTCTTAAAAAGCAATCGGGACGTCTTCGCTTGGAGCCATGAGGACATGCTAGGGATCAATGCAAATATCATGGTCCACAAGCTTAATGTATGCCCATCCTTCCCTCGGTCCGATAAAAGAAAAGGGTCTTCACTCAAGAAAGGGACAAATCCATAGCTCAAGAGGTATGCAAGCTACTAGAGGTAGATTTCATTAGGGAAGTCTACTACCCCAAATGGTTGGCCAACGTGGTCATGGTAAAAAAAGCAAATGACAAGTGAAGAATGTGCGTGGACTTCACCGACCTGAGCAGAGAATGCCTAAAGGACAGCTATCCACTTCCACGTATCTACCTCCTTGTGGACTCTATGGTTGGCCATCGGTTGCTAAGCTTCATGGACGCCTACTCCAGGTACAATCGGATCGGGTTGGATGAAGTGGACCAAGAGAAGACCTCATTTGTCACAAGCCAAGGACTTTTTTGCTATAAAGTCATGTCGTTTGGTTTAAAGAACACAGGGGCAACATACCAAAGGCTTGTGAATAAGATGTTCACCTGACAGATAAGGCGAAATGTGGAAGTATACGTAGATGACATGCTCGTAAAAAGTGTGAAGGAAGCTAACCACTTAATCGACCTTCGCGAAACGTTCGATACCTTTCACCTCTACGACATGAACCTCAACCCTAAAAAGTGTGTGTTCGGTATGGCATTAGGGAAATTCTTAGGCTTTATGTTATCGCAGAATGGTGTATAGGCCAATCCCGATAAATTTCAGGCAAGAATGGAGATGGCCCCTTCGAAGAACATCAAGAAGATGTAAAGCCTAAACGGTAGAGTTGCAGCCCTTAATAGGTTTGTCTCTAGAGCAAAAGATAAGTGTCTACCTTTCTTCAAGGTACTACGAAAGGCTTTCAAGTGGACTGACGAGTGCCGGAAGGCTTTTGAAGAGCTCAAGACATACCTTGCTTCTCCCCCGTTGCTTAGCCCATCCAAACCTGGTGAAGAGCTCTCCCTCTACTTAGTCGTGTCCCAAACGGCCATCGGTTCCACTGCAGTGGGGAGAAAGATCGAGTGTAGTTGCCCATTTACTACACTAGTCAAGGAGTTGAAGGAAGATATCCCTCAATGGAAAAGGCGGCCTTGCAACGATCACAACCGCATGGAAACTTAGGCCATACTTCCAAGCACACACCATAGTGGTCCAAACAGACAAGCCGTTGCGGAAGATGATGAATAACCCAGAGCTAGCGGGATGACTAGTTTTATGGGCAATAGAGCTCGATGAGTTCGATGTCCAATACCGACCCAGAATCGCAATCAAAGAACAGGCGCTAGTTAATTTCATTGCAGAATTCATGGTAGGAGAGGTTGAAGAACAAGAACCAATGGCATGGATGATATGGATAGGCAAATTGTCTAATCAACGGGCGGGAGGAGCTAGGGTCCTGCTATGGTTGTCAAAAAGAGATACAATAGAGTGTGTAGTCCGCCTCCAATTCTCAACAACCAATAATGGGGCAAAGTACGAAGCGGTCCTCTTAGGCCTTAACTTGGCCAAAGCGGCAAGGGTTGTATCGGCAATTGTACATTGCAATTCATAGGTTATGGTCGGGCACATCAACAGTGATTATGAGGCAAAAGGAGAACGGATGAAAAAATATTTGAGCATGGTCAAAAGCAAGAGGGGTGAAGGATTTTCAGTCAAGTTTGTAAAGATCCCAAGGGAAGAAAACGAGCAAGCAAATTGTCCGGCCAAAGCCGCATCTACGGAGTATACGGACACCATTAATTAGGTAATATCCTTTGTTCAATATGTCCCCGCCATTGACAGATTGGAAGTGCAAGTCATCCCTCTAGGGACCAATTGGACAACGCCCATCATGTCCTACCTCAAGAATGGGACATTTCCAAAAGATCGCAATGCTTCCTTTAGACTCAAGGTATAGTCGTCACGTTTCGTAATGATTAGGGATGTCCTTTACAAAAGAAGTTTCTCCTGTTTGTATTTAAGGTGCTTAACCCCCGACGAAGCAAACTATGTCATGAGAGAAGTACACGAAGGAGTATGCGGGAATCACTCAGGGGCGTGCTCACTTGTTCACAAGTTAATACGGGATGGATACTACTGGCCTACTATGCGGAAAGACTCTCAGTCCTATGTAAAGGCATGTGATAGGTGCCAACGCTTGAGTAACATTATACGTAAAGGCATGTGAAAGCTAATTTTTATTTTTTTATTTTTTATTTTTTATTCTACCTTCGTTTATTATATTATTTGTTTGTTTTTTTTTTCTATTTCTTTTATCTCACCTCTGTCTCACATCTGTCTCAACTCTCTTAATTCTTAACTCTGTTTTTCATCGTCGCCAGCCCACCTGAAGCTCAACGTCAATGGCCCACGCCCTTGACCCACTCCATCGAACCAAGCCGCTGACCCACTCTGTCGACCCACGCCACAAACCCATCTCGCTCACTCTCGAAGTCTTTACTCTAATCTTGCCGTCACAAACCCATGACAAGAGCTCCTCCTCCTTGTAGTTGGTAAGTCTCTTAAACTCTCACTCTCTCAACCTTACCTCTCGCTTGCCTCGATTTTGAATTGGAATTGTTGATTAATCAGAATCATTGTGGGTCCGTGATATGTTGTTGTAGAATGTGATATATTGCTGAGAATGGGTCTGTGACTGCCTTTTTTTTTTTGGTTGGCTGGTTGGGTCTAAGATTTGCAATGTTATATAATTTATATATTTATTTTTCATGAAATTTGTTATTGAATGATATACAATAATATTTGTAGTGATTGTGGTTGTGTTTTGTATTTTGTTAGCTGCTTGGTAGATTTTTTTTTTTTTCCTTTTTTTTTCCTGCTGTGGACTAGTGGTGGTGGTTGTTGTGGCTAATGGTGGAGGTGGTTGTGGTTGGTTGATGAAGTTTGTGGTGGATGTTTTTATTATTATTCTAATGAGTTATTTGTATTATTTTAATCAAATAACTAAAACTATAGATCCATTGATGTTGGCTGTGAATAGGTAAAATAGATCAAGTGACTTTTGTAGGTGCCAAACAGCTAAATTTTTAGCTCCCATTATTGTGGATGCTCTTATGGCAAGATACTGTTCGTCACTGAAAGATTGAAAATGTGTTAAAAACACAAGAGTTGTTTAGACCCCTAAATTAAATATTACGGCTCGATAGATTTTACTCTAACTTATACTAAGTGCGGAATAGAGTAAATGCAAGCAGATAAACAAATAAACTACTCTAACCCATAATCAATATAACACAAAGATGAACGAAGGTAAAAGAGTAGGGAAGAAAAATGCAAACACAAGATAACATGCCGATGTGTTATCGAAGAGGAAACCGAAGTACTCGGCGAAAAACCTCACCGTCGCCCTCCAAGTGGTAATCGATCCACTAAACAATCAATTGGGATACATGAGTAGTAAGAGACCCTCTAAGCCTAATTTACCCAATGTACCTAAGCTCTTCAAGCTCCTACTCCAACAAGACTTCTTGGAACCGTGTCTTGTCTAGCTCTCCTGATCCTGCAATACTCCCGATTGCATCCACCTGGCTTCTTCCATTGCTTCCTAGTAGCACCAAAACCTCACTTGACACTCAAAATGGGTGTGATAAGTGTTTATGCTACCAATCTCTCAAGTGTATGGAAATAGAGAGGTAGGAGTTAAGGAAAATCCATAATGAATTATGTAGAGAATTGTGGGTATAACAATCTCTAACTCTCAAGATTTGTGGCTAGGGTTTTCTCTCGGAAGCACTCCTTAACATCTATGGGTAATATGGGTATATATAGTGTGGGTACAGAAAGTATGTATCAGAAATTTCAGCAAAATAGAATGTTGCGGGTATCTCGAGAGAAGGCCTTACCTACGAGACACTCGCGAAAACCAACTGTCACCAACCTGTCCTGACTTTTCGCATTCCAGTCATGTGCGGGGCACATGCTTCACTTTGTGGGAAGCTTAGTTACGAGCTATCGACCAAAACATCTTTAGTCTTCAATTGCCTTGAGTCTTCATACTCTCTCTCTCACAAACAACTCTTACAATGAAATCCCACAAATAATACAGGGTACATAAGATTGAACATAATTACAATCAAATTTAGCATGGAGTTAAAGCCAACATGAAATAGTTGTAAATTACAACTTTACAATCTCCCCCTTTGGCTATTCCATGACAAAACCCCTAAAACAGACTCTAGACTTAAACGTGAGTTTGGGAATAGTGGCCAAACATACTCACCCCCTTTATCTTTTGATTTCTTGGTCTTTTCCTTCATAAGGTAGTTTGGGCACTCTATCCTCATATGACCAAAACTTTTGCACTTATGGTACTGGATAAGGAGTTTCTCACTCTTACCCTTCCTAGAGGATTTAGATTTCCTAGGAGGTTTGTCCTTATCCTTTTTCCTAAATTGAAGAAGTTTGATAATCTCATTAGCTATGAAGGTTAGATCCTCCTCCTCATCATCATCATCATCTTCATCTTCATCTTGAGCTTTAGAGTCATCAATCTCTTCCTCTATACCCTTAAGAGCCAAGTTTCTACTCTTTCCACCTTTTCCCATTAAACCTAATCTCATCTCATTGGTTTGAAGGTTCCCTACAAGCTCAATCAAAGGAATTTGATCAATGTCCTTCACTTCTTCAATAGTAGTGATCTTGGCATGGAATCTTTTAGGTAAGGACCTAAGGATTTTCCTAACAATTTTAGATTCTGCTATAGATTCTCCAAGGTTGAAGGCAGAATTCACAATATCCTTGAGTTTAGCATAGAACTCATCAAAGGTCTCATCTTACTCCATCCTTATTTCTTCAAAACTACTAGTAAGTCTTTGAAGCTTCACAGTCTTTACTGCCTTGGTACCTTCATAAGTGGTCTCAAGAATGATCCATGCTTCCTTGGCAACTTCCGTGGATGATATTTTCTTGAATTCCTCATTGGTCACCCTACAAAACAAAGCATTCAAAGCTCTACTATTGAAATTTGCCACTTTGATCATTGCTTCATCCCAATCCACCGGCGTTTCCTTTGGCTTAATTCAGCCAACTTCAATACCTTACCATACTTGTTCACCTAGAGCCTGTAAAAAAACTTTCATACAAACTTTTCAGTACACATAATTAGTGCCATCAAATAAAGAATGAATCAAAAGAGACTGTCCATGATCCATGACAACGGGGGTTAAGGATCTCACTCAGGAAATTAATCCAATCAGAGTGAAACCGCTCTGATACCACTTGTTGGGAAATTTAGACCTCGGTTGAAAGAATTAACAAGTTTTAAACCTAAGTTGTTAATTAGATTTATTATGAATAAACCTTGTTAAATCAAACTAACATCAATATCATGTCAAAATCATGCACAGTGGAAAATTAAATAAGACAAGATATAATGACTTAGGAAAACCAATGAAACAAACTAGTTTCTTAGTAAAAAACCTAGGGGGAAACCTTCTTGAAAAGAAATCCACTATAATAAAGAGAAGTTTCAGATCTAGTATAAAACCTTTATACCTAGACTCTACAATCCCCGTAGATGAATTTGGTAGGCCAAAAATGAATTGACTCATTGTGATGAATTAATTGATTAATTAGCCAAGTTTATTAATTAATAAAATTAACATACAAATGCGTGGTTGCACAAACAAATCACCAATTAAACTAAATACGCAGTGGAAAATAAATTGACACATTGATTTGTTTACGAATGGGAAAAACCTACACGGCAAAAATCCCTCCAGGTGATTTTAAGGTCACCACTCCCGAGAATCCACTATTATCAAAACAAGCGGTTACAAGTAAAGGAATCCCAGTACCTTATACCAACCTACAATTGAACCCTTACCCCAATACCCAATTGGACTTGTTCTGTAGTGACAATCTTTCCTTGTAATGCACGGCTCCTAGTACGTGACTAACCAATTGCGCGGATCCCAAAGATGCGCGACTTCAATCACCAACTAGAGAAGGTTGTTGGCTGCAAAGTTCATCAGTTCATCACATGATGAAGATCGAGAAGATGCTTGGTCACAAAACCCTATGGTGTACAAACACAGTAGCTTCTTCACAAGAAAGATGAACTAGGGCAAATTCTGTCTCCGATCACATTTTCTTGAACAAACTTTGCTCAACACTTATGCAACTTATGTCACCTTTGACGGCCCTTAAAATAATCCTTTTATATGTCTCGGGTTGTGAGGAAAGAAAGCCCAAACACATAATCACGAATTGGAAGAAAACAAAACAGAAAAACCTGTTTTTCTTAAACCTCGACAGATGGCTATCTGTCGAGCCACTGTCGAGCCACGGGGCTGGAATAGCTCTTCAAGCTCGATAGATGGCCAACTGTCGAGCTTTAATGACAGGCACTTTTCAGACTTGAATCTTGGACAGACTTGCATGGCTTCAACACTTGATCTTGAAACAAAGTTTCTTGAAGTATTAAACACATCCTAGATTTACCCAAATATAAGTAAAGTGAGTTTTGTCAAAAGATTAGCCAATTACATAAAATAGTGACATATGTTCTTAACAAGTGAATCACATATGTCCTAACAATCTCCCTCTTTGGTAATCCATGACAAAACCACAACAAACAAATGAGATATGAGAAAAGTGATAAATCACTCAACTCATATTCACTTGTTGAATACAATAAAATCTATCCTAACACAAACTCCTGAAAAACTTTACAAAAAGAGAGTTTATGGCAAGTAGACTTTGACAACCTGTATTTCTAAAACACTTGAAACAAAACTCATCAAGGCATCTTCGTGTAAAACAGAAATAATAGATTGCATACAATTAAAAGAAACATGTGTATAAAGAAAGAAAAGAAACAACACATGGAGAAAGATAGGTGAAAGAAAAACATACATCAATATATATATAAAGAATATAAGTACAATGTATGCACAAGACCGATATACAAGATAAATGTATCTCAAATAGAAAGGAAAGAAAAAGGTACATAAAATCCTCACTACATTCCTCAATGTGCACTCTCCCCCTAACAAAAATCTCCTATACTAACCCTCCCCCTAACTATGACTACTCTCATAAACAAAACTAATCCCCCTTTTTGTCATGAGTGACAAAGGGTAAAAGTGTCAAGTAGATATCTCGTTAGAGCTGGAAAAGCTAGCATCTCCATCCTCACCATCATCATCGTCGTCGGAGTCGTCACCGTCTTTGGATGCCTCGGGTGCCTCGGGAGGAGGAGAGGGAAACTCCACAAAACCACCACGGCCGACACGGGTGTTCACCTGATACAACTCGGTGGAGAGTGTATCGAGTGTATCAAGGCGAGTATCCATGCGCTGAAGCTACGCCATGATCGCATCCAGAGTCACACCTCTTCTTGTAGAGAAAGCGGTGGTGGATAGAGCTGAAGGAGTGGGAGGAGCTGCCCTACTGCAGGATCGCCTCGATTGAAACTGCGCCTCGCTTCGTTTAACGGTAGCGTAGTCAATGGCACACATGACAGAGAAGTGGTCGGACGAGGGAAAAGGAACAGAAAAATAGCATAAAATCCACGTGATAGTTGAAGGAAAGATGAGCTTATCACGGGTAGCCGTATCCCTATACACATCTATAATAGAAAGAATAAAATGTGAAGGAAAATCTATAGCGAGATGCTCTAACAAGGAAAGAAAAAATCGAGCACGAGGCTTTGTGGTAGAGTTATAGTGAGAAAGAGGGTGCAAAACAAAAGTCATCACCATATTCATGAATCTAGGACCTTTAGCAAAGGTCGAACATGGTGTAAACTGACGATCACCCCAATTAGCGGGACGCTCACAAAAAGTGAAAATCATCTCGTCTTTGGACATTGTCCTCAAACACTCACAATAGGGGTAGTCGGGATGCTCTACCCTCGGGACACGAAGCACATCGAATACCAACTCCGGTGTGACAACTATGTGCGTACCTCGAATGCGAGTATGAAAAAGAGGTACTGAAGAATCAAGTCCATGCATGTTGGAGTAAAACTACTGGATTAGCACGAATGGACAGGTGACTAGGGCGTCACACAGTGACTCCCGATTGTGAATGACAAAGGGTAGGCCAGTGTCGGAGAAGTCTGACAAAATGACTTGGCGTTTCGAATGAACGCCTCGTCTAGAGAAATTCTCTAAGAAGTCCTTTCGGGTGTCGTCATCATAGAACCGAATAGAAGAGGGGATAGAATCAAAAGAAGACGATGCCTCGGAACAAAGAGGGTTTTGGGACGGAGCGGACTTACGTTTTGGTGCCATGACACACTAACGTAAACTAGAGAGAGGAGGGAAGAAAGAAACACTCAAAAAAGCTCCAAACAGTTCAAATATATAGAAATATATTGAATGTAAGGTACGTATGCATGAAAATGCATGAGCATGTGACGTGCAAATATAAGTGCATCATGGGCTCAAGACAATCCAAACCTACTAGTACACAAATAGTTCAACATGTATAACACACAACTAAATACATGAAAATACAGTTATAATGCACATGAGATGCAATGCATGAAGTTTTTAAAATCAAATCTTCAAAACCCATCCCAAAAATTTCACAAAAACCTCTTTGATTTTGAAAAAACCCCAAATTTTGCAAAAATCCCAAAAATTTAGGTCACAAAGCATGAAAAAGAGGGATTAGAGACTTACCAAGTGAGGAAAAACTTGATTAAGCTTGAAAAAATCCTTGAGGAAGAGGTTTAGAGAGAGAAGTGAGTGTTTGGGAGTTGAACAACCACGGACAGATTAAGAGAGATCCAAGAATGAAGTCCGGATCGCGTTTGAACCTATATATAGAACCTTGGTAAATCTCGACAAATAGAGGTGTCGAGAGGTATTGAGACAGGTGTCAAGCTTTAAAAGCATGACAGATGCAGCTATCGAGAGGTGTCCATAGCAACCAAAGCTCGATGGATCGAGGAGGTATCGAGGAGACAGGAGATTTCTCGATCGATCCACCTAGCTATCAAGAGGTGACGAAATTGCGATAAAAAACAACAGATGAGCTCGATAGATAAGCCAGGTGTCGAGAGGTATCGAGGAGCTGTCGAGATTGGTTAAAAACATTTTTTCAAGAAGAGAAAAAACACAGATATGAATGTAATCAAGCATGCAACTCAACCAAGGATCCAAACATCATTTTGAAACCTTAAAATCATCTCTCAATCAAAAATTTAAGCATATAGATCCCAAAAAAACACACACACACACACACACACACACAACAAGTCTAACCAATTTTATATTTCAAAAACAAGTTAAGACGGCTTAGTGAGCATACATTAACACATGTAAACCTTGTGATGGCCAAATTACATTGTACTTGCACATGTATCAAAAGTAGTAAAGAATATTGCGTGTTGTGTAGGAAAAACATCGCAAGATTGCATAAGTGTCAACTAGTTATGACGATTTGAGATATGAGAAAATCACTTTAACTCACACACAATCATAGCTGTTTGATGGGGACTATCACCTTTGAGGTACATCCTATAACTCCCACATCTTCTAGAATACACGCTTGCAATCATATTTAAAAGCATTTTGATCTTTTTGCTTTTATTTTTCTTTGCATATTTTTCTTTTAAGCAAATCATGCATGAGCATATAAGAGATAGAAAAGAAATACCCAATTATGTTAAGCGATTAACATTCCAATTTTGCTATGCCAAAGCACATAAATGTCATTTTATGATTGGCGGGCAACAGTGGTGGGATAATTATTTATGTCTTTCTCTTAGGATTTTCTAGTCCTTTCCATCAAAAAGTGTGATACAAGTGTTAAGTACAAGAGATTATTTAATCTTACTCATCAAAAACACAACCCACAAAACTCACTTGCTTAGTTGTGCATAGAGATGCTCATCTAAGCTACAAGAGATACAAAATTTAGAAGACTTTGTTTCAATGGCCATCCAAGGTACACAAGTACCAATGTACACATACACACTGTTTTTGTATTTTTCTGATTTTTCAATTTTTTTTAAATTTTTATATCAAAAACAAAATAAACAAAACTGAAAACAAACAAAAACATGTTAAACAAAGCAAAGCATAAAAACTAGACTGACATAAAACTTGAAAGTAAAACACACAAGTAATGCAAACAAAAACAAGAAAGGAAGAGAGAGAGAAATAGTGATAGAATCACTTGGAGCCATTTTCCTTCCACACCTTGGAAGAACCTTTCCGTCTAGCAAACCCTTGATCCGGCGGTGAGGGGGAAGAATTGAAACCGTTCAAGTTCGAAAGGAACATGAGGGCTTTGAGAAGATCACCAAGAGGAGCAAAAGAGGATGGAAACTGATTCTGGTTTCTCGATGCGATCATGCCGTTGCTCTGTTGAGTGGTTAGCCACTATAGCAATTAGGTCGAGTATGACCGGCTGCTCCACGGTGATGACAGAGATGCTATTTCTTCTATTTAGGCTTTTAGGTGTTAGCCTTCTTAGCCCTAGGGTTTTTGACTTCTATCTTATCCTGCTTAGGGGGTGCTCCTAAGATAGGTTTACCCTTGTTTATGTTCTCACTAGCTAAATCGGTTTTGACATTAGTGTTCTCAATTTCAACATTATTAGCAAGAGGAACAAAAATAGTAGAACTAGTAGAAGTAATACTAGGAGAAAAGAAATCATACCCTAAACTGATTCGATCGGAAGCATATTTACAAGACCGAGCATTTCATCGAGCTTAGCGCTTGAAGTCCTTTCCAGTTGAGCTCTGACTTGGAATAGTTCTGCCTCAAGCTTCTTGATCTTCTCGGCCAAGAAATTATTCTTAAACCTCGGTGCTCCAATAGTCCGATTGGATTCATCAAACTTTGTGGAAAGCTCTTCATGCTCAAGCTCCACATCACCGAGCTTCTTAGTGGTCAACGTATACAACTTCTCATGCTTTTTTGAGACCTTGTACAATTTTGCATAGGCTGTGTGGATGTCATCTTGTTCATCCATCTTCTCAAACTTGGACTCCACCAATTCCTCTTCTTCATCCATATCTTCAACAATCCCCTCGGTAGGATTAACGGTGGCGGTGAAGGCATTTAGGAGTCCGTCATCCTCATTGTTGAAATCATCCTAAGGCTCGGTGTTGCTCAAAGTAGTAGCAAGTGCCTTACTCTTCCCAATGGTCTTAAGATATGAAGGACACTCTTGTTTCATATAACCGAAACCTTGACACCCAAAGCACTTTGGTCCTGAAGGAACAGTGTCCTGACCTCCATCCCTAGCATCCTTCTTCCCTTTATCTTGGCTCTTGAACTGTGAGGAGCTGGATTGCCTACGGTCCTTGTCGAAGCCCTTCCCATTTGCATTCTTCATGAACTTCTTGAATTACCTTGTAATGTAGGACTTCATCTTAGAATCTTCATCGTCTCAAGACTCATCAAGATTCTTCGCTCTTGGCCTTCAATGCCATGCTCTTACCTTTACCTGACTTGCTAATTCTAGTTAAACCTAACTCATAGGTCTGCAAATTACCAACCAGCTCTGTCAAAGGAATCTTGTCAATGTCCTTTGATTCCTCGATCATGGTGATATTGGCATGGAATCTCTCGGGTAGAGATCTGAGCACATTTCTCACAATCTTGGGTTCAGGAATAGTTTCCCCAAGATTAAAGGCTGAGTTCACTATGTCCTTGAGCTTGGTATAGAACTCACCGAACGACTCATCCTCCTCCATCTTGATCTCTTGAAAGCCGAGTAGTGAGCCTTTAAAGCTTCGAATCCTTAACAACCTTTGTTCCCTCATAGGTTGTTTGGAGGATGGTCCATGCTTCCTGAAAGTTTCGATTGAGGATATCTTCTTGAACTGCTCATTGGAAACCATACCAATAAAGCATTCAATACTCTGCTGTTGAAATTTGTTGCCTTGATCTTAGCATCATCCCAATCAGCCGGTGCTTCCTTTGGCTTACTCCAGCCAATCTTTATAGCTTGCCACACCTTCTCATCTAGAGACTGTAAAAAAGCTCTTATGCGTACTTTCCAGTATGCATAGTTAGTACCATCAAATAAAGGAGGTATAATGAGAGACTGTCCTCTATCCATGACAAATAGGGGTCAATGGATCACACAGAAAAGATTAAAACCTAATCAGAGTATACCCGCTTTGATACCACTTAATAGGCCAAAAACAAATTGACCCCTTGTAATGAATTAATTGATTAATTAGCCAAGTTTATTAATTAATAAAATTAACATGCAAATGCGTGGTAGCACAAACAAATCACCAATTAAACTAAATATGTAGCGGAAAATAAATTGACAAGGTGATTTGTTTGCGAATGGGGAAAACCTACACGGCAAAAACTCCACTGGGTGATTTTAAGGTCACTATTCCCGAGAATCCACTATTATCAAAACAAGCAATTACAAGTAAAGGAATCCCAGTACCTTATACTAACCTACAGTTGAACCCTTACCCCAATACCCAATTGGACTTGTTCTATAGTGACAATCTCTCCTTGTAATGCACGGCTCCCAATACGTGACTAACCAATTGCACAGATCCCATTACGCGACTTCCATCACCAACTAGAGAAAGTTATTGGTTGCAAAGTTCTTGAGTTCATCACACGATGAAGATCGAGAAGATGCTTGGTCATAAAACCCTACGATGTACAAACACAGCAGCTTCTTCACAAGAAAGATGTACCAGGGCAAATTCTATCTCCGGTCACAATTTGCTTAAACAAATTTTGCTCAACACTTGTGCAACTTGTGTCACCTTTGACGACCTTTAAAATAATCCTTTTATATGTCTAGGATTGTGAGAAAAGAAAGCCCAAACACATAATCACGTATTGGAAGAAAACAAAACAGAAAAATCTATTTTTCTTAAACCTTAATAGATGGTTATCTGTCGAGCCACGGGGGCTGAACAGCTCTTCAAGCTCGATAGATGGCTAGCTGTCGAGCTTTAATGACAAGCACTTTTTCGACTTGAATCTTGGACAGACTTGCATGGGTTCAACACTTGATCTTGAAACAAAGTTTCTTGAAGTATTAAACACATCCTAGATCTACCCAAATACAAGTAAAGTGCATTTTGTCAAAGAATTAGCCAATTACATAAAATAGTGACATATGTTCCTAACAAGTGAATCACATATGTCCTAATAAAACCGACAATATAAACCTTCTACCGCTTCAGATCCTCTAAACTCTTCAATATATGAACGCCACCCTTTTGTACGGATCCTAATACATGACTAATCAAAGATGCACGGCTCCCAATACGTGACTAGCTCTCTAACTTGAAGAAGATGTTGTTGGCTACAAAGTTTTTCACTTCATCAATAATGAAGATTAAGAAACACTTGGTTACAAAACCCTCAAGTGCAAAAGACGCAGTAGCTTCTTTTAGAGAGAATAAGGCACTCAATCACTTTTTGCATGTGTTCTCCTTGTATTCTTTTATGTGACGGCCTTTAAAATAAGCTTTATATATGTCTAGGGTTGTGAGAAAAAGAAACCCTACACATACATGTCAGTATGGGCCGAAAATTAGATCCGAAAATTTGAATTTCGTAATTGTTAACGTGTATAGTGTTGTGGGCTTTAGGCCCACCTAGATTACTTGTATAGCACACCTGCTTGTACTACACACATATGCCTCCTATATAAAGGCTCTCATGTACATTCGTTAACTAGGAAATAAAATACTATTGATTTCAATATTTCTAAAATGGTATCAGAGCCACTGCTCCGACCTTTTCTTAGTAGTCTTGTTTTTATTGGTGCAACTCCATTCTCATCGCTTTCGCCATCACAAGATGGCTATCGCAGCCTTTCGCCATAGAACCTCCGACGTCTTCTAGCCATCATCCTTAGGTTCCTGACCTGCAACACCTGTCGTCGAGGAGTCCCGAACCACACAAACCACTGCACTTACCATCTTCATCGTGCATCTTACTCTGATAAGTATTTTGTAGGTACCACGGTGATCGTCTCGCCCCGATCTATTCAATCGTGGAAGTCTCGTAGTCATTGGAGCTTGCACGCGCCTCACGCACGCGCCTAAAGAAGGCTGCGCCTCGATCCACGCGCCTCACGTGCCAACCTTTATTCTTGCTGACTTCATCGGTGACATCATCATTGCCACATCGCCCCTAATCGACATCATCGTCCATTCATCTGTTAACGTCACCCGCCATGTTAGCCGATGTCATTGTTAACCGAAGCGTTGACCAGCGTTGACCGGATGTTGACTTTGATCGAAGGTTGACTTTGACCTTTGACTTTTCTCTAGAGTTGACTTTTGCGATTCGAGTTCTTCTTACCTAGTTTTTCACGTAATTTCATTTTTACAGTCCATTTTTGCATATTTTGCTTCTAAATAAAGAATAAGGATAGGTCTTCTTCTTGTTGCAATAATCATCGCCGATAATCCAGCAAATGTTTTTGATATTTTTGCAAACGTTTTGCCCATAATATTGAGACTTGCTATCATTGCAACAAATCGGCTATTTCAATTTTTGTTGTTACTATTGCTAACACCGAGAGTATCCAACTAATGGCTCTAGTCTCTGCACAGTCTAAGTCTTTAGGACGCACTTTCACCATGTCCATAGATAACCTTAAAAACATCATCGCTAATGTCATTCGTATGGTTGGTAATGCATCTTATTTCTCTTCTCTCTCGACTTTATCTGGTATGTCTCCTTCCTCTTGGCTTATGGAATCTACTTGTTGCAATCACATGACACCTCACTTATCCTTATTTTACGAACTTAAACCTGCACCATACTCTTTTAATATTCGCACAACAAATGGTTCCACAATGTCTGGTCATAATATAGGTTTTGTTTCAACCTTCAACCTCTCGATTCCTAGGGTCTTTAATGTTCCCGACATTTCTTACAATTTATTTTCTGTGGGATAATTAGCTGAGTTGGGTTATCGCATTATCTTTGACTATTCTGGGTGTATTGTGTAGGATCCGAGGACGGGATAGGAGCTTGGGATTGGTCCCAGAGTTGGGTGTATGTTTCCCGTGGACAACCTTCATCTTCCACTTGTTGCTCCTGTTTTTGTTGTTGCAGCTGCTACGCTTTCTTCTATTCCTTCCCTTGCACTTTGGCATGCTCGACTTGGTCATGCATCTTCCTCTCGTGTACAACAATTGGCTTCTAGAGGTTTGTGAAGTTCGGTGTCTATAGAAAATTTTGATTGTGTTTCATGTCATTTAGGAAAACAACTAGCTTTGCCTTTCAATACTAGTGAATCAATATCCATTGATATATTCGACCTTATTCATTCTGATATTTGGGGGTCTTCCTCTGTCTCTAGTATTGGTAGATCTCGATATTTTGTTGTCTTTGTTGATGATTACTCTCGCTATAGCTGGATTTTTCATATGAAACATCGTTCTAAATTATTGCAAGTATATTTTGATTTTGCAAAAATGGTTGAAACTCAATTTTCCAAACGTATCAAAAATTTTCGATCTAATAATGCTTTTGAGTAAACTCAATATGCTTTCCAAGTTGTTTTGCATTCCTATGGCACTGTTCATCAACTAACTTGTCCCGGTACCTCTCAGCAAAATGGTAGAGCTGAATGAAAACTTCGTCATATTCTTGACACTATTCGTGCTCTCTTTCTCTCTGCCAAAGTTTATGCTCCTTTTTGGGGCGAAGTTTTTCTTTATACTCAAGTTATTAATCTCATTCCAAGTCCTGTTATCCAAAATCAAATTCCATATGAGTGCCTTTTTGGGCCACCTCTAGACTATCACCACCTTCGCTCTTTCGGTTCTGTTTGTTTCGTTCTTCTTCATTCATATGAGCATAACAAACTTGAGCCTCGGTTAAGGCTTTGTTGTTTTCTTAGCTATGGTGAAACTTAAAAGGAGTATCGGTGTTATGATCCTGTCTCTTATCGTCTTTGTATCTCCAGCAATGTTGTCTTTTGGGAATATAGCTCCTTTGTTGAGCTCTCTCACTTTCGTGCCTCCCTATCTTCCTCCTCTATCCTAAATCTTTTTTCGGATGAGGCACATATTCCTTCTATAGCTACTCCTGTTCCTTCAGTAGCTGCTCTTGATTCTTTTGTAGACTTCTCTATCCAACCAGCAGATATCTTTGATCCCTTTCCTAGTTCACCCTTTAATGAACAGGTGAAAGATGAACAGGTCGAAGACGAGCTACCCAACCTTGAGCTTAGGTCCCTTGCTCCTGCTTCGCCTAAAGATCTTGCACAAGACATTCCACCTTATCACTCAACTCGGGTAAGATCCATTCCTGCACATTTACTTGACTATCATTGTTACACTGCCTTTGCTACATTGCATGAGCCTCACACCTATTGTGAGGCTTCCACTAACCCTTTATGGCATATTGTAATGAAAGAGGAACTTGATGCATTATCTAAAAACCATACTTGGGATTTGGTGACTTTCCCCCATGGGAAATCTATGGTTGGTTATAAGTAGATGTACAAGATTAAGACTCACTCTAATGGGTCTATTGAGTGCTACAAAACTCGTCTTGTTGCAAAAGATTTTACACAGGAGTATAGGATTGATTATGAAGAGACATTTGCTCCGGTTGCTCGTATCTCATCTGTTCGTGCCCTCTTAGTCTATTCTTTCTTTGCCAAGAAAATGAGACATTTTTCCGGATGGATGTAAAAAATGCATTCCTTAATGGGGATTTAAGTAAAGAAGTTTATATGCAACCTCTTTTTGGTCTCTCTGTTGAATTAAACAAGGTTTGTCACCTTTGACGTACACTTTATGGCCTTAAACAAGCTCTACGAGCTTGGTTTGCCAAATTTAGCTCTACCATTTTGAGCTTGGGTTATATGGCTAGTCATTATGATTCTACCTTATTTCTTCATCACACTAACAACACTATTTTACTTCTCCTGTATGCGGATGATATGATCATAACTGGTGATGACCTCGGTGGCATTCAAGAACTCAAGGATTTTCTTAGTCCACAGTTTAAGATGAAAGATCTTGGACATCTTAGCTACTTCTTGGGTCTTGAAATCACTCATTCTACAGATGGAAATTATATTACTCAAGCCAAGTATGCCTCTGGACTCTTGTTTTGAGCTAGACTTACTGATAGCAAGACTGTTAACACTTCGATTGAGCTTAACGTGCATCCGACTCCTTCAGGAGAGAAACCATTGTCTAATCCCTTTCTTTACAGACGCTTGGTTGGCGACCTAGTTTATCTCACTATCACTCATCCAGACATTTCCTATGCTGTTCACTAGGTGAGCCAATATCTGTTTGCTCCACGATCGATTCATTATCTTTCTTTGTTTTACGCATTCTTTGATACCTAAAAGGCATTCTCTTCTATGGTCTTTTCTACTCTGCTCAGTTTCCTCTTATTCTCCGTGCATTTTCGATCTTTGATTTGGCAGGAGATCTCACCGATCGTAGGTCCACCACTGGTTATTGCTTTCTTCTTGGTTCTTCTTTGATTTCTTAGCGAAATAAGAAACAAACTCATGTGGCCCACTCAATACTCAAGACGAGAATATCGTGCCCTTGCAAATACCACATCTAAACTCCTTTGGCTACGATGGCTTCTCAAAGACTTAGATGTGTCTATATTCTCTGCTACTCCTTTTTATTGTAACAACCAGAGTACCATTCATATTGCTCCCAATGATGTCTTCCATGAATGGACTAAACACATCGAGATCGATTGTCATTTTATCTATTATCATCTTGTCCATGGTGCTCTCAAGCTCTTCTTAGTCTCCTCTAAAGATCAACTTACAGATATCTTCACCAAGCCACATCCTAAGGGATGCCTTCGTGATTTGGTTGACAACCTCAAGTTGGTCTCGGACCCACCTTGAGTTTGAGGGGGGCTATTAATGTGTATAGTGTTGCGGGCTTTAGGCCCACCTAGATTACTTGTATAGCACACATGCTTGTACTACACTCTTACATATACTGCACACATATGCCTCCTATATATAGGCTCTCATGTACATTCTTTAACTAGGAAATACAATACTATTGATTTCAGTATTTCTAACAGTAATTCTTGATAGATACTATATCCATCGACAACTATAAAGACCTCGATAAATATATCTATCGAGCTTTAATGAACAACACTTTTTTCACTTGTTTCTTGGACAGATTTGCATGGCTTCAATACTAGACTTGAACTCTTGTTCCTTGAAGTACTAAACCCATCCTAGATCTACCAAATTACAAGTAAAGTGCGTTTTATGAAAAGATTAGCCAATTACATAAAATATGTCCTTAACAGAGTTGATTAGGTGTTGATACCCATTTTAGAGACACATTTTCTACAAGCTCGATTCAACTAAGCCTGACTTCTTTGTGGGCTCAATTCATGTATTATATTTTATTTTATTCTTTTAAGCATGGTCCAAGCCCATGTGACTTATGGGAGAAATTGAGGAAGTGTGGTTTGGAGGGTATGGGTCGGTTTCTTTCGAACCTTTTGCATGAGCCTAGATCAAGTGTGCTACCAAGTGGGCAAGGGACACCGGTAGCACCTTAGGCTTATGGAGGAGGTCTTGTACCTGAAATTTCCACCTCAAAAGAGTTTTTATGTTTTGGCTGATTGTGGCCTAAAGTTTATGTCATAACCCACTTTTACCTTTAAAACATAGTTGGCTCTCATTGGCCAACTCCATCTGCTAGCCCACACTTAGGTAAGCCTCCTAATGGTTTGAAATGTCTGACCCAAGGCAACCAATTAGAGCAAACCCCCTTTATTTCCAAAATTATGTAAAAAGCATACCAAACTCTTCCCTAAACAAAAACAACCCAAGCCAAAACACCAAATTATTATTAAAGGGGATAAAAGCCTCTTCCACTACTCAAAAACCAATCATTAGCAACACCCCAAATTCTATATAAAATTCTCTCTTTAGTTCAAAACAAAACCAACCACGTTTTCCCTATAGAGCTGAAACTTGAAAGTAAAAGCCACTAAGACAAGTAACATTCTCACAATTTTGAACCTTAGGAGTGGAAATATAGGTGCAGGGGAACCTTCCCTCTCTTCCTCGCAACCTCTCTCAATTTCCTCTTCTCGTTAACTGTGGGTCGAATTTTTAGACCTGTTATGTTTTTTTGCTTTTTCTGCACTTTTGTTAAGCCCATTCAGCCAGCTAACATTCTCGCAATTCTCAAGTATAGGGGTGAAAATATGGGTGCAGGGGAACCTTCCCTCTCTTCCTCACAACCTCTCTCAATTTCCTCTTCTCATTGATTGTGGGTCAAAGTTTCACGCCTGTTATGTTTTTATACTTTTTCTGCACTTTTGTTATTAGTATTTTGATTCTCTCTTATCCAAGCACTATTAACCTTTTGTTTATTATACATTTGGAATTTTGGGCTTGATTCCCCATAATAAACACTTCTAAGGAACCCAAGGGGAGATTTGGGCCATTCTTGCATTTTCGGCCCTTGTCACAAAACATCCTTGACATTTTGGCACTTCATTTGGGAGTCAAGCGGCTTAAACAAGAGGGATTATGTCTCTGAAGATGCGAAACCAGCAAAAAGATGATGTTTCTCACACTAACCTGTCATTCCAAAAGGCATCAAATGATGTCGTGTTACTACAAAAGGAGCATTGTAATATAGAGTAAGAAGTGGTCCATTTTCAACTTGTTAACATGCTAAAGACACTCTAAGATATGCGAAAAATCCACTCCAACCTTGCAGAAACTATTCAAGAAGGAAAGGACTTTGAGGATAGAGGAGGAACTAACTTTCTTATTCATGGGAAAATTTTTCTTCAACGCATTTATATATTCTTTTAGCTATTATACTTATGGATGAATCATCCTATATCTCTTGCTTTAGATGATATTTGTGAAAAACTTTTGTTGTAACTTGAAAATGCAAAAATAGTGAGCCGCAAGTCCAACCACAAAGGGATTGACGGCTCTGACCAATAATCAACAAAGCATAGCTCTAAACATCAATTTCAAACCAAGAACCCTAACGACAACGGCTAAAAGCTCATCCTCAAAATCTTCTCAACACATGCTTCCTTTATTGTTAAGTTGTATTGTTCTTGAGTTAGCGTCGAGCATATGGGGGCTGTCGTAGGTGATTGACTCATTTTGGCGCAACAATAATTGCCGCTGTGTGCGACCCTTTGGAGTTGAATATTTTTGGTGTCACCGCTAAATAAAGTCTTCACCAAATAGCTAAAGGCCATATCTAAATGGCCCACCGCAAGGCGTTAGATATTTCGTACACTAAGCCTTGAGGTAGCGACATACCATATATCAAGTCTTAAAGTAGCGACATTTCATAAGCCAAGTTTTGAAGTCATTCAAGCGATATACTATCGTCAAAGCATGCTTAAGCTAAGACTCTCAAGAACTCTCTTTGCTAATTCATTTTTTTTATACATATTGTATAAACCATTTTAATCCTTTAAATTTTTAATCAAAATATTTTCTATAAGTCGTGTATGCTACTTTACTTAGCTATGACTATCGTTTACTAATATAAATCATATTTGCATTTAGGGTGAAACGGAAACCTTCTCGGAGCACCTAACAACGAAGGAAATCCAAACTCAATTCCTTCTCACCGAAGCCATGACACGCTCTTGCATGCTAAGCTATGACGAGCTCACGCATCCAAGATCATGGTCAATCTACGCACACCAAGCCATGGCATGTTCAAATATCTCAAGTCGTGACAAACGCATGCATTCCATGCCATTGCCTTAATCATTCTTGAATTCAAGATTATGCTTGAAGAGGGAAGCGTCAATGTTGCCATCCTCAAGAAAATTGCTCTTGGCACGCACCTTTGAAGAATGCATTGCTAGAGATCGCTCTAAACATTGATGTCAAACAACTCAAAAATCATAAACTGGTTGCTAAAAATCCATTCCAAAGATTTTCGAGTGGAATCTTAGCACAATGTGGAAACTTGGAATAAGCGACATAGAGGTTAATGATAGAAATTATGTGCTAGAAATGCTACAACCCTACACCGATGTCTCTAATGCTTAGCCCATCATTACCCCAAAGTTAGAAGTCAAGCAAACAAAGTATAGAGCCGCTATTTGCGGTACCATGTATCTTCGACAAAGAGGCTAACCAAAGCATGAAAAAAAAAATTGTTGTGCTGGGAATGAAGCAACCCTATACCAACATCTCCGATGTTTAGCCTATCATTGTCCCAAAATTAGAAGTTGAGTTAGCAAAGTATGGAGTCGCTATTTGTGGCACAACATATTTTCGTCAAAGGAGAATCATATTCTGCCTTCCATACTGCAGATTGGGGGACCCCATTTTTGGAATTCATCTTGGAGGAATATGGAGAGTACTAAGGGAGGAATAAATCCCACCAACAACTCTTAGTGATGGGCTACCATTGGTTTGACGCAACCAAATTCGCTAAAAGTCATCGCACTTCCAAGCGCACTCCAACCTCATACTCACATATCTTATAAGCCTTCAAGACATTAGTGTTCCAAAGCATTCCACACTTGGGGGCTTGATCTCATCGGACTTATCCATCTACCCTTTAATGGGTGCATTGGAGTCTTTGCCGCACTAAGGATTCACTAAGTGGGTGGAAGTAATTCCACTCAATATAAGCAATGGCAATGTTTGTAGCCAACTCCATCAAGGAGCATATCATTTGTCGCTCCGGCATTTCGCACAAGATCATAATTGACAACAATATATCTTTCTCATACCAATTTTCGAAGGCAAGCCCTAGAAAACATTAGGAAACTAACGAACTATCATATTATCCAAGCATGGTGAGACCCCTACATGCGAAGGCGCAATGCCTTCAATAAGTTAGGGAAAGCCAATGCTTTCTTAATGCAAATCATTCATTGCTTCGGCATCTTGCACAAGATCATAAGTGATAACAATATATCTCGCTTATACCAATTTTTGGAGGCAAGCTCTATGAAACATTAGGAAGCTAACGGACTATCATATTATCCAAGCATGGTGAGACCCTTACATGCGAAGGTGAAATGCCTTCAATAAGGTAAAGAAAGCCAATGCTTTCTCCTAATGCAAAACCTTGCGACCTTACGACCTTGCGAAACAGCAAGAAAGCCTATAAATTACTTTTATGGCAAAAACTCTACGTGTGAGGGTGAAAATTCACTTAATAAGGTAGGGAAAACCAAACACATACTCTCTCAATGGTAAGCCCTATCAAATGGCTAGGAAGCCAATGAGACGTTTTATTACGATGATGCCCCTACTTGTGAGGACACAACTAGCCCTCAACAAGTTAGGAAAGCTAATGCATCCTCAAAGGTAAGCCTTCTTGAATGATTAGGAGGCCGACGAGATGTCATATTATTCATACGTGGCAAGACCCTTACTTGTGAGGATGCAACACCCTCAACAAGGTAGGGAAAGCCAACATTTTCTTAATGGTAAGTCTTACAAAGTGGAAGCCAACATAATATTTTATAATTCAAGCGCAATGATCCACTACATGTGAGGACATAACCATCTCTCGAGAATACGGGAAAGTCGACGCAATGCATCACTACCTCATTGCCACATGGTAATTCACTATACACAAGGATAAAACTCCTCCTCAAGAAAATGGCAAAATTGTGCATTCTATAAGTCGCTATATGCAAAAACATGATATCTTTAAAAGATGATAGCAATACAAGCTTTATCCAAGTCGTTGTCTATGAGAACGCAATCACCCTCTATAAAACGGTGACAAACAAGTGCACCATAAGCTGCAATATGCAAAAACGCAACCCATATGTGGGGGCTTCTTGAAACTAATGAAATAACAACCTAATGCATGTCGAGAAACAGTTGACTACCAATCGACAAGCCAAGCTTCAATATATATGAGTCTTGTGTCTGTGAAACCAAATCTGCCCATCAATAAAGCGCTGAAAAATGGTGCACAAATAGCGAGATATGCACTTAGCCAAAAGTTGTTCGCAAAGGCATGACAACCAGTATCTTGACAACTAGTATCTATCGAGACTTATGTACATCCGATAAAATTGATGACGTGGATCGGTCTATGTGCTGGGTCACCGAGTTACTAGTCCAATCGGCCGAGCCGAGCCGAGCCGTGTTTAATAACACTATATATATATTGATGTGCAATATGAAAATAGATAATTTAACTTTCTTTTTATTTCTTATCATTACTTTGCCTTGTAGGTCTGGTTATCACATATATAAATTACATTTAGATTTTACAAAATTCATCTTGATATATATTGTCAATTTGGGAGGAGTCATCCGCTTTTGTTAGTTCCTTTTTTTGGGACATGAAATTCGCAACTCCTGTTTATTTTGCTTGTGTGCATATATTTATATATATTTTGATAGATATTTTGCTTGTGTATATTTAATCTGCTTGTTCATTTGTATTTATATTTAAATGTATCTCAAGGCTCATTTTATTGTGCTTTATTCAGCCACATGACTTTGTGGGAAAGGTATCAACAACAAGTGAAGGAGTATTAGAGGGGCTCACTGTGTGGGATGAGAGGGGCTTGGCTTGGCTGTGTGCTATCCGGGTTAGATTGAGAGAGTTGCCGGTTTGAGGTCGCTGAAGAAAAATAGAGGTGGAGGAGGATGAGAGAGAGGTAGCTCTTGCTAGCCCGAGGTTGCTGAGAAAACAGAGGTGGAGGAGATGAGAGAAAGAAGAGAGAGGCATGTTTGAGGGAGAATACTTTCTGACTAACGCTGTATATAAAATACTTAAGGAAAGTTGCTTTATAAAAACTTCAAACACTAAGGGCGTGTTTCTTTAAGGGCATGTTTGGTAAACTGTAATAGACACTGTAATGTAATAGTTATTCCTATGAATTAGCTATTCAATAGTTTAGTTATGTTTTTATTATAAGGAATAGTCATTCCTTATGAATAGCTATTCTTTAAAATGAGGAATAACTATTCCTCTCTAAAAGGGTTGTAATAGCTATTTCTTAGTAAATGTAATAATTTATAACATTAATACATTTCCAAATAAATAAACTTTCCATATCCACCTAACAATTATGGAAATAAAAAATCATAAAAAAATAACTCATCTCTCTAAAATTTAAAATATATTATTTTATAGGAAATATAATTATATGAATGAGTTATTTCCTAAAATAGATCATAATTTTTATTCTAAAATTACAACTCACAACCAAACTAATGAATAGGTTTAGTTATTCAATTACAACACATTTTATTCCCGATAATAAAAATTACTATTCCTGTTGTAATCCACATTCAGTGTAACAAACGTACCCTAAGTGTTTGACACTTGGTCTCTGTTTGCGGCAGTCGTTGCAAGCATGTTGCATGTTTGGAGGAAATCTGTGTCCAAAATGTAATCCCATAGAAAGTAAAGTGTGGTACTGGTAAAATAGTAAATAATAATAATAATAATAATAATAGAGGAAAGAAAGTAGTATAAGTGGATGGTCTTATTATGTTTAGAATAGTTTATTTAATTTTTATTAAATTTTTTTTATTAAAAGTGTGGTAAAATATACTTGTATTTTGAAAAAAGTAAAAAAAAAAAAAAAAAAAAAAGAACAAAAAAAAAAAGAGATTTTAAAAAGTTGTATATAAAAAATAAAAGCTAAAAGTTGAAGATGATGCCAAATGCACTCTTTTTCTTTTCTTTTTTTGATACACCAAACGCACTCTTAGGGTCCGTTTGGATACTTCTTATTTTGCTGAAAATTGAAAACTGAAAATACTGTAGCAAAATAATTTTTAAATGTGTAAATAGTACCTTGGGACCCATTTTTAATGAAAAGTTGCTAAAATAGAGGTTTGTGGGTCCCATGAACAGTGCATAGGACCCACTTGTGTGCACTGTCCATCGCTTATTCTCTAGTCAAATATCTCATCACTTTCCCCGTGAACAATAACAGACAACATCTTCATGTGCTTCTCAATTAAAAAATGCCAGACGTTGATTTTGCTAAAAAAAAAAAAGGATACCGCTTATTTTGCTGAAAACTGAAAACTAAAAATAATAAAAAAATAAAATAATAAAAAACTTACTGTTCACGCTAAAAGTACAGTGCATTTGCCTTAATGCAATGTTCATGTCCCATGAACAGTGCAAAAGGCGCTGGTTCAAAAAAAAAAAAAAAAAAAAAAAAAGAGGAAAACGCAGACGTCAACATTTTCATTCGTATCCAAACTAACACTTGGTATGCGTTTGGGTACAGATTTTTTTCTACGCGTTTGCATTTTGCTTTTCCAAACGGTAGGACCCATGCTACAAAGAGCAACGCATTTGGTGGAATGGCAGCAACTTTTTCATTAAACGCAACAACCTTTTCATTAACGCAATAACTTTTTCACCGGAATGGTAATCGTTCAATGGGTCCCGTGCAGACTTTGCTTTACGCGATCCATAAATCTCTTTATTCAGCAACTTTTTCATTAAAAATGAGTCTTACGGTACTATTCACACATTTGAAAATTATTTTGCTACAATGTTTTCTTTTTTCTGTTTTCAAAGAAATTAGTTGTATCCAAACGGATTCTTAGGGTCCGTTTGGATACAGATTATTTTTGCTAAAACCGAAAATTGAAACTCAAAAATATCAGAACGAAAATAATTTTTCTATTTTTCTGTTTTCAAAAAAAAAAGTCAGTATCCAAACGGACTCTTAGGGTCCGTTTGGATACTGATTATTTTTGCTGAAACTGAAAATTGAAATTAAAAACATTATAACGAAATAATTTTTAAATGTGTAAATAGTGCTGTGGAACCCATTTTTAATAAAAAAGTTACTGAAAAATGTAATTTGTGGAACCCGTGAAGAGTATACGGGTACACTGTTCATAGTTGACTTGTCAACAATTTGGGCTGAACAAAAAAAAAAAAAAAAGAAAAACGCAAATTACAAATCACAAACGCTAAATTAATTTGAATCCAAATTAGTGTTTTGTTTTTTCAAAATTTTTTTTAAAAGTATTACTATAGTATAGTAGTTTAACTTAAACCATTATTTATAAAAACTTGTGGACTTGAGTAGTTCATTTATTTATTTTCTTAATATAAGATATAAAAATTGATATTAAAATTATTTTAAATATTTTAATTATGACATCGATTGAACCATCAGTCCCACCAAATAATTGAAAATCAACCTCTTTCCCAGTTCTTTGCATGTTCCGATTTTTAAAACTATTGTTGTAACTTTACATTTTATTTTATTTTGTTTTACATGGGCTTTCTAATTGTTTTCTTTTCTTTTTTTTTTTTTTATTTATTTATGGAAGGCTATCTAATTGCTGATGCCATTATTGTGACATTAACTATTTTTGTCATGTTCTTCTAAAAAAAAAAACTATTTTTGTCATGTGTCATTGCCATCCACTTTACATCAGAGCACTTCTCCCAGTGCAAAAAACCCAGGCTGCTACCTCTTTCCCTTTCTCTTATCTACCCAAAAATCTGATAACCCTAGAAAAAAATCTCCCTCTCTCTCTCTTTTTTCCACCCGAAACCCTATAGCATTAATAATTAATACACAGCAATATCATGACCGCCATCATCCACATCTCCAGCCACCATAACTAGAAGCAGCAAACAACAAAAAAACCAAGATTAGAAAATCAAACAACCACAAAGGAGGAGCAACTCGAAATAGGAAAGAGAAGAAGTAGATCCAATATCACTGCCAGCAAAGAACGAACAAACAGTGGGAAACAACTGCCAACTCATCAAACAGCACAACAACACAACACCCAACCGATCGAAGCAGAACCAAAATGAAGGAAAGCGCAGAGCAACACCAGAAAGTGAAGAGTGAAGCGTGAAGATAAGAGAAGGGTGCAGTGAGAAGGCTACAAAAGCAAGGAAGCCAGGTAACGGTACTCAAATTAACCATTTCTCTCTCTCTCTGTACATGTGCTTGTTTATCATGTTTTTATAAAACACACACGTTAATGGCGACAAGGCACAAACGCATATCGCCCCACCCCACACACACTCAAGAACTCGGTCAAATACACGCAGTACTGTTGGAAGCAACACATATGTACAGATCTAGCATCACATATCCTACCCATTCTAAAAAAGCCCATGTTATGCAGCAACCAATCCACTTCACCCTGTGAATCACCCCGATCGAACCTCCAAAGAAAACCAAGAAAAACCATACCCCTGAACCACCACACTCGGCCAATGCTTAGATCCAACCTAAAGCTCACAATAAAAAGTCTACCCAAGATCCCCACTAACAACGACCAGTGACCACCCAACAAAAAAATGAGGAAAAACAAAAGAGAAAAAATCTGATGGAAGTGAGGATTCGGTCCGAAAGATGGATCTGTGAAAACATGTAAGATTAAAAAAAAAAAAAAAAAAAAAAAAAAAAAAGAAAGAAAGAAGTAGAAAAAAAAAAAGGAATAAAGAGAAAGGGAGAGATAGATCATGAGAGGAAGAGAGAGCAAGGGTAGTTCGGCCATGACTAAAGAAGGAAGCTTTCATGGAGGTCGGCCATGGCTGGAGCCAGTGAAAGCTTGAAGATGGAGGAGAGGAGAAATACTTTGGCTATGTGGGGTGGGGGCGGGGGGCCTACGGTCAAAATGAGAAAGAAGGGCTTAAACTTTGAAAGAGGAAAAAATAAAGGAAAAGCAAAAAAAAAAAGAAGGATAATGAATGGCGATGCAGCAAGTCTCATTTTGATTCATATATTTTAGAGTAGTAGTCAATTTGGTTCGGTAAAATGATTCTTACGTATTTGTAACAGTTAATTTAGTTTTTATATTTTGGTTGCAATCATAATTTGGTTTCTATCTTTTAACTTACTACTTACGTGTCAAATAGAGGAAACTAACACACTCTAATTAACATAAAAGAATGGCTACATCGGCATTAAAAAAAAATTACAAAAAAAAAAAATCAAAGACAAAATGAATTCCTCATTTAGAACAAAAAAAAATCACTCTAATTTTCTTTTCTTTTCTTCCATTTACCGGGTAACCAAACACTATTCTCTTCTACTAAAACCTTAAACAACTCAGAAAAACAAAACCACGTCCAAATCTGTGTATTGAAAGTTGATACGTACTCAAAACAAAACCCATCACCAGTAGCAGCCACAACTCAAACAAGTCATCCAACCCCACCGACATTCCTAGGTCCCAAACCATCACCAATGACAGCTACAACCCCGGAGCCAGAACTTAGAGTTATAGGGTAGTTTTGTTGCTAGTTGTGTGCAGTGATTTCAGCTTCTGACTCTGCTGCTTAGCCGCTTAGAGTTAAAGAATCTAATTGTTTAAAATTTTTTAAAGGATTAGATTGTTTATTTTGGGTAAAATTGGTTGATTAGGCTTAATTTTTGTTAGTTTTACAATTGGTAAATTTGTTGTTGGACTAATTTTTTTGAGCTTGTATATTTTGTTTTAGATTTGGTCTTTAAAATGAGAAAAATGCTAAAACTACAAACTTTTTTACAAATTGCTGATACGATGAGTGGTTATTGATAAGTAAAAAAATAATGTAAGTGATTGGCTTAAATGCGAACTAATAAGAATTTGCTCTCTTAACCGTTTGTAAAAACGTTGTAAAAAAAATTTGTGACTATAACAATACCCTTAAAAGAATCAATAATATTGTTAATGAGGCAAACCTGTAATTTTATAAAACAAGATTGCTAAAATTAGTACCCATATGCATAATGAATCAATAATATTGTTAATGAGGCAAAACTGTAATTTTATAAAACAAGATTGCTAAAATTAGTACCCATATGTATAATGATATATTTTAAAAAAAATTTTGGGTCCGTCCATGCCACAACCCATCTCCAATCCAAAACAAAACCCATCACCAGTAGCAGCCACAAACCATCACCAAAATGAAGCTGCCTTCGCCAACCCCAACAGTAGCAGTGGCAATGGACTTCAACCCCAACAGCAGCACATCTCTGTTGACCCGAAGAGACTCCTCAATGGCAACGACTTCTGCAGTTCTTGTTGGCTGTTTGGGTCATGTGATGGCTAATCGGTGGCGAAAGGGGCTGCATTACGATAGAGGTTTGGGTCTCTATGGTGGTTAGGTTGCAGCGGCGGCAAGTAGAGAGAAGGACGGGTGGTTGAAGCTTACCCCACCGTTTGGTTACTGAGAAATCGTGAGAAAATGAAAATAAAAAAATTCCGCCCTAAGTTCCTAACTAACCTAAATCGCTGATCACAGTGGGAATTTATGTTAAACTTTGTTTGTACTCATGATTATATATCACTGAGAGTTGGGGTTTTTTTTTTTTTTTTTTTTTTGGTGGCTATATCTGATCTGGACATTTACTTGATTTGTGGTCAATATGATTTAAGTTTTGGGACTCGTTTTTGGTTTCTTCTCTTTTAGTTTGGTTTTCTGTATTTCCAAGAGAGATAAAAGATTTTGGATTTGAATAAAAATTAAACCCAACAAAAATAAACCCACTGCAGAACGGCTGTTTGAGATTTTTTCAATGTTTGTATTGTGTTTGGCGGCCAAGAAAAGAAGTGTGATTCTTACCGATTTTGTTATTCATTCCATTTATTATTTTCTCCTTTAAAAAAATCGTAATTTCATATAAAGGTTGATGTGGCAATTTTTTTATGTTAATTAAAAAATTTTATTTTATTTTATTAGCCACGTAGGCATGAAGTGTGATAACAATGCACACCATTTGACACGTAGGTTTCCGTTAGTAGTTAACGCTAAGGACCAAATTGATTGTAAATTGAAAATAACATGAACCAAATTGACTGCCACTAAGATGTAGTGATTAAAATGACTACGACTCTAAAATGTATGGACCAAAATGGTATTTCTGCCTACATTTTCAACCAACACTTTATAATTTTTCTATCTTCATTTAAGTATTCTTTATTTTGTTTCTCAAAAAAAAAAAAAGTATTATTTATTTCATTCTCAAAAGAAAAAAAAAAGTATTATTTATTTACTTTTATATTACTATTATTTTTCCCAAAATCTGATACATTTTAGATGAAAATGCAATTTTGGTCATACATTTTGGGTCAATTTCCATTTTGATTTATGAAAATCGAAAATCATTTCCGTTTTAGTTTCTACTGTCATCTCATTAATGAGAAAATCTTATGTGGCAGACAAAGTACCTTCTTGACAGGCTTCGCAATTAAAATAAATAAATAACTAATCCTATGTGTCATCAGCCTCACATCCACGTCGGATCTACAGCAATAAAAAAATGCCATGTCAAATCCACATTAGTAAAAAAAGCCACGTCAAAAAACAAAATAAAAACAAAATTATGAACTCATAATTTAAAAAAAATGAATAATTTTTTTTTTCATTAGTTTTTTGGAAGAATAGAAGAACATGTTTGTGTTCGTGTTCTTCGTGTTCTTCCTCGTTGCTATTCAAGTTCTTCATGTTCTTTTCCCAAAGAACTTAATTGGTTACCTAGAAAAAAAAAATTCATGATTTGAGTTTTATTTCCTGCATTTTTGTAATAACCAAACATACAAAAACACAGAAATCTCAAAAAGCCTATAAATCTCAAAGAACAAACCCAGGAATCCAAAAACTCAAAAAACCCATAAATCTCAAAGAATAAACCCAACCTACCACTGCAATAGATCAAACCACCGCAACAAATCAAAGTGCAAATAGACCTAACAAACCCAACCGACCATCGTCACTCACAGCAACAACAAACCTATTCAACCACTGTGAGCTACACCAACAACAAACCCAACCAACGGCCCACCCCCATTGATGTTGCGATTATATTGAGTTCATCAATGCCCAGAATCCCAATCACTATTGATTTGGGTTTTCACCCATGGGTTTAGAGGGAGAGAGAGAAAGATGATGAGATAGAGGAGAGAAGAGATCGAGAGAGAGCAAGAACCTGGGAAAGAAATTGGGAGTGAGGAGAGAGATTGATTTAGAGAGAGAGAGAGAGAGAGAGAGAGAGAGAGTGTGTGTGTGTGTGTGTCTCTGCGTGTTTTGATCTATGATTTTGGGAATTCAAAGGAATTTTGATTAAGTAAAGTAGTTTTAGGTTGATTTTGGTGTCTGCTGAAATTAGATTGGTAGATTTTATTTTTGTGATGTTGTGTTATAACAAAAGTTGGGAAAGTTACTACAAATTATTTTTATTTTTATTTTTTAATTTAAATTAAATTGAGAAAGTAATTTTTTTTTCTCAATTAAAATTGGGAATTTTTTTCTTTAAGAAAGTAATCTCATTTACATTTTATCAACCAGCAAAACCCAAAATTCTTCTACATTTTCATCAATCAACAACACTCAAATCTCTTTTGCCCAAAATTTAACAACCAAAGATCTATGATGAAGAGAGAGAGATGAGTGGGGATGAGAGTGAAAAAAATTAAACAAAAAATTGGGTGGTTCAATATTTTATTCTAGTAAATTTGTTTGGCTCATCTACAATGCTCTTTAGACAAAGAGAGTGATTGTAGATGAGCAAAAGAAATGGCCTATTTTGCAAATACTTCTAAACCTGATTTTTAAGGCTTTCACTTTCTACTATGCCAATGATTTTGATTTTATCTCTTCTATTCAAAATGTTTCAACGAATGCATGCATTTCTATTGGGTGAAAGATTTGATTTCCAATAATTCTAGGACCACACTTCTTCACACACCCTTTATTTCACAACTATCCTATATTGGATCTCCTTCATGGAGAACCCGTCATAGTTTGTTGCATAGAATAATTGTGGTGGTAAATGGTGTGATAAAAATTGTGGTATTAGAATAACTTACTGATTTTTAATAGATTTAAAAAAAAAAAAAAAAAGCAATTATATACAACAATTTTCATTACTTTTTTTTTTTTTCCAAAAATTGAATCAATAAGTTTTCACTAGTTTTCATTTGGGCCCATTATTGATATCTTTTTTTTTTTTTTTTTTATTATCTATCAAGAACAACTTACAACTTCAATTGTTGTCAAATTTTTTGCATAGGTAAAAACTTATGATATATAAACTCGGTTGGCTTTTGTTTGGTTAACTGGTTCAAAATTGTTTCTCAAATAAAAAATTAAAAAAAAGGTTCGAAGTTCAAACGCAATACAAAAACCCAATATTTAGGCTCGTTTGGTTAGAAATTTCTAGTATCATTATTTAAATGTTATGAAAATATGTGTAAGTTAAAAAGTGTTGTGGAAATACGTGTTTCTGTGTTTAAACAATAAAAATTGTTGTTTAAACACATGTACCAAACACCCCCTTAAAATCTTAAACCACATATGGGATGTAGCTAGATATAAATTATTTTCAAGAAAATTAGTAGTATATATTGCTAGGTTGATTTCAGAAGTTTGGCCCAATAAAGTTAAACTTGGCCCCTCCCTTATCATCCCTGTCCCCCTTAGTCTTAAACAAAAGGAAAAAAGTCCAACAAGAAAAATTATCATTTTTTTTTTTTTTTTGACAATCGTTATCAATTGAATAGCTAAAAAACAAATAGTTGTTTGTTAGTAACTTGATGCCGTAGCTTGTCTTATTTTATTGTTTTGGATAACAGTACTTGGTGCCTTTTAAACTAGAGTTGGTTTGAATCTTTATGTAGTTGCAGAAATTTGATAAAATTAGTTGGCCGTAGTGTTGTGGGAGTTGTAGAGCAATGTTGTGTTGTGTGCATAGTGCATGTTTTGTGCGTATGCGTATCTTGCTATTTGTTCAATTATTTGTTTTTTTTGTCATTTCTCTTTGACATTTGGAAAATGAGTTTTTCAAGGACTCTTTAATTTTATACAATGAAGGGGAATATTACCGCTTTTAGCATGAATTTTATTATTGATGGTTTTCGAGGTTTAAATTAATTAGTTGTTAATATTAAATGGATGCTAATTGAATTTTCTTTTCTTTTTTGTTATTTTTACTTTCGCCCCCCAATCAAACTCCCTCCTCTGTTCCTACTCGCTACGCATGCTGAGGGATGTTAGGATATAAGTACAAATTTAGTGTATAACATTTTCAAACTTTTGGGGCACCCACAAAGAAAAAAAAAAAGAGAAATTATGACATATTTTTAAATGTTTTTGAACTTTATAAATCACATTTAGTAGCACATTAGTTTGTAACAAATGAGATTTATATTTATTTTTTATCCTTTTGCTTTTCCATTTTTTGTACCAAACACATTATTGGAAACTAAAATCTTTTTTAATCTCAAAATTTTCTATCCTACCAACATTCTCCATCTTCTCACTTTTCCATTGTCTCATCAAAATAAAATCATTGTTATGAATACGGTTCCATTCTAGCTAGAAAATCATTTCCGGTATGTAAATTGGTAGAAGAACCTACCCTATTCCACCTTGGACTAAACTTCGGCTGAAATCCAATTTTCGGCTGGTATCAAGTTTGAGTTTTTATTTTTTTTTTTTTTTTTGAAGTGATGAAAAAGAGAGAGAGAGAAAATGAAAAAAAAAAAAAAAATGTTAAGAAAATGAAAACAATGGGATCACTTGCCTCTACTTTAGATGTGTTGTTGCATGCATAAACTAATGTAGCGTTTGGTACAGGGTAATATTTTAGGATTCCTAGAAATGTTTAAAGATTTTCATATTTGGTTGCAAATCACACTAGGGAATTAAATGCGAGGGGAATTTGGATTCCCCCTTTAACCCCCTCTCAATAAGAATCTGGATTTTCTTTAAAACAAGTGGGTATCCAGATTTTCAAACTTAAAGGAAATTGTATTTTTTTTATAAATTGATAATTTAACCATTTTTCCTTATCATTTAAGCAATTGAGACAAAATATAAAACAAATCATCAATATCTTTTTCTTTGTGTTTATCTCTTCCCACTAAACAACATAAACACGATAGAAAACTCTATTGATATATTCATTTTTTCTTCTTTTAGATTATAGTTTTAATGAATTTGTCATAATTTATAGTTTATATTTTGTTTTTCATTATTTATTTAAAGGAAGATTATTATTTTTTTTTAAAAAGACTTATATTGGATTTACAAACCTAAGGATAAAATGAGAAAAATAAATAATTCAGTTAAGATTTTTAGGAATGAACCAAACATTATAATCTCACATTCTTAAGAATCTTATTATATTTCCAATTAAACCAAACATAAGAATAGTTACATTCTTAGGCATCCAGATTATAAGGCATCACATTTTCAGAAATCTAGATATTAGGAGTAATGTCGATTCTCCCGTACCAAACGCCACCTAAAGAAAAGATTAAAAAAAAAATGGTGTGAACTGCAAACTAGGAAGTTGCGGTGAGGAAACAACTGAATGGAAAATAAACTGAAGAAAAAGATGGAGGAAGAAGTAGATGCTGTGTAGATTTTTTTGTAGAATATGTGTTTGGAAAGGGGAGCCTTGGGTAAATAAAAAATCATTAAAGATAAAGTTTGTGTGAGTGACGTGCTATTGATGGTGGGTGAGGAGGGGAGGGAATAAAAAGAAAAAGACAAAAGATTTTAAATTTTTATTGGGTTAGAATTTTAAGTAATTAATGCTACCTCTAAAAATTTTCACAAATTCCTCAAAAAAAAAAATTCACAATAAATTGTGGCAATATATATATATATATACTAGTTATAGGCCCATGCGTTGCACGGTTTTATGAAAAAAACTTATAAAATATATGTATAAATAATTATATATTTTAATAATTATTATAACAAAATAAGTACTAATTTGTTAGTGACTTGAAGTATTGTTAAAAATAATATTTTTTACATTCGGAAAATCTTTGAATACCTATTTGTTCACTATATTTTTAGAGTATCCTTGTTCTTCTTCATCATTGTTCTTTATTAAAATATTTAGACATAGTATTATAAGTAGCCACTTTTAAGAGATAGAACTATTCAAAGAATAATAACTTTTAATGTGTTCTAAACATAAATTCATATAATACAAAATTTATTTGAGAAATAAAAAGTAAATGCATAGTTTGAATTATAAGAGAGACACTACGTGTAAATGAAAAAAAAAATTGCAGAGCTCTACATATAGATTACACACCTTTCTTAGGATGCTTGAAATCTTTTATGATGAACCTGGAAAACAATGTCAAGAAAAAAATTAAACCGAGTTTAAAAAAAAAAAAAAATTGAACCATATAGATTGTAAAATTGCATATGAGTCTATGACCATTTAATGCTAGGCTTTAAAATAAATTTTTTTTTTTTTTTCTATACAAAGCTATCATTTCCACTTTGATTTACTACTTTAGTCAAATAAGTTCCATAATCGCAAGGGAAAAAAAAAAAAAAAAAAAAAAAAACCTATTTTATAACGATGGCCCAAGAGTAAAAATAATCAATGCATAAAAACGATTGATATTGGAAGAATGACGACTATAATTCTATAAAAAAAAAATGATGACTTTTGAAAGATTTTGAAAATTCGGGAATCAAATTTCCAAAATTTTGCAATTTAAAACCAAAAAAAATAAAAAGATTAATGAAGAATTTGTTGGGAATAGAAAATTATACCAATAATTAGCAAAAAAATATTAATTAATGTTGCAAACGGATACATAATTCTATGTACACTTTACATAAATAAATGCTGATATTCGAAATAAAAATAAAAAGTAAAAGGGAACAACATGAATAAATCATACTCGACAAAATCTATTTCATTTTGTTTGATAAATTATATAAAATAAATCTCATTAACTTAGTTTTAGTGTATTTAAATGATCTAGAAAAATAATGAAGCATATACTTTTGAGCCTAATCACATCTAGCAAAATAATAAAGCATTCAAAATATTGAAAGGCAATTTAAGTTCATATATGCTTGCATGAGATACATAACTGTCCATAGTAGCAATGGAAGCCTCCTCTTTAGATGAAGAATCAATGTAATGCTAATAAAAGCTGCCTAAAAAGTTAAAGATACAATAAAAATAAAATAAAAAATGATCAAGTGTAAATAATTATCTCACTAAAACTAAATTAAATTGATAATTCCAAATTGAATTTTAAATTGATAATTATTTAAAAAAAAGTACTAGAAAATTGATAAATTCAAAATTAATATAATCTTGATAATATTATAAATTAAAATTAAAATTGATAATTCAAGAATACACGTGTAGAACATCTTGATAATTTGATGTAATATAAAAATCAAATAAGAAAATTGTTAAAATTAATCTATTAGTTCTAACCATATTTAATCATTAATTCTAAGACCCTAAGCATATAAATTAGATCAAAGCTAAGAAAATTAGTTTAAACAAAAGGCAACCAATACACAAAAGCTAATCAATTTAATAAAAAAAAAAAATACAAAAACAAAGAAGGAGCCTTCAAAAACTTGACAATGTTTTTGAATGTTTTGAATTCATTAATTAAAATCACATGCAGACAAAAAACCAATAGTAACACCAAAGAAAATAAACAAAATAATAATAATAATAATAATAATAATAAGAAAGAATGCACACTTGCATTGTCATGGGATTTAGGCATTCACATATTAAAGTAAGCTTCACTCTTAAAAAGATATATAAGGTTATATATATTGGTAGAGTTCCATTTGAAATATATTCATTTAAATCTTATTGCAATTAAAGATATCTAATCAATGTGTTTGTTTTTATCCCATAAAAATTGGAATTAAAGAAAGGTCATATAAATAGAATGAAAAAAAAAATGATTTAACATAACGTAAAATATATAAAATAAAATTTTATAAAAAAAAGAGAGAAAGAGAATGTGGTTGATAGCTATAAGTAATTCTAATAGATTTGTTTTTTGGGATAGATAGAGATTATCAAATTAGCGAAGATATATACTTTATCTTAGGATAGATTTATAGTAGAATTAAAAATTTGAAAATTTAGTAAATTAAATTTTTGTTTGTTAAATATTATCCCTTTATTTAAGAAATATATCCTAACAAATAAAAAAATAATGTTAATTAGATAATAAATATTATCTAAATTCAATTTTTGTATGTTAAATATTATCCCTTAATTTAAGAAATATATCCTAACAAATAAAAAAAATAATGTTAATCTAATTTTATTTAATGATAAGAATGAATTAGAGTCCTAATAGTATACTATTCGTTTTTAGTTCTTTAAAAATTTAAAAATTTAATAAAATTTCTGCAATTTAGTGAAACCCATTTTATGTTAAAACTTGTAGAATCTATATAATTATTATAACCAAATAAGTAATTATTATAACAAAAGGAATAAATTGCATTGGTATAACAACTATTAAATATAAAATGATAGCGCCTTAATACAAAATTATCTTCTAAAATACCAATTGTGCTATAATATCATTTGTAGTTACATGTATTAAACTATTCGCATATGAATATCTAATGAATCTACAATATAAGTGATTTACTGTATTGTTAACAATAATATTAATGATTAAAATCTTTAGACAAAGTAACATAAAATTGGTCACTTTTTAAAGATAGACCTATTCAATGAATAAAACCTTTGTTTTAATTTTTTTAAAAAAAAATTGCAAAGTTCTACATCTAGATTACAAACCTTTCTTAGGATGCTTGAAATCTTTTTTGACAACCTGGAAAAAAAAAAAAAAAACAGGGTTAAAAAAACAAAGTACCATATAAATTGCAAAATTGTATGTAAATTTAATAGTCTATGATTGGAATTTATTATGACAACTTACATATATATTGGACAAAAAAATAATTAAATTGGATTAAACCATTAACATATGAATTAGATCAAACATACGGAAATTACCCCCTCAAAAAAAGAAAAACATAAGGAAATTAGCTTAAACAAAATGCAACAAATACATAAAATGTATTTAATTGATTATAATAAAAAGTTAGAGTAAAAAATACATACCCATTGTATGTAGAAAAATGGAAGCCTAAATAATAAAACTGTACAATAAGTTGGAGAATGAAAAACTACACCAACTGACGATGTATATATATACATACATACTCCATCTAGAAAAGGAATCCAAGTAAAAATCAAATACTCTAAACTCCTTAAAGGTACCTAATCAAGAAGTTTAGGTAAATTACATATTAGTTTTTTTTTTCTTTTAATACTTTATAAAAAACTGTACGCAATTCTTTGATATTATATGAAATCTTATGTGTATATAGAAGAAAACCATTGTGACTGTTATTTGATAAAGATTTGGCCTGGTTGAAGTTAAAGTGTGCGGTAATGAAAATAGGGTTAGTCAATATGGAGTTCCAAGATTTGGAAACACACCTGAATCGGAGCATAGATTTCACTGGTAGTCGAGTCATGATGTCGTACACAACCTCGTTCGAGAGATGTTGGGACATCATAGGTGGCTCTGCTCTATTTGTATTACAAACTCAAAAAGATTGAAGGGTTTGAATTTTAGAATTCTGATTTGAGATTAGATAGGGAATGCCAAATATATCTATCTTTACGTGAAGCTCTACAATTTTTTGCCTTCACGTTCATCGACTCTACATTTTGTTTTAGGTGAATGCAAAAGGGACTCTACAACTTGAGCTAGCTAGGATTGAGCAAGTTTATCAATATCCAAGTTCATTCTTTGAGCCAATTATTAACGATATACAACTTTTTATTTCTTTATTTTATTTTAAGAGATAAACTACTTAATGATAAAAATGAATGAATTAGAGTCTTGGTAATATACTATTCCTTTTTAGTTTTTTAAAAATCTAAAAATTTAATAAAATTTCATTAATTTTGTGAAACCACATGGCGTAACCACAACATCTAAACCCAACTTTTATTATATATAATATGATACGATATATATGGTTATTAAACCCAGATCAGAGGTTGATCCAAATTATGAGTTGGTTCAATGAGTTATTGGTTTAACCAAAGGGTCAACAATCAAACTACGGGGTCAAATAAAAAGATTTTAAAAATTATATATACGTTTGAGAAATTATAACATAAATATGTAAATTAACCACACAAAAAAAAAAAGGCATATGTCTAAACTAAACTCGCTATTATAATTCAAAATCAAGGTTTCACAAGTAATAGCTTTAAAAATTCTATAAAGTTCACAAGCAAAATAAATCAATGTTATAAGATTGCAACAAAGTTTTTTGCAAAATAAAATTTTATTAAATGTCTTAAAATTCTACATATTAAAAAGAAAAAAAAAAAAAAGCAAATCTCAAACTATGTAAATAAAAGAAGAGAAAAGAGAAATGTTAAAGATGTAGACTTAAAGCAATAAACAAATGAAACACAAAAAATTGTAAACAAAAGAAGAGAAAATAAAGTTTAAACAATAAACTATATAACATATACTCATACTTATGTGCTAATTAGCTATGTAAAACTAAAAAGTTATTTGTCATGGCAGAAAATTGATACACAGTTGCAACTGAAACTATAAAAAGTGATGAGTAGAGTAGTGTGAATCGGTAAAGAAGTGATAAACCAGTGCATTTTTTATATTTCTTTAGGTTTCCCTTATTTAAATTACTATATTATCACATATTAAACAATAAAGAAGTCAATGGGATAGACATATTAATGTAATTTTGCACAATTTACAAACCTAGTTGGGTCATTCAAACCTAGTTGGATCACATGGTTTGCTTAAAACCCGCCGGGTTTTACCGGTTTTGATTAGGTCTTATGTACATCCGATAAAATTGATGACGTGGATCGGTCTATGTGCTGGGTCACCGAGTTACTAGTCCAATCGGCCGAGCCGAGCCGAGCCGTGTTTAATAACACTATATATATATTGATGTGCAATATGAAAATAGATAATTTAACTTTCTTTTTTTTTCTTATCATTACTTTGCCTTGTAGGTCTGGTTATCACATATATAAATTACATTTAGATTTTACAAAATTCAGTGCTGATATATATTGTCAATTTGGGAGGAGTCATCTGCTTTTGTTAGTTCCTTTTTTTGGGACATGAAATTCTGCAACTCCTGTTTATTTTGCTTGTGTGCATATATTTATATATATTTTGATAGATATTTTGCTTGTGTATATTTAATCTGCTTGTTCATTTGTATTTATATTTAAATGTATCTCAAGGCTCATTTTATTGTGCTTTATTCAGCCACGCTGTGGGAAAGGTATCAACAACAAGTGAAGGAGTATTAGAGGGGCTCGACTGTGTGTGGGATGAGAGGGGCTTGGCTTGGCTGTGTGCTATCCGGGTTAGATTGAGAGAGTTGCCGGTTTGAGGTTGCTAAAGAAAAATAGAGGTGGAGGAGGATGAGAGAGAGGTAGCTCTTGCTAGCCTCGAGGTTCTTTGAGAAAACAGAGGTGGAGGAGATGAGAGAAAGAAGAGAGAGGCATGTTTGAGGGAGAATACTTTCTGACTAACGCTGTATATAAAATACTTTAGGAAAGTTGCTTTATAAAAACTTCAAACACTAAGGGCGTGTTTCTTTAAGGGCATGTTTGGTAGATCGTAATAGACAATGTAATGTAACAGTTATTCCTATGAATTAGTTATTCAATAGTTTGGTTATGTTTTTATTATAAGGAATAGTCATTCCTTATGAATAGCTATTCTTTAAAATGAGGAATAACTATTCCTCTCTAAAAGGGTTGTAATAGCTATTTCTTAGTAAATGTAATAATTTATAACATTAATACATTTCCAAATAAATAAACTTTCCATATCCACCTAACAATTATGGAAATAAAAAATCATAAAAAAATAACTCATCTCTCTAAAATTTAAAATATATTATTTTATAGGAAATATAATTATATGAATGAGTTATTTTCTAAAATAGATCATAATTTTTATTCTAAAATTACAACTCACAACCAAACTAATGAATAAGTTTAGTTATTCAATTACAACACATTTTATTCCTAGTAATAAAAATTACTATTCCTATTGTAATCCACATTCAGTGTAACAAACGTACCCTAAGTGTTTGACACTTGGTCTCTGTTTTTGCGGCGATCGTTGCAAGCATGTTTGGAGGAAATCTGTGTCCAAAATGTAATCCCATAGAAAGTAAAGTGTGGTACTGGTAAAATAGTAAAAAATAATAATAATAATAATAATAGAGGAAAGAAAGTAGTATAAGTGGATGGTCTTATTATGTTTAGAATAGTTTATTTAATTTTTATTAAATTTTTTTTATTAAAAGTGTGGTAAAATATACTTGTATTTTGAAAAAAGTAAAAAAAAAAGAAGGAAGAACAAAAAAAAAAAGATTTTAAAAAGTTGTATATAAAAAATAAAAACTAAAAGTTGAAGATGATGCCAAATGCACTCCTTTTCTTTTCTTTTTTTGATACACCAAATGCACTCTTAGGGTCCGTTTGGATACTTCTTATTTTGCTAAAAATTGAAAACTGAAAACACTGTAGCAAAATAATTTTTAAATGTGTAAATAGTACCTTGGGACCCATTTTTAATGAAAAAGTTGCTAAAATAGAGGTTTGTGGGTCCCATGAACAGTGCATGGGACCCACTTGTGTGCACTGTCCATCGCTTATTCTCTAGTCAAATATTTGTCACTGTCCCGTGAACAATAACAGACAACATCTTCATGTGCTTCTCAATTAAAAAATGCCAGACGTTGATTTTGCTAAAAAAAAAAAAGGATACCGCTTATTTTGCTGAAAACTGAAAACTAAAAACAATAAAAAAATAAAAAACTTACTGTTCACGCTGAAAATCTTGTGCATTTGCCTTAATGCACTGTTCATGTCCCATGAACAATGCAAAAGGCGCCGGTTCAAAAAAAAGAGGAAAACGCAGACGTCAACATTTTCATTCGTATCCAAACTAACACTTGGTATGCGTTTGGGTACAGATTTTTTTCTACGCGTTTGCATTTTGCTTTTCCAAACGGTAGGACCCATGCTACAGTAGCAACGCGTTCGGTGGAATGGCGACAACTTTTTCATTAAACGCAACAACCTTTTCATTAACGCAATAACTTTTTCATTGGAATGGTACTGTTCAATGGGTCCCGTGCACTGTTTACGCGATCCACAAATCTCTTTATTCAGCAACTTTTTCATTAAAAATGGGTCTTACGGTACTATTCACACATTTGAAAATTATTTTGCTACAAGTGTTTTTCTTTTACTGTTTTCAAAAAAATAAGTTGTATCCAAACGGACTCTTAGGGTCCGTTTGGATACTGATTATTTTTGCTAAAACTGAAAATTGAAACTGAAAATATCAGAACGAAATAATTTTTCTATTTTTCGTTTTTCAAAGAAAATAAAACAGATCCAAACGGACTCTTAGGGTCCGTTTGGATACTGATTATTTTTTTTGAAACCGAAAATTGAAACTGAAAACACTATAATGAAATAATTTTTAAATGTGTAAATAGTGCTGTGGAACCCATTTTTAATAAAGAAGTTCTTGAAAAATGTAATTTGTGGGACCCGTGAACAGTATACGGGTGCACTGTTCATAGTTGACTTATCAACAATTCGGGCTGAACAAAAAAAAGAAAGAGAAAAACGCAAATTACAAATCACAAACGCCAAATTAATTTGAATCCAAATTAGTGTTTTGTTTTTTCAAAATTTTTTTTTAAAGTATTACTATAGTATAGTAGTTTAACTTTAAACCATTATTTATAAAAACTTGTGGACTTCAGTAGTTCATTTATTTATTTTCTTAATATAAGATATAAAAATTGATATTAAAATTATTTTAAATATTTTAATTATGACATCGATTGAACCATCAGTCCCACCAAATAATTGAAAATCAACCTCTTTCCCAGTTCTTTGCATGTTCCGATTTTTAAAACTATTGTTGTAACTTTACATTTTACTTTATTTTGTTTTACATGGGCTTTCTAATTGCTGATGCCATTATTGTGACATTAACTATTTTTGTCATGTGTCATTGCCATCCACTTTACATCAGAGCACTTCTCCCAGTGCAAAAAACCCAGGCTGCTACCTCTTTCCCTTTCTCTTATCTACCCAAAAATCTGATAACCCTAGAAAAAAATCTCCCTCTCTCTCTCTCTTTTCCACCCGAAACCCTATAGTATTAATAATTAATACACAGCAATATCATGACCGCCATCATCCACATCTCCAGCCACCATAACTAGAAGCAGCAAACAACAAAAAAACCAAGATTAGAAAATCAAACAACCACAAAGGAGGAGCAACTCGAAATAGGAAAGAGAAGAAGTAGATCCAATATCACTGCCAGCAAAGAACGAACAAACAGTGAGAAACAACTGCCAACTCATCAAACAGCACAACAACACAACACCCAACCGATCGAAGCAGAACCAAAATGAAGGAAAGCGCAGAGCAACACCAGAAAGTGAAGAGTGAAGCGTGAAGATAAGAAAAGGGTGCAGTGAGAAGGCTACAAAAGCAAGGAAGCCAGGTAACGGTACTCAAATTAACCATTTCTCTCTCTCTCTCTGTACATGTGCTTGTTTATCATGTTTTTATAAAACACACACGTAAATGGCCACAAGGCACAAACGCATATCACCCCACCCCACACACACTCAAGAACTCGGTCAAATACACGCAGTACTGTTGGAAGCAACACATGTACAGATCTAGCATCACATATCCTACCCATTCTAAAAAAGCCCATGTTATGCAGCAACCAATCCACTTCACCCTGTGAATCACCCCGATCGAACCTCCAAAGAAAACCAAGAAAAACCATACCCATGAACCACCACACTCGGCCAATGCTTAGATCCAACCTAAAGCTCACAATAAAAAGTCTACCCAAGATCACCACTAACAACGACCACCGACAAGTCATCCAACCCAAACAAGTCATCCAACCCCACCGACATTCCCAGGTCCCAAACCATCACCAATGGTAGCCACAACCCTGGAGCCAGAACTTAGAGTTAAAGGGTAGCTTTGTTGCTGATTGTGTGCAGTGATTTCGGCTTCCGACTCTGCTGCTGCTTAGCCGCTTAGAGTTAAACAATCTAATTGTTTAAAATTTTTTAAAGGATCAGATTGTTTATTTCGGGTAAAATTGGTTGATTATGTTTAATTTTTGTTAGTTTTACAATTGGTAAATTTGTTGTTGGACTAATTTTTTTGAGCTGATACGAGGGTAATTAAAAAAATAATGTAAATGATGGGCCTAAATGAGATCCAATAAAAATTTGCTATCTTCACCGTTTGTAAAAATATTGTAAAAATAATTTTTTACTATAACAATACTCTTAAAAGAATCAGTAATATTGTTAATGAGGCAAAACTATAATTTTATACAACAAGTTGCTAAAATTAGTACCCATATGTATAAAAATATATTTTAAAAAGAATTTGGGGGTCCGTCCATGCCACAACCCATCTCCAATCCAAAACAAAACAAAACCCATCACCAGTAGCAGCCACAAACCATCACCAAAATGAAACTCATCTCTTTTGCCTTCGCCAACCCCAACAGTAGCAGTGGCAATGGACTCCAACCCCAACAGCAGCACATCTCTGTCGACCTGAAGAGACTCCTCAATGGCAACGACTTCTGCAGTTCTTGTTGGGTGTTTGGGTCATGCGATGGCTAATCGGTGGCGAAAGGGGCTGCATTACGATAGAGGTTTGGGTCTCTATGGTGGTTAGGTTGCAGCGGCGGCAAGGTAGAGAGAAGGACAGGTGGTTGAAGCTTACCCCACCGTTTGGTTTCTGAGAAATCGTGAGAAAATGAAAATAAAAAAATTCGGCCCTAAGTTCCTAACTATCCTAAATCGCTGGTCACAGTGGGAATTTATGTTAAACTTTGTTTGTACTCATGATTATAAAGCACTGAGAGTTAGTTTTTTTTTTTTTTTTGTTTGGCTATATCTGATCTGGACATTTACTTGATTTGTGGTCAATATGATTTAAGTTTTGGGACTCGTTTTTGGTTTCTTCTCTTTTGGTTTGGTTTTCTGTATTTCCAAGAGAGATAAAAGATTTTGGATTTGAATAAAAATTAAACCCAACCATTTTAATTGAAAAATAAACCCACCGCAGAACGGCTGTTTTGAGATTTTTTCAATGTTTGTATTGTGTTTGGTGGCCAAGAAAAGAAAAGAAAAGAAGTGTGATTCTTACGGATTTTTTTATTCATTCCATTTATTATTTTTTCCTTAAAAAAAAAATCGTAATTTCATATAAAGGTAGATGTGGCAATTTTTTTATGTTAATTAAAAAATTTTAATATTATTTTATTAGCTACGTAAGCATGAAGTGTGATAACAGTGCACAGCATTTGACATGTAGGCATTTTCTGTTAGTAGTTAATGCTAAGGACCAATTTTTTTTTTTTTTTGGATGTGGCTAAGGACCAAATTGATTGTAAATTGAAAATAACATAGACCAAATTGACTGCTACTAAGATGTTGCGATTAAAATGATTATGACCCTAAAATGTACGGATCAAAATGGTATTTTTGCCTACATTTTCAACCAACACTTTATAATTTTTCTATCTTCATTTTAAGTATTATTTATTTTATTCTAAAAAAAAGTATTATTTATTTACTTTTTTATTTTTATTATTATTTTTCCCAAAATCTGATACATTTTAGATAAAAATTCAATTTTGGTCATACATTTTGGGTCAATTTCCATTTTGATCCAGGAAAATTGAAAATCGTTTTCGTTTTAGTTTTGACCGTCATCTCATTAACGAGAAAATCCTGTGGCAGACAAAGTACCTTGCTGACAAGCTGCGCAATTAAAATAAATAAATAACTAATCCTATGTGTCATCAGCCCCACATCCACGTTAGATCTACATCAATAAAAAAAATGCCATGTCAAATCCACATTAGTAAAAAAAGCCATGTCGAAAAACAAAATAAAAACAAAATTATGAACTAATAATTTAAAAAAATTAATAACTTTTTTTTTCATTAGTTTTTTGGAAGAATAGAAGAACATGTTTGTGTTCATGTTCTTTGTGTTCTTCCTCGTTACTATTCAAGTTCTTCATGTTCTTTTCCCAAAGAACTTGCTTGGTTGCCTAGAGAAGAAAAATTCTTGATTTGTTTTTTTTTTTCTTGCATTTTCGTAACAACCAAACATACAAAAACACAAAAATCTCAAAAAGCCTGTAAATCTCAAAGAACAAACTCAGGAACCCAAAAACTCAAAAAACCCATAAATCTCAAAGAATAAACCCAACCTACCACTACAAGAGATCAAACCACCACAACAAATCAAAGTGCAAATAGACCTAACAAACCCAAATGACCACCGTCACTCACACCAACGACAAACCTAGCCAACCACCGTGAGCTACACCAACAACAAACCAGCCGACGGCCCACCCCCATTGATGTTGCGATTATATTGAGTTCATCAATGCCCAGAATCCCAATCACTATTGATTTGGATTTTCACCCATGGGTTTAGAGGGAGAGAGAGAAAGATGATGAGATAGAGGAGAGAAGAGATCGAGAGAGAGCAAGAACCTGGGAAATAAATTGGGAGTGAGGAGAGAGAATGGTTTAGAGAGAGAAAGTGTGTGTGTGTGTGTTTTGATCTATGATTTTGGGAATTCAAAGGAATTTTGATTAAGTAAAGTAGTTTTAGGTTGATTTTGGTGTTTGCTGAAATTAGATTGGTAGATTTGATTTTTGTGATGTTGTGTTATGTTGTCAAGAAATTGTAACAAAAGTTGGGAAAGTTACTACAAATTATTTTTATTTTTATTTTTTAATTTAAATTAAATTGAGAAAGTAATTTTTTCCTCAATTAAAATTGGGAATTTTTTTTTTTTAAGAAAGTAATCTCGTTTACATTTTATCAACCAGCAAAACCCCAAAATTCTTCTACATTTTCATCAATCAACAACACTCAAATCTCTTTTGCCCAGAATTTAACAACCAAAGATCTATGATGAAGAGAGAGAGATGAGTGGGGATGAGAGTGAAAAAAATTAAACAAAAAATTGGGTGGTTCAATATTTTATTCTAGTAAATTTGTTTTGCTCATCTATAATGCTCTTTAGACAAAGAGGGTGATTGTAGATGAGCAAAAGAAATTGCCTATTTTGCAAATACTTCTAAACCTGATTTCTAAGGCTTTCACTTTCTACTTTGCCTATGATTTTGATTTTATCTCTTCTATTCAAAATGTTCCAAGGAATGCATGCATTTCTATTGGGTGAAAGATTTGATTTCCAATAATTCTAGGACCACACTTCTTCACACACCCTTTATTTCACAACAACTATCCTATATTGGATCTCCTTCATGGGGAACCCGTCATAGTTTGCTGCATAGAAAAATTGTGGTATTAGAATAACTTATTGATTTTTGATAGATTTAAAAAAAAAAAAAAATAAAAAAAAAAAAAAAAAAAGCAATTATATACAACAATTTTCATAATTTTTTTTTTCCCAAAAGTTGAATCGACAAGTTTTCTCTAGTTTTCATTTGGGCCCCTTATTGATATCTCTTTTTTATCTATCAATAACAACTTACAACTTCAGCTGTAATCGAATTTTTTGCATAGGTAAAAACTTATGATATATAAACTCGGTTGGCTTTTGTTTGGTTAATTGGTTCAAAGAAGTTTCCAAAAAAAAAAAAAAATGGTTCAAAGTTCAAACGCAATACAAAAACCTAATATTTAGGTTCATTTGGTTAGAAATTTCTAGTATCGTTACTTAAGTGTTGTGAAAATACGTGTAAGTTAAAAAGTGTTGTGAAAGTACGTGTTTCAGTGTTTAAACAATAAAAATTGTTGTTTAAACACATGTACCAAACACCCCCTTGAATTTTTATAAACACATGTACCAAACACCCCCTTAAAGTCTTAAATTGCAAATGGGATGTAGCTATATATAAATTATTTTCAAAAAAATTAGTAGTATATATTTGCTAGGTTGATTTCAGAAGTTTGGCCCAATAAGGTTAAACTTGGCCCCTCCCTTAACATCCCTGTCCCCCTTAGTCTTAAACAAAAGGAAAAAAGTCCAACAAGAAAAATTATCATTTTTTTTTTTTTTTTTTGACAATCGTTATCAATTGAGTAGCTAAAAAACAAATAGTTGTTTGTTAGTAACTTGATGCTGTAGCTTGTCTTATTTTATTGTTTTGGATAACAGTGCTTGGTGCCTTATAAACTTGAGTTGGTTTGAATCTTTATGTAGTTGCAGAAATTTGATAAAATTAGTTGGCCGTAGTGTTGTGGGAGTTGTAGAGCAATGTTGTGTTGTGTGCATAGTACATGTTTTGTGCGTATGCGTATCTTACTATTTGTTCAATTATTTGTTTTTTTGTCATTTCCCTTTGACATTTGGAAAATGAGTTTTTCAAGGACTCTTTAATTTTATACAATGAAGGGGAAATATTACCGCTTTTAGCATGAATTTTATTATTGATGGTTTTCAAGGTTTAAATTAATTATTTGTTAATATTAAATGGATGCTAATTGAATTTTCTTTTCTTTTTTGTTATTTTTACTTTCGCCCCCCAATCAAACTCCCTCTCTTCCTACTCGCTACGCATGCTGAGGGATGTTAGGATATCAGTCCAAATTTAGTGTATAACATTTTCAAACTTTTGGGGCACCCCGAAGGAAAAAAAAAGAGAAGTTATGACATTTTTTTTAATGTTTTTGAAATTTATAAATCACATTTAGTAGCACATTAGTTTGTAACAAATGAGATTTATTTTTATTTTTTATCCTTTTGCTTTTCCATTTTTTGTACCAAACACACATTATTGAAAACTAAAATCTTTTTTAATCTCAAATTTTTCTATCCTACCAACATTCTCCATCTTCTCACTTTTCCATCATCTCATCAAAATAAAATCATTGTTATGAATACGGTTCCATTCTGGCTGGAAAATCATTTCCGGTATGTAAATTGGTACAAGAACCCACCCTATTCCACCTTGGACTAAACTTTGGCTGAAATCCAATTTTCGGCTGGTATTAAGTTTGAGTTTTTATTTATTATTATTTTTTTTTTTGAAGTGATGAAAAAGAGAGAGTGAGCTAAGGGAGAGAGAAAATGAAAAAAAATTGTTGAGAAAATGAAAACAATGGGCTCACTTGCCTCTACTTTAGATGTGTCATTGCATGCGTAAACTAATGTGGCGTTTGGTACGGTATAATATTTTAGAATTCCTAGAAATGTATAAAGATTTTCATATTTTATTGCAAATCACACTAGGGAATCTGGATTCCCCCTTTAACCCCCTCTCGGTAAGAATGTGGATTTCCTTTAAAACAGATGGGTATCCAGATTTCCAAGTTTAAAGAAAATTGTATTTTTTTATAAATTGATAATTTTAACCATTTATCCTTATCATTTAAGCAATTGAGATAAAATATAAAACAAATCATCAATATCTTTTTCTTTATCTTTATCTCTTCCCACCAAACAACATAAATAGGATAGACAACTCTGTTGATATATTCATTTTTTCTTCTTTTAGACTATAGTTTTAATGAATTTGTCATAATTTATAGTTTATATTTTGTTTTTCATTATTTATTTAGTGCAAGATTATTATTTTTTTTTAAAAGACTTATATTGGATTTACAAACCTAAGGATAAAATGAGAAAAATAAATAATTCAGTTAAGATTTTTAGGAATGAACCAAACATTATAATCTCAAATTCTTATGAATCTTATTAGATTTCCAATTAAACCAAACATAGAAATAATTACATTCTTAGGCATGCAAATTGCAAGGCATCACATTTTTAGGAATTTGGATATCGGGATTAATGTCAATTCTTCCATACCAAATGCCACCTAAAGAAAAGATTAAAAAAAAATGGTGTGAACTGCAAACTAGGAAGTTGCAGTGAGGAAACAACTGAATGGAAAATAAACTAAAGAAAAAGATGGAGGAGAAGTAGATGCTGTGTAGATTTTTTTGTAGAATATGTGTTTGGAAAGGGGAGCCTTGGGTAAATAAAAAATGATTAAAAATAAAGTTTGTGTGAGTGACGGGCTATTGATGGTGGGTGAGGAGGGGAGGGAATAAAAAGGAAAAGACAAAAGATTTTAAATTTATATTGGGTTAGAATTTTAAGTAATTAATGCTACCTCTAAAAAATTTCACAATAAATTCTATGGCAATATATATATATATATATATATATATATAGAGAGAGAGAGAGAGAGAGAGAGAGAGAGAGAGAGAGAGAGAGAGAGTTATTAAACCCAGATCAGAGGTTGACCCAAACTATGAGTTGGGTCAATGGGTCATTGGTTTAACCAAAGGGTCAACAATCGAACTACAGGGTCAAATAAAAAGATTTTAAAAATTATATATAAGTTTGAGAAATTATAACATAAATATGTAGATTAACCAAAAATAAAAAAAAGCATACGTCTAAACTAAACTCACTATTATAATTCAAAATCAAGGTTTCACAAGTAATAGCTTTAAAAATTCTATAAAGTTCACAAGCAAAATAAATCAATGTTATAAGATTGCAACAAAGTTTTTTGCTAAATAAAATTTTATTACCTGTCTTAAAATTCTACATATTAAAAAAAAAAAAAAAAAAAAAGAGCAAATAAAACTACATAAATAAAAGAAGAGAAAAGAAAAATGTTAAAGATGTAAACTTAAAGCAATAAACAAAGAAACACACAAAATTGTAAACAAAAGAAGAGAAAATAAAGTTTAAACAATAAACTATATAACATATACTCATATACTCATACCTATGTGCTAATTAGCTATGTAAAACTAAAAAGTTATTTGTTCATGGCAGAAAATTGATGCATAGTTGCAAGTTTGAGGAATTGAAACTATGAAAAGTGATGGGTAGAGTAGTGTGAATCGGCAAAGAAGTGATAGAACGGTGCATTTTTTATATTTCTTTAGGTTTTCCCTTATTTAAATTACTATATTATCACATATTAAACAATAAAGAAGTCAATGGGATAGACATATTAATGTAATTTTGCACAATTTACAAACCCAATTGGGTCATTAAAACCCAACTGGATCACATGGTTTGCTTAAAACCGGCCAGGTTTTACCGGTTTTGATTAGGTCTTATGTACATCCGATCAAATTGATGACTTGGACCGGTCTATGTCTTTGGTCACCGGGTTCTTTGGTTGACCGGCCGAGCCAAGCCGGGTTTAATAACACTCTATATATATATATATATATATATATATATAAATTAGTAGTAATCCTGAAATGGTATGCTAAAATTGACTGGTATTGAAATATTTCATTCTAATGGACAAAACCGAAATAAGGTCCTAAACGGGATTCATAACATTGAACAAAATGGACCTTTAACATGAATTATACTTAAAACCCACACTTTATGTTGCACTTATGCCCATATCTTTTACATAAATTACAATTATACTCCCAAACCCTAGGAAAACTTTGGAAACACTCCCTCAAACCTTATGAAACTTGCAAAGTACCCCTGAACCCTAGGAAATTTTAAAAAAAAAAAAACCTAAAATTGTAGAAAAGTTATGGAAACACTTCCAAACCCTAGGAAAATTATGGAAACACCCTTGAACCATAAGAAAATTACAAAAAAATTAAAAAAAAAAAAAAAAACCCTGAATTGTACAAAAATTATGAAAAGTTGAATACACTCCCAAACGTTGGCAAACTTATAGAAACACCCTCCAAGCCTTAATAAAATTGCAAAAACACCCCCAAACTCTAGGTAAATTACAGAAACACCTTTGAACCCTAAGCAAATCATTAAAACACCCCCATATCCTAGTAAATTATGAAATACACTCAAACCCTAGAAAAATCACAAAAATAAACCCAAAACGTAGGAAAATTATGAAAACACCCTTAAACCTTAAGGAAATTACAAAAATGCCTCTAAACTCTAGAAAAATTATCAAAATACCCTTAGAACCTTGAAACTATCAAATTGACCCCAAATTTCATCAAAATGGCTAGAATATCCTTGTGATCATCCTAAACACCACACATGGTATATTCTAATTTGATCAAAGCATCAAGACGACAGTTTTTTTTTTTTTTTTTTTGCATGCATAAGTGGCTTAAGCCATGGATCCCTGAATAGTGTCCTGAAACATTTCAAAATATTTATAGTACTCTAATTTAAAAATAAAACTATTTGCAAAACCCATTTTCATCCTAGAAATCGAAAGCCAGTCTTCTTATTTATTTTCAATTGACTGAAAACTAAGATTCAGCCAAATAGAGGTGCTAACGTTGGAAGGGAGCCGTGGGCTGCGTAACACCTACACGTTTCCTATGTATAACCAAATTTCCAAATTTATGTTTTTAGTTTGAGACATGTTTTTGACCCACACTTAAGACAGGAAGTTTCATGATATTTCCTTGACCAACGTTTGTAATTAAAATCAATTAGATGTTGGTGGCCAATCTTGGAATCCAATGATTGATAGTCACTCCACAAATTAAATCATAAAATTCTCATTTTCACCTATTAACCTCCCCAGCTACACGCACAGAGCATGTTCAAGGAACAAACACATGTTGCCATCAGGGGTGGTCGATCTCCCCTAACTGAAATACAGTATCAACACTAGACAAAACTTAGTCTTTGATTCTATCGTACAAGACAAAACTTGATTTTCTAACTCTCACTCACCTTCAACAAAGGTACACCACCACGTTGAGGATTGTACACCTCCATACTTTTTTTCCTTTTCAGTGTGAGACTACCCTTTCTAATATGATTAGTGAACCTCATTATTATTCTAGTCGATGTGGAATTTTGATACAAATAGAGAAATCTTTAAACTTTTCCTATCATGGGCTGGACTTAACAATTACTTTACAGGAAAACAAACCAAGCCGAGAATATGATAGTCCTTATCCCTGAAGGCATCAAGAAAGTATGGAATGAATGGAATATCAGGGGCTTTATTCTCTTTAGCCTCTTGCTTCAGATTTTTTTGCTCTTTACTGCATCCCTTAGAAAGAAAACGGCAAACAAATTGGTAATCTTCACTATCTGGTCAGCTTACCTTCTTGCGGACTGGGCTGCGAGCTTTGCAATTGGACTAGTCTTTAACGGTGAAGTGAAATATACTTCTGTGCCTGGCACCATCGATGATACTGGCATTCTTATGGTGTTGTGGACACCTTTTCTTTTATTACTCGTTGGTGGCCAGGACAGGATAAATTCTTTTGCCATTGAGGACAATGAGTTGTGGCTTAGGCACTTGATTTGGCTCATTCTCCAAGTCTTCACCACCGGTTTTGTGTTTATTCAATCACTTCATCAAAACAGACTATGGATGCCAACACTTCTCTTGTTGATTGCTGGAATCATCAAGTATGCTGAGCGGACGGCTGCATTGTATCTTGCAAGTTCTGATAGTTTTGGAATATCCTTACTTACAAAACCTGACCCTGGGCCAAACTATGAGAAATTAATGAGTGCATACTCCAACTTTAAAGAGAACCGTCTTCCTAGAAGCTTTGAATGTCTCGAAGACAAAGAGTTCCAGGTCGGAAAATTCAATTATACAGTCAAGGAAGGCAAGTTGGACAGCCGTAGTTTGGTGAAGTATGCTTATTATTTCGCAAATTTGTACAAAGGACTCATTGTCAATCTCATGTTCAGCTCCAGTGTGCATAAGGAGAGTCGAGAGTTCTTCTCTAAAAGAACTGCAGAAGATACATTGAGTATATTAGAGATCACACTCAACTTCTTTTATGATATTCTCCATACCAAGATCGTGGCAGCAACCTCCAAGATAGGAATAATATCTCGGTGTATATCCATTGGGTTAGTTTTCTCAGCATTGTCACTTTTCTACAAAGAAGAGAAGCATGGGTTTCAGAGGTTCGATGTTAAAGTGACCTACACCATGTTCTTTGGTATTTCAGGCCTGGATATGGTAACTCTCCTCCTATGGTTGTTCTCTGATTGGGCTATTGCTTCTCTTAAAAAGTATGAGAAAAATTCCCTACTATCCAGATTCATCCTATCCAAAATCTTCGACAAGTTCCTTGATTTCAAGAAGCCAAGGTGGAAGCCAACTGCTGATCGCTCCCAACAACAGTGGACAACACCAATAATATTTAAAAGGTGGTCTGGAACTCTCTCACAATATAACTTCGTAGATTATTGTTGGGAAGAAAGGTCAAAAGGGATATATGAAGTAGAAAGTAGAAACATGATCACAAGCATGCTTAAATATTTTCACATTAAGGATTTTATAGATCAGATTAAAAATGACTGCTGTATTCAGGCGAAATACGTGTTGCCTAGGCCATTAACTAAGAGCCTATGGGAATTTATATTCAACGAGCTGTTACAGAAATCTAAAGATGCGCGTGATCCAGACAATGCCAAGAGAATAAGCTCAGCTAGAGGTGAATGGGTTCTCGAGAACTTGGGTTGCATTGGATTAATATTATTGCCTTACGTCACGGATGTTGCTTATGATGAAAGCCTTCTATCGTGGCACATTGCTACTGAACTCTGCTACCGCACTGATCGTGACAATTGTGAAGATCGTAAGTTGAGTAAGTGCCTATCAGATTACATGTTATATCTTTTATATCAGCAACCAACTTTGATGTCAGAGGTGTCAGGCATTGCGAAACAACGGTTCAGGGATACCTGGGCCGAAGCAGAAAGATTCTTTAGCCAACGTGGACTGGATCAAAAGGAACTCCTCTATGAAAAGATTCTTGAGGTGGAAACAGAACTCAAACCTGTTATTGTGAAGGGAAATCGATCTAAGTCTGTACTGTTTGATGCAAGCATGTTGGCAAAAGAGATTAAAAAATTGGGCAGTGACAAATGGAAGGTAACGAGCAAAGTGTGGGTGGAATTGCTGTCATATGCTGCTAGTCGTAGCAGAGGAAATGCCCATGTCCAACAACTAAGTAGAGGTGGTGAGCTTCTTACTTTTGTTTGGCTATTGATGGCCCAATTTGGCTTGCGAGAGGCTTGGGTTGAAACCCGTTTCAGCACAAAGCTCTGTGTTGGTAAATGACCTATATATCGAGCTTATATGCGTGTGTGTATATATATATATATATATATATATTTCATATGCCAAGTAAATAAAGGAGGAGAAGAGTAGAAGGTCCAATAAAGTCCACCCCAAGTCTGACTCCCAAGGTAATTTAGGCTATTATGAGACAAAAGCCGGGACACTTTTGTATGGTTTTGTTTTTGTTTTTGTTTTTGTTTTTTTTTTTTTTTTTTTTTGTTCTCTCTTTTTGCTAAGTAAATAGTGCTAAGTGTTCATTCTCAAAAAAAAAAAAATAGTGCTAAGTGTTAACCACTAAGCTAAGGAGGAGAAAATATACTGTGTTTCAGTGTTACCAGGTCAACAACTTATTTGGTGTTTCTTATCCAATAAGTGATTGACACCTGTTAAAAACAAGCCACTTTAACTTACTCTGGCAACACAAATTAAAAGATAGTTTTGCCCTTGAAATTTTTTTAGAACACTTTCTCTATCTCTCCTTCAAATCTTTCCCCAAATTTTTCAAACGTAAGTTCACGCTCTCTCTCACTCAGTTTCTTCCCCCCTGAAAATTAAAAGCCAAAATTTCCCAAAAATTCACCTTCACTCTCTCTCTCACTTCCACCCACCTCAATCCCTTAACCTTTCACCCCCAAGTCCCTTACCGCACCGCCCCTCCTTTACTCTCTCTCTCTCTCTCTCATCTTTGGTTCCTTAAATCAAGCTTGTCAGACTCCAACTCAAGCCAATGCGGTATGAAAATCTTACAAAATTTCATTGTCAATTGAAATTGGTTTTATTGGGTTTAACGGTATATTTCATGCATTTTCTGAACAGCCATATGGACAGCTTAAGTGGGTTGCCTTTGTAGGGGATTTGATGCTCTTTATATAGAAATGTTTTCTTTTTTGGTTTTAGTTTTTCAATGGTTCTGGATGGAAATGAATCTGTTTTTCTTCAAATAAAAATAATAAGGAAAAATTGGAATATTTTAACTGCAGGCTGCAACTTTCTACCAACTTGTTTCAAATTCCAAAATTTTCTATTGCTTATTTTTTTTGGTGCTTGCTGCAAAAACTTGGGAAAGTAGAAGAGAAATGGACATTTGAATGTGATGCTCTACTATTTTAATAGGATGTTGCCGTACTAATTCAAATTTGTTGTAACTAATTGATTTTTTTGTGTTTCCAACTCTGCAGGGTGACAAGTCCTAGCCAAGCTAGTGATCTCTTTGTAACCTATTTTTGATTGGCATTATAATCAAGATGGCCATGCTTTTAGAAGTTGATTTTGTATTGTTGCTAATTAGACACTGAATTGCTCAGAAAAATTATCTGTAGTTGCGTTATGATTATGGTCATTCTATGTAAAATGCACAACTCTTCTCTTTTATGGAAATTGGAATATATTGTGTTTCAATCAATGAATAACTTATATTGTACAATTGAAATTCTCTAGTTGTGGGTTTTATATTCTAGCTGTAAATGTAATGATCAATCATATTTTGCTTATGCACATATTTACGTCCAATACCTATAAACTATAAATTCTTCATTTTTAAGTATTATTCCTCCCACAAATGATATACGTCTTTGACCCAAATAAAAGGTTTATAAACATTGAAGAATATTCCAACTTAAGAAAGGTATTTATTCAAACAAATTTTAGGCAATAATTATATAAAACAATTTATCTTTTTCCTTCATCAAACAAGTTAACAGTATGTATTTTTTTCAATTGCAAGTTAACAATACGCAATTGCAAATGAATTTTACTTCATTCATCTTAAGTTGTCTTGTTCAAATATGCATGTATGGAAACTAGCATACAAGAATGGATTTGTACCGTTGCATTTAAAAAATATTAGTGACTTGCATATATAATTAGTTTCAGTTGTAGCTAACATATTGAGCCTAACATGTCTGAGTAGCTTCATTAATTACAAAAATTTGCTACAAGCGTGCCCATAAGGCATGTGCTTAATGACTAGAGCACATGCTTAGTACAAGCTACTGAGCTAATTGGTACAAGACTACTATCCTAGCTGATACAATTACAGCAATCTATTACAATTAGAATGACGAACACCCTAACACAGTCAAGTACACACTAGCCACTTCGTCAATTACATTCAAGTAACGGTAGAAATAAGCTAATGCCTCTCAATGCATCAACTCAAGCATCAAAAGCACCGTAGCTCACAGAACCTAACTCATCAGCAGGCAGCAATTCATCTTAGCAACTATCTCAACAGCACGTATGTACCAGCATGCTTTCCATAATGATCCTATCAAAAGAACAACTTGAAATTTAAATATAATAGTATTCACCCAAAATAATATTCTCATGATTTTCCCTTATGATCATTGTCACCAGCTACATCAAGAGCATTTTCTTAAAAATCCATTACTAGTCTAGCCTAATCACGAAAAATAGAATATTGTGAATGAACAACTTGAACACACAGAACTCATAATTTTATAATAACACAACCAAAGACTCAAACTAAGAAAAGACAAAGGAAGAGATAGATTGAATACCTTAGAGGAGACTCTTAGAAAGAGATTATTAATTGGAATGAATTCTTTCAACAAACCCAGTAGAACAGAAGCATCACGTCCCTGTACCAATACCAAATTCAAAGAGATACAGATCAGTTTTAATACCTTGATGAGTTTTTTTCAACTCTTTGTTTCAAAAAAGTTGGGATATATATCAGAAATAAATATCTTGTTTAGGCTATCACATATACAACATGTTTCAAGTCATAGAATTCCTTTCTCTTTTCCGCACTCACTCAAATGTTCCTTTGCCTTTTTTTTTTTTTTTCTTCTTTTTTTGTGATAAGTGAAAAACCCATAATTAGTTGCAAAGAAATAAGAAGAAAATGAAAAAAAAAAAGATGTGAAATAAGTCCTGAAAAGAAATAGATAGAAAGGAAAAATTACCACTTTGTGTCGTTGGGTGTCGGAATTGGTGAGTGAGAAAGTGGCATGGGCTCTCCAAATTGGTAGTGACGCTAGGAAAAAGAGTAAAGGTGATTTTTGGGGTTTTTCAAAGGAGGTCAGTCTCATTGGATCGATGATGCTCAGCAGTGGCTTTGAGATTGAATTTGTAAAGCCCTAGCAATGGAAAGTAAGTGTTGGTGTTTTCTCTCCACAACAGAGTTTTGTTGTGGAGTATAAACACAACTTGTTTGATGGATAATGCCATGGGAATTGAAAAAATCAGTCATGGCAAATTCTTTGGCATTGTCGGTTCTAATGGATTTAATATGTTGACCAAATTGTGTATCAACCATAGTATAAAAGGATTGAAAGAGGGGCCTAACATCAGATTTGGACTTCATTAAGAAAAGCCAAGTGGCTCGGGTAGCATCATCCACAATGGTCAAAAAATATTTATAGCCATCCAAAGTAGGAATAGAGTAGGGTCCCCAAACATCCATATGAACTAAATCAAAAGGACAAGCACAAATGTTATTATTGAAGGGAAAAGGTAAACGTTTAAGCTTGGCCATAGGACAAACTTGACAAGTTTTATTACAAAAAAATTGCAAAGATGGAATATTGGAGCCTAAAACTTTAAGCTTCATATCCGAGGGATGTCCTAGTCTTGCATGCCAAAGAAAAGAAGATGCGAGAACTTGCGGTGGTGGTTGCGAGAGAAAGGAAGAAAGGAATCATTGAACTTGTGATTGTTTAAGTAATCAGCAAGTGAAGAGTGAGGAATGTGTTGTAGACTATCACATCGCAGCAAGTAAGTGACCCATCAACAAATTTTTGCCCATCCCAATCGTTTTCCAAGGTAAAAGGTCCTGGATAAAACAATAAGTTGAAAGGAAAACAAGGCAATAAGGTCTGGGATAAAGTGAGTGTACTCTTGAGAGTAGATTGAAGCTAAATGAGGGAACACAAAGAACATTAGTGAGGGTGAGTGAAGGGGAAAGGACAACAAAGTGCCTATATGAGTGACTTGAGTGATTCCCCATTAGGCAAGTGAACCAAAGACTGTATAGTAGCAATAATTGAAGTCAATAGATCAACCGAACAAACAAAATGGTCTCGTAGCTCCAGTATCCAAAACCCATGACCACTTATCATAAACTCTTCTATTTACTACTTGTGCGAGAAAACACTTTGTGAGAGAGATCAATACCGACATTGGAGCACTAGCAGTGTAGAAGATGATGCTATATTGGCTATGGAAGCTTCTTTGACTGAAGCGAGAAGGTATAATGGATGAAGCAATGGCTCCAAATAGTGCAAAAGTCATTGATACTCGCTCCGGGAGTAAAGGGAGTTTGATGGTGCATTGGTGAAGCAGCAATGGGTGATGCATCCAAGATACTTGATGAGCCATAAATGGCTTATTCTTGAACTTAAAACCTGGTGGAAAACCATGCTTTTGTAGCATTTCTCTCTTTGTGTGACCAGTTTTGCCACAATGTGTGCAAGTTGGTCTTTCCTTCCCTTTACCAAAGATTACCAAGAAATGAACCAAGATGTTCATTTGACAACTTAGCAGACCAAAGCAAAGGATTCAACCTTAGCAAAGGATGTGTTGGGTACGATCTTTGAGTCTCCTCTTGAATTAGCAATGAGTAGACTTTGCTAAGGGATGGAATAGGATCCATAAGCAAGACTTGAGATCGAACTTGGGAGAAAGAGTCATTCAATCCCATTAAAAATTTCATGATGATTCTCTTACTTGCGGATCGGTAAGCCTCTTGTTGATATTGCAAGTACATTTACCACAAGTGCAAGAAGGAAATGGACTAAGGCTTTGTAATTGATCCCAAAATACCTTCAACTGAGTGAAGAAGTCGGTGATAGACATTTCTCCTTGATGAAGCTCTGCTATGTCCTTTTGAAGGTTGAAAACTCTAGGTCCATTTGTTTGGGCAAATCGATTCTTCAAGTCATTCCAGATTTCTAAGGCGATCTTCATAAATGATGCTTGCTTGGAGCTTTGGTGAGACTGAATTGGTTAACCATGTCCCAACCATGTTGTCACATCTTATCCAGGCCTGCACATTCGAAGGAGTTGATACCAATGGTGATGAGAGAGTCAAAGTTCCATCAATGAACCCTAGCTTATTCTTGGTAAGTAAAGCTTTTCTCACCGCACGAGCCCAAGCCGAGTAGTTTTCACCACCTATCAATGGTTGTGTGACAAGAACTAAGCTTGGATTCTCTGCGTGATGCAAGAACAGAGGGTCATCCATTGGAGATTCTTGTGAAGATGAAGGAGATGGATTCACGATGTGGAAGCATCTGTTGAACCATTTTCATTCGTATGGCGAAGCCATAGATGGCGAGAATGAAGAATAAGATTCCTAAGAATTAATTTCTCAAGAACAGAGAGATTTTCTCGGGAAAATTTGAGAGAGAAAAAAAAATGCAAAACCCTACAGAATTTGGGAATTTGCTCGATACCAAATTACGAATTGAAGAATAGAAAATCAGTATTTCCATTAATGAATCAATTGATTACATGAGTCTGTATATATATTGATCTCATGCAGTGTGAACACACAAACTAACAGACTAACAGAATTAACAAACTAACACACGTGCAAGCCACAAAGCTAACTACCACTCTCACGTACTAACACTTAACTAAATATACATACACGTTAAGCTACAAGTCGTATGTGTATCATTTTACTCTTGCATTGGCCTGCCGTTTATGCTCTGTTACTGAACCAGTATCTCTATGTTCGGTGTTTTGATCCTCTGCATTGTTGACTTCGTTTCTGCTCTTGCTGCTGACCTTGGCAGACTCACTTGAATCACTTGAACTCTGATAACCCACGCTGGAGGTGAGGGAGAGCAATGCGGCAACATGGGAATGGAAGAGGTAGTTGCTGTTAAAAATCAAGCACCGCCTCTCTCTCTCTAGAAAATTCTCTTGCATTCTGGAAATTTCTCTATGATGCTCTTTTCGGATTTCTCTATGAGATGTCTCTCTATGATTCTCTAGAGACTTCTATGTAGAAGTAAAACTCAGACACATTTTTTGTAATAGTCTAGAAGTTGTCATGGGCTGGAAATTAAAAATAACTAGTCGCTAACCCGTGCGATGCACGAGAAAGCTACTGAAAATGAGATCAACTCTAAAATTAGAATCATTTTGCAAGTTAGACTACAAAATTATGTAAAAGAATTAATTTCATGTTACAGTCAGTTTTTTTTATTGGTAGCGAGAATCACTTGCATGATCGAATTTGGTCTCAATGGATTAAGTGCAAATCCTTCATCAAGACATTCAAGTATTAGGATAAATGATGTGTTTTTGATAGGTAAAAATTAAGATAAAAAAACAATAACATATATACACAAAACAAAAACAAAAACAAAAACAAAAAAAATTGTTTACCAAAGAACCTCAAATATGTAAAATTTGCCAAAAAGATGCATCACATATTAATGCATAAACACTTCTACATAACTTTTGAATAAAAGTGCAGCAACATTAGAATCAACCTTTAGGCTTCTTCACTATTTCAAGTGGCTCCTAAACAATGTCATATTTACTTCTCAGTTCTATTCATCATTCTACAATATAAAAGTCACAATCAACACGTATGCATCTCATAAAATCCATAAGCAAGTTTTTGTTTTTTGTTTTTTAATTTTCCTTCACCCTTCCCAGTTTGACTAAAGAGAAACCGAAGTGAATAAAAAAGTTTATAAGTTAAAGCTAAAAAGTTAAAGTTTACTTCTTTATGGTGTTTCACACAGAGTAGATACAAAACCATGTCTTTTTATAAGAGTTCAAGTTAATTTCAAAACACAAACAGTCCAGTTCAATATGACGTAGCAAGAACCTTTGAGAATGAAACTACAACATACTTCAAATAATGATGAAATTGCCCATTTCCGTAATCGACTCTCTTCCCTACAAATAAGAGGACTCTTAATGTTGAAAGAACTTCCTCTTCTTTTAGTGGGTAAAACAATAAGATCAAAAGTATTATGTGTAACAAATATTATCATATTAAAGTGAAAATAAATTGGTTAAGCAGAGATATTCAAATTGACACAGATGTATCTACATCTTCTGCATCATTAAGATATCAAGACCCTTTTAGAGATGATTATACAAACAAAGATGGAATGTCACCATGATACCTAAAAACAAAGATATACAAAATGCTAAGCACACTGCAAAAGTACAATAAAATATAAAGGTAATGAAAATACCTTGAAAATCTGTTTTTTATTTTAAATATTCTTCTTCTTCAGAGCATATGATCTATATCAAGAACCAAGTATAGCTTCTTATGGTGTAATAAATCTGCTTATTTCAAATTGACAATTTCAGCATTGTGAAGCCGTAGTCCCAAAGCAAATAATGTTTAAGCTTAAATGAATTACTATTTAAAAAAGAAAAAAAAAAAAAAAAAAAAAAGATCATCACTATACTTTATGATTCTATTATTCTTGAATAGGAATAGATTTATAAGTTCAAAATTGATTTACATCTCTCCAGTTGTAATTTAAAAAATAGTTTCATATTAGGGGAATATTACTTAGTGAATGAGCAAAGGTGACAATCGTATTGCATTATGCGAGAGAAGCATAACCAAAATTCATAACTCCACCAAATAGTCTTATCTCAAAGAAGGTTACCTTATGAATGTAACCCAATGCCACACCAGTTTGGCCAAAGAACCTTTGCCCACAAAATTTACATGTTGTCATCTTGCAATTCTTGAAATCTTCAAACTTCAAACTGGTCATCCAAATATCTCTTTTTATTACCAATGAAACCCATCATCAGAATTTATCTTTACCTACCAAAATAAATAAATAAATAAAAATAGATTGGTTAAACTCCATTTGTTCCAACAAATACCTTCATTTAGTTCCATTAATGTAACAGTTCCTCATGCAAAGAGCCATCCCAAAGCTATAATAAAGCCGTGCAAAAGAATCATATTGATATCTCTGTAACCATAAGGCATAAACTACATCTTCTTATATGAATTAATAAGTACAGCAAGTAAAAAACATATAAAGAAGAAATCATACAGATTAAAGAGGAAATTCAAAGTCCATAGTTCATCCAGATTAATCCAACATCATTCAAAGCAAAAACCTTCCTCTAATAGAGGGAAAAACAAAAACAAAAAGTCGACCATGAAACAAAATTGATGAAAATCTTCAATTGGGTAGTCAAAATTCTATGGAGAGTGAAGCGGAAAAATCAACCACAAATGAGAAGGAAAACAGCCTCAACTTAAAACACAAAATTCCTATATCAAAACCAATACACCCATAATACCCAAACCTAAATCACATTTAACGCTCAATAAAGGGACAAGAAAAAAACTTTACCTGCAGCAGTTCCAGCCATCTGATAGTGGCGGTAGACTGGTGGTGACAGCCTTCTAAACTCTCTCCGCACCCTTACGAAGTCTCGGGAAAAAGCACAATACGGTAGCGTGACAGTGTGAACATCAAAGGGAAGGAAAAAAAAATTGAGCCACCCAAATTACACAAAAAAACTCTCACTTAGAAGGAGAAGAAGATTAAGAAAGAAAATCCCAAGTATTACAACTGAAAGGGGAAAACGCAATGATGGCTAAATACAATAATGTAAATGTAAAGTAAAAACAAAAAAGTGTATAGGAAAAGAATTGAGCTTGCAACATTTACCTCTCTGGATCTGTGGCGACTTTCCCTTCAAATCATAAAGGCTTTTGCGAAGCATGCAATTTTCTTTTCAACAAATAATCATGAATGTAAACATCAAGCCTACCACAAGAAAAGGAAACCCAGCCAAAAAACATAAATTCAGTAAATTTAGCACAAAAAAAATGAGTTGGAACCCACTTTGAAACAAAATTCAGAGTGTACATACATCTTATCTGCTTCCCAATTACTCTCCGTGCCATGTTATTTCGAAGTTAGAACACAAAAACCAAAGAATGAAGAATCAATAATCTGTTACCACCGCAAGTAAGCCATCCTTAGCATCGGATCCCTCATAAAAACAAAGATAATACAAACCCTGTTTGGTTCCCAAGAAACCACAATAAAAGAAATTCTAAAACCCTATTATCGTGTCAATTTAGTCTTGAGCCAATTCTTTTGCTGAAACTTTTTTTTTTTTTTTTTTTTTTTCACTTGTGTGTGCGGTTTTCAAAGATGCCGTTTGAACTTCTTTTCTAGTGGTTTCTTGGGAACCAAACGGAGTGAAACCAATTAACAATCACATAATTCTTTTAAACTCATTAACGATAAAAATAAATTAATAAATAAAAACTATACCTCATAAAACCCTAACTTGTACTAAATCTTTCAAACCAGAAATTCAAACCCAAAAAAATATATATATATAAGAAATTGTTAATTCCATGCAGAGTAATGAATTTTGCGATCCAAATCCTTACATGGTGATATAAGAGTAATGAATTTGCGTGCACTATTATTATTGTAATAATGATTTCGGCAATTTGTTCTCGGTAAAGTGACGAAAGTTCATTGATGAAGTTGAAGTAGAACCGCTCTGACTTTCACCTTCTCCACCTGGTCGATTTAAATTCTCAGAGATGGACTATGCTGAAAGGCGGACTCTGTTCTTTGCGGGACTCTGTTCTTTATCTTTGCCGGCTGGAGAAGGTGGAGTCATTGAGTTGTGGGAGAGGAGGACCGACGGTGGTCCGGGTTTTGGTTTGAGAATATCGGGTTAGGGTATTTGGTTTGAGAAAGGGGAGTATATATGTTTGAGAATATCGGGTTAGGGTATTTGGTTTGAGAAAGGGGAGTATATATATTTAATAAAAAGAAATAAATCAGATTTAAAAATTAAAAAAAAATGCTGATGTGGAAAATTGTGGTAGCTTCAAAAGCTTCGGTTTTATATATATATATATAGACTAGTCACTAACCCGTGCGATGCACGGGATAGTTAATCTTGGAACACACTTGTAGTTTTTGATACTATCTCAATCCCTCAACAATCTTTACCCTTCTAGCAAAATATATATATATATATATATATATTTCTTATCCTCAAACCAAACCTATTTAGCGCATCTTCTTTTTACTTGCTTCAAAATAAAGCCTAACATTAATCTACCATGTGCTTCTACCAGTTTTGCAATAATAATTCCCCATGTAAAATCATTCCCATCCAAAATATTAGCACACAAAACAAAACTCCCCAATCAAAGCATTGAAACGTAAGAACATATGGAAAATGCTAAAGGTACTACCAATTTTACAACAAAAAGCTTACGCAACTTACATCAATAAAAAAATTTAAAGTGGGCGCATTTCATGAATTAGCCCATCCATTACAATGATGACTCCAATTTTTCTAAAGCGCCTCATCGATATGTTGGATTTATGAATGTAGTATTATGCAAACTATGAACATTTCCAATTAACAGGAAACCAAACAGGTTCAAGAGATACACCTAAAAAGGGAAACATTAAAAGAAAAAATTGTCAACTCAAATTTTATTTGCTTTAGTCAAATGAGTTCCATAGCAGCAAATTGCTAGCATCATAACTCATTTAGTTCATAAATACAATAATAGAATACAAATAGAATAAATTGCTGGCATCATAACTCAACTAAATGGTATAATCACATAATACATCAATTTATGAACTTAAAATATGAGGCAAGAAAATCCATTGAGAAAAAAAAAAGTACTCACATTTTATATAAGCCTATGCACCATAGAACTATGTTAACCTCAATATCAAATTACAATGGCTACAATACAACTTAAGAAATGAATGCAACAAAAAGAAAAGAAACTAAATAAGAATTGAATAGGTAGATTCAAGATACCACCATATGCACTGAAACTTTTTTTCAAGAGAAAGCAAAAGCAATCACCTTTAAATCAATATCTACAAACATTATTTCATTATACTATTATACGAAGGACATAAGCGAGTAAGCCTAAACCCAAAATATTCTTATATGCCTTTTTCTATATACCCATAATACAAAAAATTTAGAATAAAGCTTATTTCAGCATCAAACTTAGCAAAGCACAATAAAATCAAGTTTATAGCATAATTTTAACAATTATAGCAGAAATATCAGCTATAAATCAAAATGGCAATCAAGAATATATATGTACATTTCAAAGTGGCAAGGATCAAAACATGTGCATATCTCTAATTTTAACATGATTATATGGATTAAACAAACACAGTAAGGATAAAATATATACACACACTCACATTGAATCATTAAAATCACTATTATTTCCATGGACGTAATTCACTCTACCATTAAACTCAAGCCCGTGAGGATTTTTAATGAGCCTTATGGACTTATGGTTATCTACAGAAATTGGTAACCATCATCGAGGAAACAAATAGTCTTCCAAACTTAAAGATTGTCACCATTCCCATCTCTTAAGAAAAAGGAAAAGAAAGGCATGATTGTGTTTCTTTTTCTCTATTTTAAAAACATCATTGAAAAATACCCAAAACCCATTAACCCAAATACTCTAAACAAAAAAGCAAACCAAATGTGACACAAATATCCTAAAGATAGCAAATTCTAACCAAATACCTTTATCAAAACAAAATCTAACCTAGAAATAAAAATCAAAGATTTAAAATCAATCCGACCAAAATACCCAAAACTAATCATATTTAATGCCATTTTTGAAAGACCATAAGTTCAAAATCAATCCAACCAAAATACCTGTTTTAGATGGTGTTTTTGGGAGCAAAAAATTATGTTGGTTTGGAATTTTGTTGCAGTGGAAGGCCAGACAAAGTCTTTTATAGATCATATGTAAATCATGTTTGAAATATTACTGAAACCTAAATCACCTGGATTAACTACATTTGAAATTACCTGAATTCTTTCTATCTTTCTCACGATGTCAAAAATCTTCTTAAGTACCTCTTTGTTAGATTTTTGATGCACTTACAAAGACAAAATGACATTGAGGAGTATTTAGTAATTCACCCAGTGAACGATTTTTAAAATTCAGATTTTTTTAAAAAAAAGTTGAAATCTTACAAACATGAGAATGTACATGGTGAATCTAGTGGACTTGCACAACATGACTAACCCTCCAAGATAGCAAGATATTATCACAAATTAAGATGCATTAAAATTTAAAACAAGAATTCCATAACAATAGAATAAAGGGTAGTTCAAATAGTTCATATTGTTAATCTCATGCCATAAAGGAAACAACAATTTCTGAAAAATTTATTGACTCAGTTCTTTTAACAAACAGGCAGAGCACATCATTAAACAAAAAATTGAAATAAATAGATATTGAGACTTGAAGCTCAAATATTTGACATACTAAAGTAGAAATGGAAATCCAATTCAGATGCAAAGTTTGCATTATTAGCCTCGTTGATCAAATATGACAAAACTCATCTCTAACATTACAGAGTGTGTGTGTATACTAACGAAATACAATTTAATAATAAAATTGACCTACTCATTGTGATATGTGAACAACATGGCCTTTATATCATAACCCAGGAAAAACTTTAATTTTAGAAAAATATATACTGAAAAAACTTGACAACAATGGTAGAAAAGAAACATGGGAAATGAAAATATAAAGAGGGGAATATATTTCAACAAAAAATTAAAAACAAAGATAAATGAAATGACAAACAGAGCTTTATTTTTTGGTAACATGAATCTATGTTCTTGAAACTAAATCAATCCATGAAGATCTCCAGAGATTTCTCTTTGGAGCCAAGACATACTCAAAACAAATTTAACCCAAATATCCAAAAGAAATACCAAATCTAACACAGTAACTGATATTAAAAACAATTCTAACCCAAATTTCTTACTCAAACTGAATCTAAGCCAAAACCTGAATGCAATGTAATCCAATCCAATCCAATCAAAATACCCAGACCTAAATCATATCTAAACCCAAATTTAAAGAACCTAAACCAAAACACAATACAATTCCATTTCATTTGAGGTTTAAGATAGGCCACAACATATACATCTTAAATATCATATTTGTAAGCAAATGAGATTATAGTATTCCTCAAATATAGTCATGCATACAATGTACAATTATTTGACAATTGACATGTGAAGTGTGCCCATCATGCAGGACCAATCATGAAAAAAAAAATCATGTGATATATTTGGGTGAGTTATGGCTATTTTGACTTCCCAAATTGGATTTGTTGTTATTTATGAATATTGCTATTTTTTCTCAAGTTGTTTTTACCCTAAAAGGTAAAATTATATTGTATTTAGACACTACTATTTTAAGAGAATTCTGGAAATAGAATCTGGGCTCTGAATTTGGGAAGGAATATTGACAATAAATTAATAAAAGTACTTCAATTAACTGGGAAAAGAGCATGAACAGTTCAATGACAATTATGTTTAAAAGCAGAACTTTTAATCTATAATAAAAAATAAAATAAAATAAAAAGTAATGCTGGAGTCTTACTGTTAGAATAATGTTATCTATCATGCGTTAATAGTTGTAAATTGTTTAAACACTAAAATTTTATTGCTTGTAAATGTTGTTTAGATGATCATTTGAAAGTACTATGCACAAATATTCATCATAACAATAGCGTATCACCGACTCCAACCAAATGTACAACAACCAATTATGCATAATACAAAATACAAAACCAAGCAAAACCCATCATAAAAAACTGAAAAGCCTATCTGGATCAATCAAATTTTGATATCATTCCATCTATGTTGGCAGAATTTGTGATATTGAATTGGCAAATGGAGTTGTAACTCGTAAAGATGGTGCTTAGGTCGGTGCTCATGTCGATGGAATTTTCATTCCTTCTCTCTTTGTTTTGGGATTGGAGAAGTTCAAAGCAAGTGAAAATTTGACGAACATAGATGCAAAATGAGCAAGTACAAATAACATATGAATCCAACAAAGAACTACAATCGAAAATGAAGTCCTACTTGTCATGAAAATCATTTATCCTCCGAATATTTAGACTCAAGACTTAGTTTGTTAGATAAACCCCTAAACCCTTTAATTTACAAAAGTAAAGCAAGCTCAAGAGTAAAAATTAAATTTAAAGCATAAGTTTGAGCAAGACATGCGCTTTTTTGCATTTTATATAGCAAATACTTACGGTAATAAGCTATAATACTTCAAAATCCAAATAGAGCCATAGTATTACATATACAGTTTAGATTAAACTGAAATAAACCAATAATGATATTAAAAAAAAAAAAAAAATCCCACAGATGTGTATGTAATTAGGTGTAGAATTAGAACATGTCATAATCCCCAGTATTGTTAATCAAGTTAACCTGGTATAAATAAGAAGATTTGAGAACCAAGGTTCTTAATGCTCATGTTTTAAATACTACCAATCATATATGTTTGCTGTTTCGTGGCTTTCCTGTCTTCCTGGTCACTTACTTAAGATTTCATAGTAAAAAGACTTAGAACTTGGAGATTTAGCTATTATGAAATCTGCCTCCTGGGGCAGGATGGTTAATGTGCTCATGTCAGTTCTAGCTTTAAAACATTCAAGTTAAGTCTATAAAAATAAAACTCCAGAAGATACAACAATGCAATTGTTTATAGGTAAAGCACACATATAATCAACATGATCATTAAAATAGAGTAAAATTCAACCAACCTTCATGACACTTTTACAATTTTATTTGGATTGTGTGTCTCAACAGCATACCAATGCAATTATTAATTACTAAAAATTCAAAAAAAAAAATTATTTATACATGATAAGTACCAATTCAAATTGAGTTTCATTAGTTCTTTAAATGTAAAGAGAACACTACAATATTTAGAAATTAGATGTACATAGACAAATAGTTAACCCTATACTAAAAAAAAATTCAGAAATTTAGTACAAAGGCAAACGAATACCATACCTTTAACCTTGATTCGAATGGAGGAAAAGACTCAAGAGAAAGGCAATAAAAAAGCAGAAATTAATCAGGAATATTAATCTAAATAAAAGTGAATGGAAGAACAAAAATTAAGAATGAAACCTGCTTTGTTGTTGCAAGGAAGGAACAACACAAAAATAAACATGAAGGTTTGAAAAAAAAAAAAAAATAGGGGACTGAGTGGAGACAAAGAAGGCTGGCGTTTTAGCTGCCCAAATAATTATTTAATCAAACATACGATTAAGCTAAGCTAAATCAGATGTGCTAAAAAACCTAGATAGCAAAATAAAGCAAAACTTGAAAGTAAAGCAAAACCTGTAGGATTGTTGTCAGATTTTGACAGTTGGGAGCCTCTTCAATACTATCTCCACTTTCTTACAAAACTTGTAGAATTTAATTTTCTATGAGTGTTTCCCTGACTTCAACAAAAATGAATAGAGAGAAAAAGGGATTAGGAATTGAAATCCCTAAATTGACAGAAAAACCTAATTAAAAACGAAATCCTTAAATTGACAAAAAAACCATTATGCGCCTAGGCTATCAAATCCTTATGGGGAGGAGTCAAAATCATGGGCAAACTAATAGCTTGAATTTTACTTGGCTTCTGGAATTTCATCTCAATTTATAAATCCTTCAGCAGTTCTTTTGACAGATTCAACTATACATATGTGTTTCTGCATTCATGTTCCAAGTAACATAATAATAGGAATTAAAACTATAGAACACTATATCTCTTGCCACATTGTATAAGCATCAAAACAAAAATTAATATCAATGATAAAGATTCAAAACCCTAATTAGGATCTCAAACTATAATCAAAATCAGTACTTTATTACATTTTAACCAAAAGTAGCAGCAAAGGTATTGAGTTGATCGAAACCCTAATTAGGATCAGGCAAATAAAGAAATTCAAATCGGGATCTCAAACTATAATCAAAATCAGTACTTTATTATATTTTAACAAAAAGTAGTAGCAAAGGTATTGAGTTGATCGAAACCCTAATTAGGATCAGGGAAATAAAGAAATTCAAATCTTGGTGATGTGAGAGATTGATGGTACTGCAGTGATGTGAGCGTTTTGGTGTCGTCGATGGTTAAGGCCTCGACGTTGAGTTCAGCGGCGACTTTGTCCTGCTGTAGCTGTGTCCTCCAAAGGCTCGTCGTCTTCTTCGTCACCCAGCGTTTCATCTCCGTCTTTGGAACGGGGATTTCTTGTGGCGATGGCGACGGCGGCGAGAGCAGCTTGCCGCCATGGTGTTTTCTTGAGGCGTGGCACCGTGTCGTGGTGGTGGTGGCGGTGGCGTTTGTCGGCCATTGTGTGAGAGAGAGAGAGATCGATAGAAAAACTTAAAGTTGCTTATCAATAGACGGAGACTATTTATATATATATATATATATATTTTATAAAAAGAATAAAACCATATTTAAAAATTAAAAAAAAAAATGCTGACGTGGAAAATTGTGGAGCTAGCAGAGGCTTCGGTTTTATATATATATATAGATAACTAGTCGCTAACCCGTGCGATGCACGGGATAGTTAAACAAAATTTATACACATTCACTTTTATTGGTACAATCGTTTGAAAATAATTCTAACTAATACCCAAATGTAAGAGACACATTGACTTACTATAACGAAAACACAAACTTCTCTTGGAATACCGGAGTATTATGACCATCTATACACACACACACAAAAAACAAAATCAGCATAACTCACTATAACTCTATGAAAACCTCAAAAATATAAAGAGAAATTAAAGGGGTTGAATTTGATATTTATGTTTGGAGAGAGAGAGTTTGCGAAAACTGTGGCTTTATATTTCTTAACATGAGAGAGGGGTAAAGTTGCTAGGGTTTTAAGGTGTTATAATGTCTTTATTTTTATTTTTTAAATATTGTGCTGACGTGGAAAATTGTGGTATTTCTTAACTTGAGAGAGGGGTAAGGTTGCTAGGGTTTTGAGGTGTTATAATGTTTTTATTTTTTAAATATTGTGCTGACGTGGAAAATTGTTTTTATTTTTAAATATTGTCTTGACGTGGAAAATTGTAGTGCCAAAGAGAGGCTTGGTTTTATATATATATATATAGATAATAATAATAATAATAAGGCCTAGAACCACTAGAACTCTAGGGCAGAAATTGGATGAAGCTAGAAGCTTTAATGTCGGTTACTTAACCGACCTCCAACTTGTATAAATAGGAACCTTTGGTTCTTAGAGCATCTATAGCGGAATGGCTATATGTCAAATATAAGTCTATTTTACTATTCAGACCCAAAATCTCTACTCCATCAGAACTTGTAAAATCTAACTATTACAAAAAAATTTGCAATTGTGCTACAATGCAATTCTACATTCTACAATGCGATTCTAAATGTAGAATCGCACAGTAGCTCAATTGTAAAACCAAAAACATTATTTTATTCTCTCAACTATTCTCTCTCATTCTGACTCTCACTTCCTCTCTCTCTTTCTCACAAGTCACAATTCCTCCGTCCTCACATCTCTCTCGTTCAAAGCTTGCACCGATGCGGGGTTTTAGATTTTGGAGGTTGGATCGGCGTGGATCGGCGGGCTGGGTTTGGATCGGTGGGTGGGATCGATTGATGGTGGGTTTGGATTGGTTGATCGGTGGGTTTGAATCGGTGGATCTGTTGATTGGTGGGTGGATCGATTGGGTTAATCGTCGATAGCTCCGATGGTGATTTTTTTTTAATGGGTTTGCTTTTGGTTTTAATTTTGGTTTGATCGTTTGGTTTTGGTTTGATGATGGTGGCGTTGCTTTAGGGTGGTGGCATTGTTTGATGGTGGCTTAATTTGGTTTTGGTTTGATGGTGGTTTAACAAAGGTGTCATTGTTTTGGGTTTCTAGCAGTGGTGGGTTTCTGGTTTTGATTTTGGATTTTGATTTTGCTATGGATTTTGCTCAGCGGAGGTGGGTGTGTGACCCAGAAGCTAGACGGTAGTGGTGGGTGGTTGAGAAAGAAAGAGAAATAGAGATTAGAGAGAGAAGTGAGAAATATTTTTATATTATATTATTTTAATGTGTAGTATGGAAAAATAAAAGTTGGGATGCTGGTGTATTGTAAAATGGTATTGTATAATTGATAAAGTGGCTTTTTAGGATAGTAAAATGGGATAGGATGACATCAACCATTGTGGATGCTCTTACTTGTGGGGTGTGAAGTCAAGCGAGAGGTGAAGTTGTGTGACGGGTGAAGTGTGTGACATAAGCACCAAGACTAGTGTGAAGTGAAGAAAAGAAAGTCAAGAGTGGTTGTGTCATAGTGTTAGTAGCTAGGTGTCTAGAAGTAAGGTGTCAAGTGTGTGCAATTGTATTTGGTAAGTGTCGTGTGTGAAGTAAAAGAAAGGTGTTGTGTGTGTGCTAGTGTTAGTGAGTCAAAGCATTAGTGCTTGTAAAGTATTGTAATTTAACTAGTTCAGTTTTAAATAAAAGTACTTTGTTCATGTGTTTTGTTCAACAATTTGGTATCAGAGTGGTCACTAAAGAGTGAAGAGGATGCACTCTTTAATGCAGATTCCAAGAATAGAAATAATGCAGATAGAGAGGATGAAGAGAGCTCTCAAGATTGAGGAACTTAAGGAAGTCGCGACAATAATGAGAGACAATCAGATTACAAAAATTGTTATGACAAGGGTTTCAAGTGTGGAAAAATGGGCCACTTTGCTTGAGACTGTTGATTCAAGTGGAGAACAGCTCAAGGAAATATAGTGACGCCAGCAACCTAGAAGATGATAGCAAAGAAGAATGGGTTGTTGATTGCTACCAGCCTCAAAGGAAATTGAAGAGAAAATGCCTGAGAGCATGGGGGAGGAATCTAGGAAAGATCAGTTCATGGTACCTGATTAATTACAATCTTTTGAAGATGAAGGTGAGCCAGAATGGAAACCCGATCCCGAGTATACAAATGCAGAAATTATAGAAGATGACAACATACAAGAGCCATCAACATATGAAGAAGCATCTCAAAGAGAAGAATGGAGAAAAGCAATGGAAGAAGAAGCTCAAGCATTAAAGCAAAATCAAACTTGGGATCTTGTGCCAAAACCCAAGGATGTGAAACCCATTTCTTGTAAATGGGTGTATAAAGTTAAGACTCGCGCAGATGGATCAATAGAAAGATACAAGGCTCGCCTAGTAGCTCAAGGATTCTCTCAATAATATAGGCTAGACTATGATGAAACATTTAGCCTAGTGGCAAATATCACCACCATACGTGTCCCGATAGCACTTATGGCAAGTAAATCTTGGAAGCTATGGCAAATGGATGAAAAGAATGCTTTCTTGCTTGGAGAATTGTATCGGGAAATTTACATGGAGCAACCAAAGGGATTCGAGAGCAAAGCCCAGCCAGATTATATCTGTAAGTTATGAGGAGCACTTTACGGGTTAAAACAAGCGCCAAGGGCATGGTACGGGAACATTGTAGAATTCCTAATTCAAAGTGGTTATTCAATAGCTCCAACAAATTTCTACTAGTTCTCATCTAGATTCACAACTAACATCACATTTTTAATTACTACTATCAATCTGCCACATCAACAGGTGTGAAAAGTTTTGTTAAATATTTTGTGTGCATAGGCTTTGACCAAAAAAATAAAAATAAAATAAATCTATGTGGTTTTACTAATTTTGCATATAAAAAAAATAATTGAGTTTAAGTAATGCTTATTTATTTTTTAAAAAGTCATCTATATCTATATATTACCAAAAGCTCAAGCGTAGCCTTTAATGTCGCTTGCTCTCATGTTACGCCACATCGCTTGTCACGTCATTTTTAAAAAAAATATATATATATATATATATATAATTTTTCCTTCAATTTTAAAATGGTTTTTACAATTTTCAACCCTATAAATCCCAATCCTATAAATGCAACCCACTACTAATTTATTTACTTCCACTATCACTCTATAATAAATTTGTATAATTAATCCAACCCACCTCTTATTTATTTAGTTCCACTATCAAGCCCAACTCAAAGCCTTTTCAGTTCAGCTTAAAGGAGAGAGAGAGAGAGTGAGAGAAAAAAAAATGGAAGCCTTCGGGGTTTTGCGTGACCAAATAGAAACGTGAGGAGATAGAGAGTTTAAGGATTGTAATGTGGAGGGAATATTGTAACGTGGAGGGAAGCTTAAGGAAAATAAAAAAAAATAAAAATAAAAAAAACATTGAAGCCTTCTTGCGTGAGAAAACAAAGAGTTTGAAAGCTACCCACCTTCCTGCTCTACCCTCCCACCTTCCTGCTCTACCGTTTTGCAAGAACGGCTGCCTATTTGATTTCCTTCCTTCCTTTATTCCTTTCCACACAATGTATAAATATTGACAGAAGTTGCCTGCTTTGGTTGAGGTATCTCTACATCTCAATTCTTTTTTTTGGGTGCAAAACTTTTATGCTCTGTTTATGAAAGTTCAAAAACGTGTACAAAACACCTTTGAACGTTTAGACCCCCAAATTTCAACTTAACCAAAACAAGCAATATGTCAAACAACTAGTGTGCGGAAACTTAACATATGCTATATAACGAAATTGGTTAAATACTATCTAAGCCATAACAAAATAAAACCACAAAGAGATAATGTAAAGGCAAAGATAGAGAGGAAGGAAGATGCAAACACAAAGACAACACGCGATGTGTTATCGAAGAGGAAACCGAAGTCCTCGGCGAAAAACCTCTCCGCCGCCCTCCAAGCGGTAATCAATCCACTAGAAAATACGGTTGGGATACAAGGACAAAGAATAGACCCTCCAAGCCTAATCTACCCAAAGGCACCTAAGCCCTCCAAGCTTCTTGCTCCAACGAGGTTGCGCCGAACCTTTTTCTTTTCTAGCTTCCCGGTTCCGCTACTAGACCGTAGCATCAACCAATGAAGATTGGCTCCTTCCTAATCGCTTCCCGAACTCCAAACAAATTGTCTCACGTGATGATGATGGTGAGAACCAGGTTTGGTATAATGCCTCTCAAGGATTTGATAATGGAGAGGAAGAGAGTTGAGGAATTTGAAGAGACTCTAAGGTAGAGATTATGGGTGAAACAATCTGGTTTTTCTTTAGGGTTTCTCTCTCAAAATTCTCTCTCGAAGCTCTCTTTCAATCGTGGGTAAAAGGGGTATTTATACTTTGAGTGGGAGAGGAATGTGAAACGTCGGGTTTTACAAAATAGGGGTGGCTCGCGGCTTAACCTCGCGGCTTGACTAAGTCGCGAGATCCATCATGAAGTTAACCGTATGGCCATTGTCCTGTTTTGTCCTGTAGTGCTCCAGCTAGCATGACTGTTCATCTTCCAAAGATGCTTGGCACGTGTGTGCTAGCTTCCGCGGCTTGCGGCCGCGAGTCCACCCGCGAGTCCCAGCCGCGACTCTCTTTTTCTTGCACACTCTTGAGCAATCTTCACTCTATCTCACTCACTACCCTTACAACAAACCCACCTAAATACAGGGTTACTAAATGCTGAATTACAAGCAAATTTGGCACGGAATAAAGCCAATTAGATGGTTGAATAAATTCAACCTTACAATCTCCCCCTTTGGTTATTTCGTGACAAAACCCTAAAACAGACTCTAGACTTAACATGTAAGTTGGGAACAGTTGAACAAAACTCACTCACACCTAACTCTAGAAGTCAGAAGCACTTGAATCATATGAACATAATACTCCTGAAACACAACAATACACCATGATCATTGTAAGCAGAAAATTATAAATGCATATGAAACAGGCAGAATGTGATCAAGCAAAAATGGAGTTAAGATACAAACCATGGCTTGATCAACCAAGTGAACACCACAAGGTAGTGATCACAGTGCTCATTCACACTTGGAATGAACACAAGGACATACAAGTTAACAAGCACAAGGCAAGACACTTGTATGCTCAACACTCAACCAATGCATACCACACAAGGCATATGCATCTAGGAACAATCCTACAAGGGCACAAGAGTGACAAGACATAAACCAAAATGCAGAACATTTAGATTAAAGTACTGATTTCAACAAAAGCATAAAGGCTGCATACAGCAAGGTACATACCATAAAGCCTATAAACATGCATAAAAACATAACCCTAAAAGCTTACAAAAGCACATGGGTACAAACACATTATATTGAATAAAACTTAAACAATATAAACTAAAAGTGCTTAAAATTTCTCCCCTTCAAAGTGATGAGAAGCAGTAATGCACTTGGAACATATTTATACTTGTACCCAGAAACACTTGCACAAAACACATTAGACCCTCAAGGTAAAGCAAGTAATAAATGACAAGTATAATATAACAAGTATAGAAATGACTACAATGATCACATAGAAAGCAAATGATCATCCGAACATGCATTCAATGAAGCATAATAACATAGGGATATATGCATGTCCAAAGCACAAACATGATGCAATGAGAACACCAAAGCATAACACAAAGCACCATAAAGCCAACAAGAAAACAAACAGAACAAGGTTTTCTAGTTAACACAATGTCTTCTCCCCCTTGGTATATGCATCTCCCCTATGGAATATCTCTCCCCCTACAAATGTGCATGAGAAATAGAATTTCTCCCCTAAGGATGTGCACAAGAGTCATATAGAAATGACAAAATACTCCGAAACATTCTCTAGAGTATACTCTCCCCCTTTTTGTCGGGAATAGACAAAGGGTCAAGAAGAAACGAGGGCAAGAGATGAAGGTATGAACAATGCTAATGATGCATGAGGGGTGCAAGATGAATGAGAAAATGAAGCTCAAACCTAAGACAAAGTAACATGCTACAAAGCATAAGGTAAACATGACATGCTAGGATGAAGAAATAAGGTAAAGTCCAATGCATGACAAGGGTAGCAAAGGTGTGTGCAAGAGGTGGCTAAGTGCATGCATGACCAATGCATGAAAAATGCACATGTGGGGCAAAGTGTGTTAAAATACACAACCAATGAACCAAACATGTTCCTAATGAGGAAACATGAGAAACCCCAAAGTTTGGTACTCATCGGAGTCCAAACAAGCGAAAAAATGTCTAAGAGGCATTTTATCAAACACCTAGCATGCACACTATGAACAAAAATGTGAAACAATGCATGAACATCATGAAATCCACCCTTAATACAGGGTTACTAAATGCTGAATTACAAGCAAATTTGGCACGGAATAAAGCCAATTAGATGGTTGAATAAATTCAACCTTACAGTTTATATTAAATAAGACCCTTTTTTTTCGTTTGTTTGTGTTTGTGTTTATATTAGACGAGCATCCTTGGCATGCCATTGATGTGTTTATGAGATTGCTTGAATGTCATGTCAATAGTGCTATAATTTTACAGCCAAATAAACTATTTTATTTTACCTTGGTTTATTTGGAAATATCTCAGGTCTCATTTTTTTAATGTGTTGTGGCTTATTGGAAGAATGTAAGACTCTGAAGTAGTGAAGTATAAAGTGTTGGTGGCATGTCTCAAATCACCTTCCAACGTATTTCAACATGTAAGACTCCATTTCTTGAATTGATTAGATTATACTTCTCATTAATGCGTAGTTTTAGAATCAAAGCAAATTATTTTTGGTGTTTCAATTTTTGTGGTAAGATTTCTGCATACTTTTACTGCATAATCCTTGGCACCCAAAAAAAACTATTTTGTTTTACCATTGTATACTACATCATTTAGATTGATATCCATTTCCCACAATTGATATTAGATCGTACTTCAATTTCATGATTCTATAACATGGATTGGGCTTTAGAATCAAAGCAAATTGTTTTTAGTGTTTTAATTTTTGCGGAAAGTTTTCTGCATAATTCCACGTAATTTTTCTACATAATCCTTGGCATGCCATCGATGTGTTTTTGAGATTGTCTGAGTGCCGTTTCAAAAATAGGAGCTGTTTATGTTGCTCATAATTGCTACCAAAGGCCAATCTTCAAAACATGGTTACATACAAAATACTTTTCGAAGGTTGATAGGAACTCTTTTTATTATTAGTTTTTTATAAAGATGATTACAGAGTAATCTAATGTTTAATTTTATTTATTTATTTCCTTGTGAATGATAAATAGGAAGTTACTAAGTTGTGTAACATAAAAAATAAACAAATAAATGAATGCAGTTGCATCATGTGTCCAGTTGAGAAGATAGAGCCCGGTCCCAAATCATATGATTTAATTCCACATCCTCCTTTTATGTATTTTAATAAAATTAAGGCCACATCATCCTTATCATGTATACTTATCAAAAAAAAAGTTGAGGTTTTTATATGTTTTCATGTTTAATTTTTGTTTCGCTTTTAAATATATCAGTGGACATATTGGAGAGTGGATTATGGTTTGGGGTTGTACACAATAAGGACCAGTTCTACTTGCCAATGAAAGCAAGAAAGAATCAGAGTCATCAACAAAAAATCATAACGTGGTAATTCTAAGCGGGTTTGATGTCCTTAATTTTGTCATCATTGTCAATGTTTTTGGTGACTGTTTTGGTTGTTTGTGGTGGAAAAAAAAAATGTTTTCATATAATTTGGTCTTTGTTTTATTTTTTGATGTCCTTAATCCAACAGTTTTTATTTTATTTTTTTTATTATATATATTTTTATACGGATGACCAAATTTTTTATTTTTAGAGACTTTTCTGGGTTTTGCATGTTGGATTATCTTCTCACAATTTTAATTGAGCATCTATTTGGGTGTTGAGGAAAAAAGAAGTGAAGCAAAAGTAAATGGAAGCACAATCAATTGTGAAGGTGCTTTTTAGATACCTTTGTGAATTATGAATTTTGCTTTGTTAATTTGCCAATTGTGGATTACTTTGTAGGTTTTGGTAGGTATTCTTTTTAGAGAGATTTAACAAAGCAATGAACTATAGCTTTGTTTTTTTTCTAATAAACGTATTTTTTATGTTATTTCTACTAAGATGTTTCTATGGTATTCTATTCTATTTTACTTGTGTTGGTTATTTCAATCTAATATATTTGGGAACTCTCATACCATTATTCATATGGGAAGAAAACTGTAATAACTTCTTTCGTTGCAGATGCTTTCATTTTTTTTTTTTTTTTTCATGTTTGTAGTTGTACATCATTAAGCAAGGGTTATAGATGATTCTTTATTCATTGTTTTTTTTCTTTTTCCTTATTTTTTTGTTGGTAGTAAACTTAATTTAATTAGTGCATTTGAAGTTTTTTTTTCTCCTTTGTCCTTTCTTATGTTTTTTTTTTTTTTTTTTTTTGGCTCCAAAAGAATGTACTACTATATATGTAGTATGTTAGTTGGAGAAGTTCAATTATATGTTATGCTTGGTTAAATGAGATTTTTACTTTTTTTTTTTTTTGGGTTTCAATTTTTATAATTTTTAGCTGTAAGATCCTTAAGGCTCGAGTTTCTTAGGGATTTTGTGCACGATAAATCTCTCTCTTCCCCTTAAATTTGCTTATTTTATAGAGTTTACCCAAAAAGTTTTTTTTTTTTTTTTAAGTGAAAGAATTTTGATTTTGTTAATTTTTAAATTTTGAGCAAGTTATTGGGGTTTTAGTACATAAATTTTGCAGTTAGAATATTGTTTCAAATTCGGAGAATTTTGGGGAGTGTAATAGTGTGAAAATTTTATAAACTTTTACTGTCTAGGAAGCCAACTTGAGTCTAACAAGAAAGCCATGAACAACTTAAGTCCAACATGAAGGCCATGAACATCCAAGTAGTCTGTTGGCATGTTTTTGTTTCAATTCTTTTCCTTTCCCTGATATAGCTTTGCCGTTTTATTTGTTAGTTAAAATTGAAAAAACAAAATTTTCTTATTCTAGATGAAATTGTTTATGAGTTTTTATTTTATGTATAGTTTTCAATGTAACTAACATCAATTCAATACACAAACATGAAGGTGGAAATTAGAGTTCTTGATGCTCTTTTTTAAAGCTCTCTTTGATCTATTGATTTCCATTGCTTACTGTTTCAATGTAAAGGATTCAGTGACAAACTTATTTTGTATTTGTACTATTGTTTTACTTGTGGGGAAAATTTGATAAGTTTTCTATGTTTGTGATTTGTAGTTCGTATTGATTTCTGGATGTGAATGGTGATGTGGGGGGACTTAGACGAAGATGATGAGCTACTTGTCTTCTATCTTAAGGTTTCTATTTTTCCTTTATAATAAGTCAGAAAATGCGTAGTAGTTTCTTTGAAATCTTATCTAGATTCTATTTATAGTCATAGGTTCAACATAATATATTCAAAGAAACTCCTATTAATTTTTTTTTTCCTAAGTTATTGAATCAAACATGCATCCAAAATCTGTTTTAAATGGAAATAATTCAACTAATGATTATTTTCCCTTTTTTTTTTCTAGACTAGAGACGAATGTTTACATTGAATTGTGTACCTGATGGTGCACTCCCACACATAGATAGCATGGAAGAAAACCATAAACTAGAGTTCTATGGAGTTCTTGAGAACTTGCCTCAAGTTATGATTAGGAGTTCTGTGGTGATTATATATAACTTATTATAGAACATGTTGGAAAAATTGAATCTAAAGGAAAGAGGAAACATATTTCACAAATGTCTCAAAGGCTATTAGCGCATGTGGACAAGTTTGGGGTTTGATGGTGCCATAGAAGTTTCAATGGAAGTCTTCTCTCAGTTGCTAAGTAAGTCATCATGTATGTAAATTAGGCTACTTATTGAAAAAAAAAAATTGTAAAGTAGGCCAGATATTAAAAGTTCTTGTTGAATGCTATAGTTACTAAAAGTTATGTTTAGCTACTAAACTATTTGAGATGTTCCTTAAAATTTTGGGATATAAGTTAATAAGAAACGTCTTTTATATTATGCTTTCAGATACAATTTTTATTCAACTTTGATGTTGGTTTTTATACCCTTTTAGATTTTATAGAGAAGTAAGAACACAAAATTTGTATTTTAATTTTGTGTGTTTTGTGTATGCATATCCACACTCCTGCACACAATATATACACTATCAACTTTTATGGTTGCATGGCTAGATAGTTTAGCAAATACCTGTTAGTCTTAAATGGGGTTTTGCATTTTAATAAAATCTAATGAATTCAAAGTGGAAATTTATTAAATAGCACTGATTGTGTTTTCAACAAATTAAATTTTCAAGAAACATTTGACATTTTTTTAATGAATTAGTTTATATAACATGCCTCATTAAATAGATCAATCACCAAATATTTAGAAACAAATTCTAAGTAGCATGTAACTTTGCAATAGGAACTAAAGATTAGACTTGCATATCTCTTTTCCAACTACAAAATGTACCAATAATGAGAAACACTATTTGAAAGGAGATTTAATTGGAAAATAATTGTGCTTGCCGAAGGAGGAGTAAAGATTCATAAATTTACTTTTGTAAGTCCGGAATGGAGAGGTTATGATATGGACACCTATTTATAAAATTTCCTCATCCTATTTATAATACTAATCTCTATCTTTAAACGAATAGATCTTTTTTTATTATTAATATTTATTTAAAAAGACTTGCAACAACTTAATTACAGTCCTCTAAAGATTTCACCTAGCATGACGCTAACTTCAAATTTATAAAATCTTTTCTATCTAATTTTAAGTTAATTAAATTTTACTAACTTGGGAAGACGGTTGATCAACTCCGAACTTACTACAAGGCCAAGTATAGTTGTATCCTTTCCATGTCTAATTCCAAGACAATACCTTCTATCTTCATGAATCCTACAAAATATTGTTTATACATATATAATGCAGCTTAAGTAGTAAAAGATCATTTGAAATAACCGGTAGATAACATGAACACCCTACCAATAATATGAGGACTATTTTAGCAAAGCATTTCATTTTACTATAAAAATTACCACACGCAATGCGCAGGTCCGCGACGTGTATACTATAAAACTGAAGCCTCTTACCAATATTTAACTTTTTATTGACTTCCTTAGAACTTGCCATGTAGGATTTGGAGCTCTCATTTTATTCCACGTCAACCATTTAAAAAAAAAAGTAAAAAAAAAAAAAAAAAAATAAAAAAAAACCAATTTCACAATGCAAAAAACTAATTTTCCCCCAAACTACCGATACTTCCCTAAAACTCATATCTTAAACCCGCCCCAAACTATTTCTCCCCCAAAACCCGATACTTCATACCCATGGACCTCTCCATCATTTCCTCCATAGAAATCACAAATGTAGATCAGAATCACACCGATCTCCTTCTTTTTCCCGAAAAACTCAAATCCTGTCTCTTTTCATCTCCTTCCCAAAAAACTCAAATCTCTCATCTCTCAAACTGACCATCTTTGCATTTGACCATCTCCCCTAAATCTGACCATCGTTTCCCCCATGGAAAACAATTATTCCTCTTTTTATTTGTTTCGTTCATCAAGATTTTAATTTTTTAGTAAAAAATTGTAGTTTGTTCTTGTGATTTAATTTGTAGTTTGTATTGGTTGGTATGTGATTTTACAAATGGGCTTTGGCTTTGGGTTTGAAGGTTTTGTCTAGGTTATCTTTGTGTTTGTAATCTATGTGTTTGTTTAAATTTCTCGGTGAATAAAATTTGGTCTATGGATCCAATTTGTTAAAAAGATTTCTTCTTCAAAACATTGTTTTTCTGCACTATTTTTTTTTTTTTTTTTTTAAAATCTACACTGTATTACCTCTAAAATCTGCACTTTTTTACAACCAAAATCTGCACTGCACTGTTTCACAGAATCTACACTGCAGTGTTTCATAAAAATCTGCACTGTACTGCCCTATTTCATAAAACCGGCATTGTTTTGAATAGCTTTCTGCATTGTTTTTAAATAACTTTCTGTATTAAGTACTTTTCTGCACCTATGATAAAACCAATTTTCTATTTCGTATGTCAAGTTCTATAAAAGGAGCAATGTGGGTTTGAAGGTTTTGTCTCGGTATCTTTGTGTTTAATACGTAAAACATATTGAATATATATATATATAAATATATATATATATATATATATATATTGTGGGAAAACGTTAGTAATGCCTTATTGGATGATTTTAATTTGAATTCCTTTGACATTGTTTCCTTCATATTCATAATTTATAATGATTAGACTATTAGGACTCTACTCTATGTGTTGGACTTTAGCTCACAAATTTAGTAGCAACCCTCAATTGTATTTGGTATGAAGGGAGGTAGTATCTATGTGATTGATAGGAAGTGTTTGACAATTCCCAACTATGACTTGGATCATTTTCATGTTCTGAATGCTTTTGTTGTACTTTTTTCTCTGCTTTTGTAGTTCTTTTTCGGTTGTAGTTGGTTTATTCAATTTGTTCTCTTCTATTAATGTTTCTTGAATGTTGGCTAAAAATTGGATTCTTATTGTTTTGCAGATATGAATTCAGCGTTTTGTTATCTCAATTATTTGGAAGGAAGAAGATACAAAAAATACTTCAAAGTAGTCTTTTAATTTATTAGAAATATTAATTAAGTAGTTCTTTAAATTTGTGTTTCATATATTTTTGGATAATTGAGGATGTTAAGGATTGGAATCTTAATTTTAATTTTAATTTAAGTTTGATTTATATTTTTCATTACAAAATTTAATGTTTCATATCAAGGATAGAAAATTCTAAGATTAGAATCCTAATATATAATCAAAGAAGAAGAGGCAAAGAATTGTTAAAATCTACATAAGCAATAATTTGTTTGTCCAACACATAGATTAACAACTAGTATTTAAACATATAAAATGTCTCAATTCAGTTTTTGCCTTGAACTCCAAACGCATCAAGCTGAGCCACTATCAACAGTTTTTTTTTTTTTTTTTTTTTCAAAAGAAACAAACACACATACACACACAAAAAGAGAGAAAGGGGTTCTAAGTTGCCTACTCCACTCAATTCACAGTATTATAACCTAGGGTTTGCCTAGTTTTGTGTGGGATTGTAGAAACCTCACGTCACACCACATTTATCATATGGGCATTTTGGGAAAAGTCAATAGAAGTCAAGCTAGCCAATCAAGGAAAATATCTCAAAACACCCTAACCACACACCATTAAGGCAATTGTAACGAAGGGTTAAGGTTGAGAGTTGAAAAAAGTAATTTTTAATTTTAACCGTAAAATAAAAAAATAAAATAAATAAAAAGTTGAAGTTAAAAAATTAAAATTATAAAAAATTTATGAAGGAATATTGCATGGTGCATGATCTCTTTCCCACCATTAATACACCATCCCTCACCATTTAATGCTCACTATAATTCATTAATTGCTCAAGGAAAATATCTCAAAACAGCCTAACTATACACAATACACCATCCCTCCCCATTTAATGCTCACTAGAATTCATTTAATGCTCTTCACTTAGAAAAGTCTCTAAATTGTTCTTTGTATCAATAAATTTTTGGTGTATACGAAATGATTTGATCTCATACTTCTTATTCAAAGCGAAGACATTAATGGTCTATTTGGAAGTTTGGAGAGTAGAGGAGAGTAGTGGGGAGGAGAGTAAAGGGGAATGATTATCCTCCACCTTGTTTGGATGTTTTTAAAATTAAGTAAGGGGCTGAGGAATAATTAATCCTTCCTCTTGTTTGGATGTTTTAAAAAATAGAATGTAAACAAGAGGAAATGATTAAATTTTTTTTTTTTTTGATGTGAATGATTAAATATTTTTGAATAGACAAATTTACTTTTATTTAAAAATGGACTTACAACATTGGTCTATGATTAATTTGTTAGATTAAATAATTATGACTATAACATGCATTTTTTTTTTCTGATTTGAATTAAATAATCAATATTGGTCTACGAAGATTTTTTTTACAATACTAAAAGAACCATCCTTTATTAATAATAATAATAATAATAATTAAAACCATCCTTAGCAGCTAAAAATTTGCTACTAAGCGCCAGTGTTTTCTGACAGCCCTTGTTTTATTTTTTTTCCCATTTGCCTGAATTCTACTCTACCAAAGCCCCCAAACACATTTCTCTCTCATATAACCTTCACCTGGCACTAAAAATGCATCGAGACAGCGAAAGATTAATGGGAAAAATAAAAAATAAAAAAATTAATTTCCCAAATAAATCTTCAACAAGTGAAGCCTGCTATATCTTACTCAAATGAAAAAGAAAAAATTTAATTTCTAACATATATTATGTATGAGAAATTGAGAATGCCTTGTCCATCTAATTAATAGAGCGGAATCTCACTTGAACCAAGGCAGGTCAAGACAAAACCAAAAAAAATAGCACCAAATGAGGTCAACATAGCTTCACTCAAATGTGAAAAGCACAACAGATGAACGTAAGCAGATAGTCTTCAAGCCACTGAAAAAAAGGTAGTGTTGCAATGAGCTATGACCATATCTGTGATTGCTATCAGACATTTGTTTAAGAAAGCAAAACTAAAAGTAAACACAAGCTGGTGTCAAAAGAGAAACTAAGGGCCAAAGAAAAATTAATGCCAAGAGTTTATAGTTCAATCATCAATTGAAAAGGTTTTTAGAAGCTGAAAAATTAAATTTCCTTCTCTTGCTAAATTTCCTTCTCTCATTGCTAAAGCAACATCCTGAATTGCCCCCATAATTTGTTCCATGTCCTCATCTTTTGATGTTTTTCTCTTTTTGGCTTTTGAGGAGGTTTCACCCACATTATCACAGCTCTCCAAAGTAACTTCATTTTGAGCAACTAAATGATCAATATCTTCAATGTTCTCCATAGAGACCTCTCTGGTTGAAGTAGCCCACCATTGCCTCATCTCCGACGCAGTTTCAGATTGTTCCCTAGTTGCTCTATCTTTTCCATAAAGCTCAACCAATTTTTCATAGTTTGGAATTGGTTTGTTCTTAAGCTCTTTTGCATTAGGTTTAGCTTGTTAAAAAATGACAACGAAATAAGAATTGTATTAGTATAATGAAATGATCTTGACAAGTTTGATTGTAATAGCAAAATCCATAAAAATTTGGTTATGAAGGTACATGCCCCACATTGCTGAATAGGGAAGCTTAAGATACAATTAGGAGTGTCAAAAAATGACCCCAAAAAGGATTACATGTCATTAAATCACAATGGAATCACTACAACTCCATAGAACACCATGGTGCTGGGAGCACCCAAAGTCAAAAATCAAATATTAGATTGACAAAATACTGAACTCACCTCCCCCACCCCCTTCCCATTTATTTTAACAGTAACATGCTACTAGAATGACTAAACCCTGATACCGACACCTTATTTTTCTAGTAACTTAAATATTTATTAGAAAAAAAAAGGGAAGTAACAAATTCACAATAATGTAATGCTAGTCCATACTCAGTATGAAGAACAGGGTCTGGCATTAGACAGAGGACAGTCACTAAAAACTTCCTTCACAATTATTTTATAATAGGTAAAGAGGAAGCTAAACATAAGATTAGAACAGAATGGACCTCATCTACGCAGCAGCCTGTAAAATGTACCACAAGAAACAATGCCCTAAATAATAAATGACAAGTTAGCCCGCAAGCCAAATAGGAAACCAGTTATGCCAAAAGAAAATGTCTCAAAATCTAACTGTCATTTCCATAAAAATTTACCAAAATTAGCAAGCTCAGCAAAAACCATTGAACCTCCTAAACTTAGAATTTCTTCCTAGACTTTATCAAATTGATTTCAATTTAAAGGGAAACATGATGGAGATAAAAAATTGTTCCTTTTTTTTCCCCCAAAACAACAAATCTTATTATTTAGGCTTCTGTTTTTGGAAGAGAGGATGGATCCTAGGAAGCAGAGACATAGCAAACACCTTGGTGTTCCTTGCTGTGTCTATGAGTGAGTTCTTAGTTATTGGAAACTAAGAACTCACTCATAGAAGCTATAAAGAAGAGAGAAAACAAAGAAAACAAGAATAATAATGAGATTTTTCCATGTGGATTTTTTCTTATGTGATGGAAGTGTATTTTTTAGTTAAGTATTCACATGACAAAATCTTGAGAAGGAAACCTAAGGAACAACACTAAGATATTGTACTTAAATTTTGTCAATTTCCTAATACCACAAACATGGATACCAAATGCTAAGCTGTTTGATTCCTTTTAATTAATCAAATGAATAGTGGATTGAATACAATTTGTCAAATGTGGGACATTGACTATTCAGCTTTCGGCATGTGCTCCTCATGTGATCTTCAACTGTTTTGATCAAATTTTCACCACTTAAAACTAAACTCATTACGATTAAATCCCAAAAAATACAATGAAATAAATTAATGAAATTATAACACTTTTTGTCATGGAAATAGAGCCAACAAAAATATTATGTAAAAACCATAACTTAACAATATTTCTAGTAAAAAATCATAGAATTGTAAAGAGGTAAAACATTTTGTCATTGTTTCACTATATATAGGAAAATATAAGAAAATTAAGTAGCTTGTGAACAACCTCGAGATTGTTTGACAAGAAAATTAGCTAAACTTGAACATAAAATCTTGTTTGGTGATAAGTTCGAGTTTGACTTGTGTTTGAAAAAAATAAATAAAAGAGTGCAAAAGGATATTATATATGTTTTGAATGTATACACCCGAAAACATGAGATACCATTTTTAAATAAACATGAACTTTTAACACTTGGCTTGGCTCAGCTCGTTTATCATCCCAGTTGGTAAACATTTAAGAGAAAAATAATGAATGCTAAATGAATTTTATAATATGAAAGGTATATGAGTTTCAACTTTCTATCTAGTTTAATGTCTTTCAATAAGAAGAATGAAGATTGAATTTCAATAAGAAGAATGAAGATTGAATTACTCGTTTACACCAAAAACTTATTAATATTTTGACATAATGATAAAGAAGAATTGAAAAATCTTGAGCATTAAATGAATTCAGGCGAGGGATGTTGTATTGGTGTGTGATTAGGGTGTTTTGAGATATTTTCCTTGATTGGCTAGCTTGACTTCTACCGGCTTTTGCCAAAATGTCCACAAGATAAACGTGGCCCCATTTCTTGGTAACTTATTTTGTGCACTGTAAAGAATGACGTGGATATGTGCAGCCATGCAGGGGCATTCTCTTCCCACATGAACATGAGCAATTTTCTATCCAGTGATCCCGGCATTTTTCTCTGCGTGCTACATCGCCTGTTTTGAAATTTGAATCACGAAGACTAGCTATAAATGGTTTGAATCAATGGCAGGATTATTGGGACATTCATTATGATTGCTTGACCTGCTCTAGTAAATCACTAGTGAAAATCTCTTTGTTAATAATTATAATATTATATTATTTAATAATTTTTTATTGACTACTTCTGTTCTCTCTCCCTCTCTCTTCTTTTTTTTTTATTATTTTTTTTTTTTTTTGGGTGGCAAACTGGCAATTCTAGCATTGGATTATGTTATCTCTTTATAGTACTCTTTATTTTTGTAAAATATCAAAATTAATTCATATCAAGTTTTTTATAATTTCAGATTATACACAAAACACAGTTTTTTGATTCTATAATATATAAATAATTAAACACCATACTATTTAGCAAGAAATTTGACTTGTTAAGGATATAGAAAATGTGTAATCTCATACTGAAAATTTAAAAATATTTAAAGTTATTCAATAAGGTAACATAAAAATCCACGATGACGCTTTTGGGGTATCGGGATATTATTACAAACAAGTCATTGTATCGAAATTATTCAAGTGACTTTTCATCAAACAATATTTCATTATTTTGGACATACCAAGGAATATTTGCTGACAGTTGTATTAGTCTCTTTGAGATAATGACACGTATCTACTTTTGAACATGTGTCATCATCTCAACAAGTCCAGTGCACTACACTACAAAAAAAAAAGGCTATAGCCGCATTTGCAAAACGCAGCTATAGGCTATAAAAACGCAGCTAAAAGGCTATAGCTGCGTTTTCATAGCTGCGTTTGCAAACACGGCCTATGCAATGAGGCCATAGCCCCCTGCGGGGACCTAGAGCTGCGTTTTTAAAAACGCAGCCCAAACAGGGGTCCGTAGCTGCGTTTTCTACGGCCTAGAGTCGCGTTTTTACAACCCCGAGCGGGATCTATAGCCGCGTTTCCATTGGAAACGCGGCTATAGGTGGCACATAGAGCTGCGTTTAAAACGCAGCCCAAACGGTGTTTTTAGCTGCGTTTTAGATAGCCTAGAGCCGCGTTTATTACAACCCCCAGAAGCGGGATATATAGCAGCGTTTCCAATAGAAACGCGGCTATAGGTGGCACATAGAGCTGCGTTTAAAACGCAGCCCAAACAATGTTTTTAGCTGCGTTTTTTATAGCCTAAAGCCGCGTTTTTTACAACCCCAGAAGCGGGATCTATAGCTGCGTTTTCAATAGAAACGCGGCTATAGGTTGCACATAGAGCTGCGTTTTAGAAAGGCTAGAGCCGCGTTTTCACAACTCCGAAAACAGGACCTATAGCCGTGTTTTCAATTGAAACGCAGCCCAAAGCACCGCATAGGTCCAAAATCGATGCGGTTCCTACAAACGCGGCTATAGGAACCCAAAACGCAGCTATAGTTTTTTTTTTTTTTTTTTTAATATTTATTTTTCTTTCTCAACACAAGATCGCCCAAAACAAAACCTGTAATTCCAGAGACATATTCCCGCCAACACTCGGATGCAACAATACTAACCAACAAAACAAATTGCATATATGAAATCATTACCAAATTGCATATTTGATACTGTATAGTATCCAAAATATTAATTACATAAACGATATTTTTACATAAACAAAACAATTAAGTTCATTGCCAAAAGTACCATCACATATCCAAAAAATTACATAGCAAATAAAAGTTCCCAACAAACTTTAGTTTTTACGTCACAAAATAAAAACATCACTCAACAATTTCCCAGCAAGCTTCATGGTGCAGCCAATTACCTGTGACAATGACAAAAACTGAAATAAGCTAACATTTTAAGCCCAAACAAACAAAGTCTAAACAAAATCAAGTATTTTGCTAGCTGCACTTTAACAAGGTCAACATCCCTTAAATTTTTAGAGTCTTTTTGATGTAACTTCATTTAAAACCATAGCATCTTAAAAACAAGACTAAGAGTGAGACATAGATTCCACTTTGAAGATGGGTCACTGGTGTGGTGCCTGCCCCCTAAGCCTCACCCCTCTTGTACGCATTTGTACTTTGATTTTGGAAATTATTTCCTAATTCATCCAAAATACTGTCTTTGTAAGCAATCCAAAATACTGTTTGATGAACAAGAACTTTGAGTAATTCTTGATACTGTGACTTGTCCGCAATAATTTCCTAATACTACAAACATGGATACCAAATGCTAAGCGGTTAGATTCCTTCTAATCTGATGAAAAGTGGGTCACATACAATTTATCAAATGTAGGACTAATATGAAATAGTGAGAAGCTTCAATATTCCCGATATGAAGAGATAAGGATGAGATGATAATGTCTATCATGTTAATTATTGATTCACGGGCCTAATATTTTTGCTGAAAGTAAATTTAGACTGGTAAAAAAATCAAATCTGGTGTTGATATACGAAATTATTCTTATGTGTGTTGATTGATACCCACATGCACTATCAGAACATAATTCAATGGAAATTGATGATGCTAAAATCATCAATCATTGAAGTCGACTAGATAGCCCTGGTGCAACTTGCAAGAACACAAGGGAAGGTAACAAAAATGGGTCATTGGTGTGGTGCCTGCCGGTGAGCCTCCGATGACAAAGTCAGAGAGAGAGAGAGGGAGAGAGAGAGAGAGAGAGAATTGGAAAGTTTTTAGCTGGTAACCATAACTTTGTGTTTGTACCCTTTACCTTTGGTGGGTGTGGTTTATATAGGTCTTCCTTCTCCTAACCATTGGAACCACCATTAATGGTGGTTTAATTCTCTTCCTGGGTAACGTTCTTGGCATTCAATGTGGGGACATGGAATCTCTTGACACTTAATATGTGGATATGGAGGCCTCTGAGTTGTCGCTTAGCTTCGTCAGAACCATAACGGCTCTGCTAATAATGGTGGCATTTATGGCTCGTTCCTCGTCCTTAGCTATGTCCGGATGAACGATGTCATCGGGTTTAGCTGGTAAGCATAACTCTGTGTTTGTACCCTTTACCTTTGGTGGGGCATGGTATATATAGGTCTTCCTTCTCCTAGCCATTGGAACCACCATTAATGGTGGTTTAATTCTCTTCCTAGGTAACGTTCTTGGCATTCAATGTGGGGACATGGAATCTCCAGACACTTAATGCGTGGATATGGAGGCCTCTGAGTTGTCGCTTGGTTTCGTTAGAACCGTAATGGCTTTGCTAATAATGGTGGCATTTATGACTCGTTCGTCATCCTTAGTTGTGTCTGGACGAACAATGTCATTGGGCTTATCAAAAATGATAGTCTCCATGCGGGTCATGAGAGTCTTGAGAATGCTAGGGGAATAGGGAATTTCCTAATACATCCAAAATATTCTCGATACATTGATTAACTTTATAGATGCAATAGGATTTGCATAACTCTCAATTAATATTACATTAATTATTTAAGGATTTTTTATTTACTTCTTAAAAAAAATTTATTGAATACATTTATATATATATATATAATCCTAACAGTAAAATTGGAAAAGATCTTTTCTCACTAAATAAAACCCACTTGGGTAAAATTTGGAGTCTCCAATCTTTTGACTAGAACTTTTGTTTTAAAATAAAATATATTTGGAATCTAGAATTTGCTCCATTATCATTATTTTGTAATTTTAAGCTTTGATTCGATATCTTAAAACTAAAATTTATTTTATTACCTTCCACGCCAAAATAGGAAAAATCAGCCAAGTATTTGCAACTAGAAGCTTAATTAATTAATTAGTACACTTTTGAATATAGAGTTAGGTCTAGTTAATGGGTTTGCTTAAAGCATTTGTCTATAGATCACTTTAGAAAATTTTAATATAACTTTCCTAAAAAATATAAAAAACTATCTAAAAGTTAATTATTTATTTCTTTTCCAATTAGAAGTTTTTGAAAATATTTACTAAACCAAAGACCTTAGGGGCTGTTTGGTTTTTTGAAAACAATCACTCATCACTCCTTACTCAATTTTCGCCACTCATCACTCATTACTCATCACTTAAAATACCCCAATTTCCTATACCCACCCGTTTGACACATTTTTTTAGTTCACATCACTCAAATATTTCAACCTTTTTGTGGGACCCATACCCGACTCTCACTCGGATATTTCCAATACCCGCACACGCTCTCTCTTCCTCTCCGCCCATCCGTTCTCTTCCTCTCTTATTAACTTCAAAAAAATCAAAGCTCAAAAAATTAAAGCAGAGAGCAAAGCTCCAGCATGTGGATGTGCGAGGTCCGTGAGCAAGCTCCGGTGTCCGTCACGTGTGACTCGGATATCAACTCAACCAACCCCCTCACCAGCCACCACAAGCGCGTTCCGGTGGAGCCTTTCTTTAACTCCACTGAGTCGAATTGGGCGCTCCGCTCACCAATTTCCTCGTGGTCCCGACCGATCACAACGAGTCGCCAATTTATGGGTTTGTGGGCTTGTGTTTGTGTGTATGATCTAACTCATGTGTTTATGGGTTTGATTTTCTGGGTTTGAGAAATCGGTACCATGTGTTCTTTTTTTTTTCTTTTTTTGATAAAGTATATTTGGTGTTTCTGTGAAGAATAAAAGAAAGAAAAAGAAGAAAAAAATGACCGTTGGAGTAAGTTTGTGAAGAAGAAAGAAAGAAAGAAAGAAAGAAAAAGAAAGAAGAAGAAAAAGGTGCGCCTAGTGTGACTTTGCACCGACAATGGGTCTCATGTATGTGGGTTTAATTAGGAAAATGCCATGGAAATCGAGTTTTGGAAACTGAAAACACCCAAAATGTGTTTTCGGTTTCCATAACTCATCACTCAAAAATCAGAGAATTGAGTGATGGAAACAAAAACTGGAAACAATGCCAAACACACCTCTCAATTGTGGGTCCCACCATTTTTGAATTATGGATAATGGAAACAGAGTTATGAGTGATGGAAACACAAAAACCAAATAGCCCCTTGGTCATCAAATAACTTTTCCCTGTATAGTCCGATTCTTAACCAAAAAAAAAAAAATTACCTATATATTCAATCAAGAAGATTTTCCAATAATTATGCAGGTAATAATGGGACCATCGACCACCCAAAAGTCCGCGTAGTCTTTTGAGGTAGTGGTGTAGAAGATTCGTAGTCCTTCAATCTTTATCTTCTTATAAATGTGAATTGGAAAAAATGCTCATACACCCCCTTAGACTAGTGGCCAAGACACTCCCTAAACTTTTTTATTAGCCAATTTACTCCCTAGACTACTAACAAATGCCAAATTAATACTTGAGTTAGATTCATGTTAAAAGACTAATTCAATAGCATGTGAGAATCACGTGAAGTTTAAAAATTGACTAATTTACACAAAAAGAAAGAAGAGAGAGAGGAGAGACCTAGGTCTGACCGGCAAAGAGAAGAGAGAAAGAGGCGAAGAGAACCAGGCCACCGTGAAGCGGTCTTGAGTTCTTCATCCGACGGTTGTCTCGCCGCCCGTAGGCCGTAACTTCAGGCTCTGGTATTTGCGAGTATCTGTCGGGGTTGGGGTTTATTTACTCTAAGATCCAAATAATCACAATGATACAGAGTTAAGAAAAATAGAAAGCAAAGGGGACGTGCCAACAGAGGACTCACATACAAAGAAAAAGCAAAAGGCAAAAAGGGACTTGTTGAATGATAAAAGCTGGATATATTATTGATAAACAAAAGAGCCTATAAATAGGCTTAACATCACAACACTTTATCTAGCATTAACCACAACTACTATAAAATAGGAAAGCACTATCCACAACTCCTACAAACTAGGATAGCAACGTGAGACACTTCACGACCATGAAATCTGGCCGTGATCAAATAACCAAATATCCTAATGACTCGGTCAAACTACCAAATATCCAAAGATACTTCCAATTAAATATTATAAAATAAAACATTAAATCTTAACACCCTCCCTTAAACTGAAATCTGCAAAATCGGTTTAAAAGGAAAAAATCAACCCTCTACAAAGTCTTCCTTTGTGGCGAGATGTGAACACACTCCAAGTAGACCACGTAGCTTCACAAATGTAGCCAACTTGAGAGGCTTGGTCTGAATATCTGCGCAACCTGGTCTTCACTTCGAAAGAAACCAGATTAATAACTCCATCATTCGTGAGATCCCTCAAGAAATGATACTTCACATCTATATGCTTGCTTCGACCATGTAGAACAGATTCTTTGAGAGCTTTATTGCTTTGCTGTTGTCACAAGAATAAGAGTAGGTCCATCTTCTTTGAACTGCAATTCTTCAAGTATCTTCTTCACCAAATAGCTTGACAAGCACAAGTCATTCTTGCAACAAATTCAGCTTCAGTGGTTGACAATGTGACGATTGGTCGCTTCTTTGATGACCATGAAACAGCTCCTGTTCCTAACATGAAAACATAGCCCGAAGTGCTCCTTCTATCATCTTGATCTCCTGCATAATCACCACAAAGAAACCCAAACAAGTCTGACTTTTCACCCTTCTTGTAGAATAGCCCAAAATCTCTAGTTCCTTGCAAGTAACGAAGGATTCTCTTGGCAGCTAACAAGTGTATTTCTGTTGGATTCTCCATATATCTACTTATTAAACTCACAGAATACATTATGTCTGGCCTTGTTGCGATTAAATACATCAAACTACCAACAATTTGCTTGTAAAGTGTACTGTCCACCTTCTTCCCTTCATGATCTTTGTTTAGCTTCAAGCCAAACTCGGTTGGAGTGCTTACAGGATTGCAATCCTTCATCCGAAACCTATCCAAAACATCTTGCACATACTTCTTTTGAGAAATAAAGATCCCATTAGCTGATTGCACTACTTCTATGCCAAGGAAGTAATGCAACATACCAAGATCGAGACATTTCAAATTCAACCATCATAGATTTCTTAAAGCTTTCAAACATGGCTGTATTATTTCCAAAGATAGATTAGATCATCTACATATAAGCAAACAATGAACATCTTTCCTCCATCCTCAACTTTTATGAAAAGTGTATATTCATAAGGACATTTTTGAAATCCTTCTTTCAAAAAATAAGTTTCTATACGATTATACCAAGCCCGTGGAGCTTGTTTTAATCCATATAGAGCTTTCTTTAACTTATACACTTTATGCTCATTGCCAAGTTTTATATAACCAGGAGGTTGATCGATAAATACCTCTTCTTTCAAATCTCCTTGGAGGAATGCTGATTTCACGTCCATTTGGAAGATAGGCCATGAGTTTTGAGTCGCCATAGCAATCACCAATCTGATTGTATCATGCCTTGCAACCGGAGCAAAAACTTCTTTATAATCAACACCAAACTCTTGCTTGTAGCCCTTAGCAACCAAGCGTGCCTTGTGCTTGTCAACCTCACCATTCTCCTTGACTTTGTCTTGTAAACCCACTTTACACCAATTGTTTTCTCGCCCTTTTGGAAGGTCAGTCGGCTCCCAAGTATCATTTCTTTCAATGGTCTGTAATTTCAAAGATCCATAGCCTTTCTCCATTTTGGTTCTGTGACACCACTTCAAAATTGGTAGGATCACAATCTGAAAATAGAGCAAAGTGAGTGAGTGGGTCTTCAGATTGATCAATTCCAGCTACATTATAATCATGCATCCATGCTGGTATTTTTCGAACACGTTGAGGCCTTTGTGATTCAGCTACAAGTGGGCTTTGATCAGCCATTGGAACATTTTGAGTGACTTCCTCTTCTTGCTCATTCTCCATAGGCTGCTGCCCTTTCTCTTCATCATCAAAATCTGCTGGAATACTTTCTTTAACACCATTTTGATTCCATGACCAGGTGCTTTCTTCATCAAACACCACATCACGGCTGATGACAATTTTCATGGTGCTAGGATTGTATAGTTTATAAGCTTTTGACTTATCACTAACACCAAGAAAAATGCATTTTTCTCCCTTGTTATCTAGCTTTTTCCTCTTCTCATCCGGAATATGGGCATAAGCAATACACCCAAAAATCCGGAAATGATCTACAGACGGGTTTCCTTCCGCTCCATGCTTCCTCTGGTGTCATATTTTGAACAAAAATGTAGGACTTCTGTTCAAGATGTGAATACTCCAATTTATCGCTTCAGGCCAAAAAGATTTTGGAATTCTCCCTTTTGTCAACAAGCTTCTCACCATATTGAGGATGGTTCTATTTTTCCTCTCTGATACACCATTTTGTTGAGGTGTATAAGCAGTGTCGACTCTCTTCGAATGCCATGATCATCACAAAAACTTCAAATTCGGTTGAGCAATATTCTCCGCCACGATCTGTTCAAGGGTCTTAATGGTGTTTCTGTTTCATTTTCCACACAAGCCTTGAAGCTTTTAAATGCACAAAAAGCTTCTGATTTTGCCTATAAAAAATAAACCCAAGTTTTTCGAGTATAATCATCAATGAAGGTAATTAAGTATCTTTTACCTCCATTAGAACATGGTGTAATCGGGCCACATATATCGAATGAATTAGCTCTAAAGCTACTTTTGCTCGCCATGACTTCCCTTGGGAGAATTGAGAACGATGTTGTTTGCCAACAACACATTCCTCACAAACTTGAGAAGGAATACTAATCTGAGGAAGACCTGCCACCATATTTTTCTGTTGGAGGGTCTTCAATCCACCAAAACTCAAGTGGCCATAACGAAAATGCCACAACCAAGAAGAATCTTTTACTTGACTACCAAACAAGATTGCACACTTGTAATCTTCAATGGAAACAACCTATTTGAACTCATTTGCACAACAAAGAATGGCTCCTCTAGTAGGATCATAAATCTCACAAACACCCTTTTGAATAGTGATTATATAACCCTTTTCTTGCAATTGACCAAAGACTTAACAAATTGCTTTTCAAGTCGAGAACATAAAAGACATTAGAAATTGTTTCTACAAAACCATTCTTGGTTCTTATCTCTATATCACCCTTTCCCATCACCTTCACAAAGGAACAATCACCAAAACGTCATCAAGAAAGAAAGCATTCATTTAAGTAAGAAAAAGAAGACTTACTTCCACACATGTGGTTACCGCAGCCCGTATCCACATACCAAACATCAGATTCAAGTTCCTGATTAGCTTGAACAGCCATTAACAAAGTTTCCACTTCCTTCTTTTCAAAAAAATTTGATTGCGGTTCCTTTTCTTTGTCTTTAGGCAGCCTAGTGTAACATTCAGAACGATAATGACCAAATTTATGACATCTAAAGCACTCTACCTTGGATTTGTCAAAATGTTGATCTCGTCCTCTGCCTTTGCTCAAAATTGTCCATCATCGCCTTTGAAATGCCTGCCGCCATCTCTATTGCCTTGTTCTCCCCTTCCTCTACCTCTACCCCTTCCTCTAGAGTTTGAGAAATGAGTAGAGATAGAAGCCTTTAAAGCTTGCTCCTCCGAAGTTGAACTTCGGTTCATCTTCTGTTCATGGACCAGCAAGGAGCTTTGCGCTTCATCAAGGGAAAATGCATCTATGTCTTTCGATTCTTCAATGGAACACACGACATAATCAAACTTTGGTGTCAGAGAACGCAATATCTTTTCAACAATGGTGACATCTTCCATCTTCTCACCATGAAAACGCATTTTGTTGCTAATCTCCATAGTCCTGGCACGATGGCTGGTGACAGATTCTCCATCCTTCATTTGTAGAGTCTCAAAATCTCTTCTCAAGGCTTGAAGCAGTGCACGCTTCACTCTAGCAGAGCCTTCATATTTTTTCTTCATGGAATCCCAAATATCTTTGGAAGTTTCTTTGCTAAGAATTGTTTCCAAGATGGGACGATCAATTGCCTGGAAAAGGTAATTTTTTGCCTTTAAATCTTTGAGCTTTCTCCCTTCCAACTCTGTTTTCTGAGCATCCGACAAGGTTGTATTTGGTGCTGGTGCTTGAATTCCAGATTCAACAATTGGCCAATACTCTTTGGACCGAAGAAAATTCTCCATTAGCATACTCCAATGGTCATAGTGACCATCAAAACGTGGGATTGCCGCTTGCACAAAGTTTGAATCAGAGCCATCAATACTATTTGAGGACTCTTTCTCTCGTGCTTTTCTCACTGGCTCTGATACCACCGATACAGAGTTAAGAAAAATAGAAAGCAAAAGGGACGTGCCAACAGAGGACTCTGTTACAAAGAAAAAGCAAAAGGCAAAAAGGAACTTGTTGAATGATAAAAGCTGGATATATTATTGATAAACAAAAGAGCCTATAAATAGGCTTAACATCACAACACTTTATCTAGCATTAACCACAACTACTATAAAATAGGAAAGCACTATCCACAACTCCTACAAACTAGGATAGCAACGTGAGACACTTCACAGACATGAAATCTGGCCGTGATCAAATAACCAAATATCCTAATGACTCGGTCAAACTACCAAATATCCAAAGATACTTCCAATTAAATATTATAAAATAAAACATTAAATCTTAACACACAAATCCTTTCAAGCAATGAATAGGGTGAGTCCACTTTTTTCTTTATTTTTATCTTTGAAGATGAAATTTTAAGATGTTTTGGCCCATGGAATTTTTGTCTGTTTAAAATTCTTTCCACTTTTTTTTTTTTTGTTTGTTTTATAGTTCCTTTGATACTCGTGGATTTTTGTGATGATTATGGTTAGATATTGATCAAATGATGTAGATTTAATGAATTTTGTGTTGGGTCTTTAGGAATCCATGGTCGATTGAGTTCTCAACTTAGGTTCATTATTTGTGCATTCCCATTGTTTGATAAATTGTCCTAATGATTATGTGATATGTGCTTCTGTTCAATCTGGTGGGGTTGTTGCTAGTAGATGCCGGAGTCTATGCCAAATCCTTGTCTCTGATCCAGTTTTGCTTTACATGACTTGGTTTTGTATTATTAGTCTTGTTGTTATGTAAGCTAGCAATCTTTGTTAGGTTGTCCTTGAAGGACTGTGAGTTTCAAAGTAGCTTTACTCTGCTAGATGTAATATGTTTGTTCATCAATAAAATATCTGAATAACCCAAAACAATTCTTGTAAACATACTCTTTTGTGCCATTTGGATGAATTATACGCAAAAATTTCTAGATAGAAAGTGGTACTAGGCAGTAGAAGAACCTTGTCAAAGGAAATTCCTGATAAAATGTTACCAAAAGGCTTAATTTGTCCAAATGAAGAACCTTGCCTATGTGTATGGCTAAAGGAACAGAATGTTAAAACTGTGAAAACCATTTGATACACCAGCATACTGGCTTCCCATATATACGCACACACTCAATAAAACATTAGTTATGTAAGATGGAATGAAGATATGTGAGTAGAGACTATGAAGTTAGCCCTGGTATTTTTTATGCCTTTGACTAACGATCAATTGAGATTTGATTAAACAATCTTATTTGGTTATGTAAAACTTTTCAAGTTTGGCAGAAATACACTAGAGGTTTTAGTTATAATTTAAATGCAGGATAGGATAATTTAGTACATCTAATGCTAAGCTTGCTATATGATTCATTGATGTTTTACATTTGTTTTTTTTTTCCTTTATTATTTCTTTCAAAAATATTAGAAATGATTCGTTGATTATTTCTTTCAAATATTACATTTGTTTTTTTTACATTTGTGTTATTTGTAATTGCTTTCTTGTAGATGTCTTGTACAAGTAATGTATTAGGTCAGGAAGGATCATTTGCAAGTGTTGCATTATCATCTCCACAAGAGAGGAGATCAAGTATTGCAAGCTCCGGCCACAAAAATTGATGGTGCAAGAGTTCCTCAACTGAAAGAAGTGTTGCAAGTGGAGGGAAAGGGTGGTACACACGTCAAGCAATTTTTTTAGTTTAGAATCATGTTTTTTAAACTTTGGCTAAGTGCTCTAATAATTGTTCATATGCCAATTAGTTTGGCAATGATGTACTAGTGATTTGTGTGAAATGTATTCATGGGCAGATTATGATCCTCATTTTGTTATTAATAAAAGAAAATTCTACAACTATGTGCAATTTATCCAAATTATAGTCCTTGTTTTATCATTAAAGAAACTTGTGCACCTATGTGTAATTTACTTTTGTAAATTTGTGTTTTGTTAACATCAATGAAAAAAAAAAAAAAAAAAAAAAAAAAAAAAAAACTGTATACAGTAAATAGCTTCTCGAAAAAAGAAAAAAGAAAAAGTTTTTGGACAAATGATCACAAACAAGGTCCGCATTGCATATCCTTCAATTCATATGCAAATTTGAGTTGTTTTTTTTATATATAAACATAATTATATTACAAAAAAGCAGTCATTACGTATATGAAAACTATTACATATCCTTGCACCTCTCAGAATACATTTAACACTTAATTATCATCACATAATTGTTACATCTTTGACATTGAACACTTAACTAAATAAGATACAATTTTGAGTACACTTTGTGCATTTGAACATATAACCCACAAGCACAATTGTTGTCTTTGCTCTGATTGGCATTTCTTCCAGTATGATGCTTACCCTCCCTAGTACAGTTCAAACATTTGAACATATAACCATCATATTAAGTACACTGGTTGGCATTTCTCCTCAAGTCTCAAGTCTTTTCCATCTTTTTTTGCAAGTGCAATTATTTTAGAGCATATTGAAGTCTTTCATTTCCAATCGGATGTCAAGGTTGCAACTTACAACTTGTAACACATTTTTGATCCCTTACATCTGTTTGAGAAAATAAAAAAAGAAATCAGATAAAACTAGATGTGAAGGCCATAAAGTCATTAGAAATACAATGAGAGAAGTCATTAGCAAGCATTTAGATTTCATTCAATATTTCATCAGGTCTAACATTTTGATCCTAAAAAAGGAGAGAGCCCAATAATTAAACTGTTTTAATTTGACTATTCTTGTTCATGATAACAAATCTAAATCTGTGCATAAAATGTTCAATCTATAAACTATGTTTTGAATATTTCCTCAGCCCAATGAAGCTAATGGAGCCTCAAGCTGCTCTGCCATGTGATATAATCCTAGACTTAATTAAAATGAAGGTCATTAAAACAAAGTACAGGTTGAGTTTAATGTTTATGCCTTATCTTTCTCACCAGAAACAAATATTGCTAGCTTGCATAATAACAAGACTAATAATACAAAACCAAGTCATTTAAAGCCAAACTGGATCAGAAATAAGGATTAGCATAGACTCCGGCATCTACCAGCAACAACCCCACCAGATTGAACAGAAAGTACATATCACATAATCATTGGGACAATTTACCAAACAATTGGAACGCACAAATAATGAACCTAAGTTGAGAACTCAATTGACCATGGAATCCTAAAGACCCAACACAAAATCCATTAAATCTACATCATTTGATCAATATCTAACCATAATCATCACAAAAATCCACGAGTATCAAAGGAACTAAAAAACAAACCAAAAAAAAGCCTCGGGCCAAAACATCTTAAAATTTCATCTTCAAAGAAAAAAATAAAGAAAAACCTGGACTCACCCTATGAATTGCTTGAAAGGATTTGTGATTATTTGGATCTTGGAGTAAATAAACCTCAACCCCGATAGAAACTTGCACGTACCAGGGCCTGAAGATATGGCCTACGAGGGGTGAGAGAACCGCCGGATGAAGAACTCAGCATCGCTCCACGGTGACTCTAGTTCTACCGCCAGTTTCTCTCTTCTTTGCCGGTCAGACCTAGGCCTTTCCTCTCTCTTCTTTTTATCGTGTGAATTGATTTGTTTTTAAACTTCATGTGCTATTCCGTTAGTGTTTTAACGTGATACTAACTAAAGATTGATTTGGGAGTTGTATATAGTTTAAGAAGTAAATTGGTCAATAAAAAAGTTCAGGGAGTGTCTTGGCCACTAGTCCAAAGTTCAAGGGGTGTATTTCCTTGAGAGCGCCAAGCAGCGAAATTAAAGCCTCTATTCTGTTTCGACAAATCAACACAAACCTAGATTAGTGAAGGAAGGAAGCTGGAAAGCCTTCTGATTCATTATGATTAACATTAGTAAAATTTGACTATCCAATAATAGAAGGTACTAAATCAATTTGAGAACTAGATGATTTTAGACTTTTAGTAGAATATTTATGTACCTGACTAATATTTAAATGATGCCAAGTGAATGCAGAAAACAGCAAATGAGTACTCAAGTCTACAGTACAAATGAGGACTCAGCAAATGACGATGCCAAGTGAATGGAGAAAACTGATGTGGAGCTTTTGTATAATTTAGAAAATGCTACTAGGGACACTACTGGTACTGCCTTATATAGTTTAATAAAATCCTTCTTTAACTAAAACGACAATAAATATGGTTCACAAGCCCACTTCGGATTTTCTCTAACCAACCAGCAAAGATTTGCAACTAATTCTAGATGATGATGCTGCAATAATAAAATAAGAAATCCAGAGTCTTTGCACAAAGAAAGAAAGAGGGATGAGATTAGCATCTTTGTGAGGAAAATAATGGTCAAGCAATAGAGAGTTCTTGGAGACATGGGCTGCCAAAGTGATGGCAAACTGCAACAAAATCTACAAGAATTTATGTGAAGGAGTTTGTTGTCCCCCTTTGATCTGAAGCAAGATAATCTAGATACAAATTTAACTTTCTTCGTTTTCAATGGGGCTTTTCCACTGGAGTTCAACTCCACCATCCTCTTCTTTTTCCATGCATGCTTTTATCCTTCTCTTCTGGTGTGGCTTGTTAGTCACCTCTGTGGTTGGCAGGAATAATGAGACTGACCAGTTGGCGTTGCTTGAGTTCAAGGCCAAAATCACTGATGACCCTCTCAAAGTTATGAGCTCTTGGAATGCACATCCGCTTTAGTCAATGGTGAGGGGTTACCTGTGGTCGTCGACATCAAAAAGTCACTATGTTGGACCTGCAATCTTCGAAACTAGTAGGCTCCATATCACTGCTTGTCGGTAATTTAAGTTCTCTGAGGAATCTAACAAATTGGCCGTTTACGCAAATTGCAACTCTTATGATTGGACAATAACACAATGAACGGCATAATTCCTAGCAATTTATCCTATTGCTCCAACCTCCTTATTCTTAGCCTTGGCTTTAACTATCATTTGTCCGGAGAAATTCTTGCAAATCTTGGCACATTGCCAAAGCTCCAATTCTTTGCTATTCATAGAAATAATTTGACAAGAAGTATCCCACCTTTCTTCGGGAACTTATCCACACTAGAACTGTTTTCTATATGTGAGAATAATATAGGTGGGATTATCCCTACTTCATTTGGCCAATTGACCAAATTTACATTTTTTGGTGTGAAATCAAATAGCTTGTCTGGTACAATTCTTCCCTCAATCTTCAATCTCTCATCATTAACAGAATTTATGTAGGCTTCAACCAATTCCAAGGACGTCCTCCATCGGACATAGGTATCACTCTACCAAATATTGTGAAGTATTTATCAATAATATGAACCAATTTAATGGATCCATCCCCATTTCAATATCTAATGCCTCAAATCTATATCTAGTTGATTTGAACGAAAATGAACTAACTGTACTTGTTCCTTCTTTGGAGAAAGTAAATAGAATTTCATTTTTTGGAATTAGCGTTAACAATCTTGGAAATGGAGGGGCAAATGACTTGATTTTTTTCTATTCTTTGACAAATGCCACATATTTGACTTTGTTGGAGATAAATGCCAATAACTTTGAGGGAGAGTTACTTAGGTGTATTGGCAATTGAAAGTTCAAATATGTGTATAAACACCCTTGAACATTTAGACCCCAATTTACAAATTAACCAATTCAAGCTTTATGTCAAACAACTAGTGTGCGGAAAATGAACATAAGCTATAATATAGAATTGGATAAACTATCTAAGCCAAATTAAAAATCACAACCCACAGCAAATAATAAAAAGGCAAAGATAAAAAGAAAGGAAGATGCAAACACAAAGACAACACGCGATATGTTATCGAAGAGGAAACCGAAGCCCTCGGCGTAAAACCTCTCCTCCGCCCTCCAAGCGGTAAACAATCCACTAGAAAATGTAGTTGAGATACAAGGACAGCAATAGACCCTCCAAGCCTAATCTACCCAAAGTGCACCTAAGCCCTCCAAGCTTCTTGCTCCAACGAGGTTGCGCCGAATCTTTTTCTTTTCTAGCTTCCTGGATTCCACTACTAGACCATAGCATCAACCAATGTAGATTGGTTCCTTCCTAATCGCTTCCCAAAGAAACCAAACAACCCTCTCACAGTGATGAATATGGTGAGAACAAGGTTTTGGTAAAATGCCTCTCAAGGATTTGACAATGGAGAGGAAGAGAGTTGAGCAAATTTGAAGAGACTCTAATGTATAGATTGTTGGTGAATCAATCTTATTTTTCTTTAGGGTTTCTCTCTCAAAATTCTCTCTGGAAGCTCTCTTACATTTGTGGGTATAAGGGGTATTTATACTGGAGTGAGAGAGGAATGTGAAACGTCGGGTTTTACAAAACAGGGGTGGCTCGCGGCTTGGCCTCGCGACTTGACCGAGTCGCGAGATCCATCGCGAGATAACCGTATGCCCAGTTGTCCTGTTTTGTCCTATAGTGCTCCAGCTAGCATGACTGTTCACCTTCTCGCACGCTTGGCACGTGTGCTGCGTTTGGCGGCTTGAAGCCGCGAGTCACCCGCGAGAGCAAGCCGCGAGTCTCTCTTTTCTTGCACACTCTTAAGCAATCAACACTCTATCTCACTCACTACCCTTACATCAAACCCACCTAAATACAGGGTTACTAAATGCTGAAATACAAGCAAATTTGGCACGGAATAAAGCCAATAAAATGGTTGATTAAATTCAACCTTACAGCAATTTCTCAACTACTCTTGAAAGATTATATCTAGATCATAACAAAATATTTGGAAAGATTCCTACTGAAATAGGAAACTTGATCAACTTAGGGTATCTCAACATGAAGCAGAACAAATTATCAAGTAATATTCCCTTTGAAATTGGAAAACTTTAAAAGTTACAATATTTGGATTTATTGCAAAACAATTTCTCTAGGACTATTCCATCATCTCTTGGAAATTTAACAGTTTTAACAAACTTGTATTTAAATGAGTATAATCTTCAAGGAAGTATCCCTTTAAGTCTAGGCAGGTGTCAAAGAGTGATTAATTTGAATCTTTCTAATAACAATCTCAATGGTACCATATCATCTCAAGTCTTTGGTCTCTCATTCTCACCAATTATCCTAGACTTGTCAACTAAAAAATTTACTAGTGTCCTTCCCAAGGAAATAGGAAATTTCCAAAATATAGAAAAATTATATATTTCTGTAAACATGTTTTTGGTAATATTCCTATGAGTCTTGGTGGTCATGCAGGGGCCGGCTGAATGGTGGAGTAAGAAATGCGGTCGCCAAAGGCCCAAGTAAAAAAAAGCCCCTAAATTTTAACCAATAGAGTTATTTATAATTAATAAATAAAATAATTTTTTTATTAGATGAAAAACAAATAAAAAAAATAGAGAAAAATGCAACATCCACAATATTTTTCACAACACTTTTACAACTAATGCTAAGTAGCAGGTTGTTACTGCCTATTGTTGATGGCAAAAAAATAATTATAGTGATATTTTCAAATAGAAAACAAAAAGCAATTTAAAATCTAGGATTTGTTGTAAAAAATATTGTGAATGTTGCACTTCCAAAAAAAAAAAAGAATAATAATAAGAGTTTAGTTAGCAAACTTTTACTAGTTTTCATCTATGTCTACCACTAACACCACTGTTTTACTTACCACTATCAATCTACCACATCAACAAGTATGAAAAATTTTGTCAAATTTTTTCTGTCTATAAAATTTCTAAAAAAGAAAAATTCTATGTAGTTCATGTTAATTAGTAGTAATTTTGCATCTAAAACAAGATAATCAATTTTTGCCTTAGGCCCCCAAATGCATCAAGCCGCCCCTGTAGTTGTGTTAAACTAGAATTTCTAGCGATGAGAAGAAACTTCTTCCAAGGAGTCATTCCTTCATCTTTGAGTTCATTAAGAGGCCTTGAACATTTAGATCTTTCTAACAACTTGTCTGGCCAAATTCCAAAATTTTTGGAGCACTTTGTCTACTTACAATTTTTGAGTCTATCTTATAATGATTTTGAGGGTGAAGTACCAACAAATGGAGTGTTTATGAATAGAAGTGCAACTTTTCTAAGGGCAATGATAAACTTTATGGGGGCATACCTATGTTTCAGCTTCCTAAATGCAAAAACGAAAAATTTAAGAAGAGGAAATTGACCCTTACCTTGAAGTTAATAATCTCTATATTTTGTGGGTTTTTTGGAGTAATTTTGGCTCTATCACTTCTATTTCTTTCTTCTTTAAGAAAGAAAAGAAAAGAAAATACCATAGGGGACTCAAGAAATTCTCTTTTGAATCTATCTTACCAAAGTCTCTTAAATGCATCCAATGAGTTTTCTCCTACCAATTTAATTGGTGTGGGTAGCTTTGGGTCCATGTATAAAGGATTTCTTGATCAAGGTGGACAAACAAATAAGGTTGCTATCAAGATGCTCAACCTTTACCGTCATGGAGCCTCAAAAAGTTTCATAGCCGAGTGTGAGGCTTTATGAAACACTAGACATCGAAATCTTGTGAAGGTGCTTACATCTTGTTCTAGTATTGACTATTAAGGTCATGATTTTAAAGCTTTGGTATATGAGTTCATGCAAAATGGTAACCTAGATGAATGGTTGCATCCAACTTCAAGGACAAATGAGACTCTTGAGGAACCAAGGAATTTGAATCTTCTTCAGAGATTGAATATTGCCATTGATGTTGCTAATGCATTGGATTATCTTCACCATAATTGTCAATCACCAATCGTTCATTGTGACCTTAAGCCTAGCAATGTTCTTCTTGATGATGAAATGGTTGGACATGTAGGTGACTTTGGCTTGGCTAAATTGCTTTTTGATACCACCCAAGATTCTTCTATTCTAGGGATGGCAATTTTTACCCGATCCGCGGTACTGGTCCGGTCCGACCCTAATGGGTCGGATTTTACCCGGTCCGATTAAGAATAGGGTCGGGTATGGATTTAAAAAACCCGAAGCGGGTGCGGGTCGGGTCCGGGTTTTATTAAAAAATCCGAGACCCGACCCGAAACCCGACCCGGATAAAACCCTTTGATCAGTATATTACAAAAATACCCCTCCTATATATATAACCCTTATAATCTAACCCTAAACCTAATCTTCATTTCTTCTATTCTTCAGCACCCACTCAAAGTCAGAAGACTCAGAACCCACGCCTCCCTCCCTCCCTCGTCTCTCAAGATTAAAGCGTTTCTCTCGCCGCCGAAACCTACCAGAAAATCAATCTCTTCGTCGTCGTGTTCCACTTCGTCTCCGTCTCTCGGTCCCACCGGCGCACCACCCCGAGGTTTTTGGCTTAAGCCGTCGACGCCAAGCCAACATTCCTCCCTCTCTGATCTGTCACCGCTCACCGTAAGACCGTGAGAGTGAAATTTCCTGGGTTTGCCAAGCCAACGTCCACCTCTCTGGGTTCGTTCCCAATTTTTTTTTTTTTTTTTTTTTGGGTTAATTTCCTAATTCTTACATGATTTCTGTTATTGGGTTGGGTTGTATTGTTTTTGGTTTGATAACCGATAAATTCTCAGAATGTGATGTGAAGTGTGGAAAATGAAAGCATGGGTCTTGTGATTTGTTACTAGCTTATCACGCATTAATGAAAATGGCTTGGCTATGATTTGTGATTTACGAATGAAGCCTGGATTTTTTTTTTTTTTTTTTTTGGTTGGGCTGTGGATTGGGCCCAAATCTAGCAGAGGGCTTAACGGGGCCACGGGGCCGCGGGGGGCCCGAAGGAGGCGGGTTCGGGCCCGGAAAAAAACCCGGTTAGTAAACGGGCCGGGTTCGGGCTTCGGGCTAAGACCCGCGGGTCGGGTCCGGTATGAAAACCCGCCCAAACCCGACCCGTTGCCATTCCTATTCTATTCACCATTCAAGCTCCATCAATCTAAGAGGAAGTGTTGGTTATACTCCTCCAGGTCGGGAGCAATGCCAAGTACAAATGAGGGTGGTCATAGGACCACCTTGAAATTTTTTTTTATATATATACCTTTAAAAATTTTGAGTTTTAAATTAATATGGGTCTTTTGACCACCCTAGAAGAAAAAAAAAAAAAACTTGACTACCCTAAAAAAACAAAAACTTGAACACACTTAATAACAATTGAACTCGTTAAAAATAAAATTCAAACTCTCCAAAATTTTGGTCCATTGAATGTTGAACAAAAAAATTGCAAGAAACGCAATGTTCACAATATTTTCGTAACAAATCCTAAATAGCAGGTTGTTACTAGTAAACAAAAAAATAATTTCAATGGTTAGTTCAAATTAGAACTAGTAAAAACTTACCACCTAGACTTTGTTGTGAAAGTATTACAAAAATATTGTGGACATAGCACTTCTCAAAAATTGCCCAAACAATCAAATTAGCCTAAAATTTCAAATCAAATGATTAATTGTGATTTTTTTAATTGTGTTTACAAATGACATATTTTAAAATCGCTATTTTTTTATATATATAAAATGCACACTTTTAAATAGCTAGTCTGTTAGTGCTTGCTTTAGTCTTTAGCCAAATTTGTTAGATTTATGTGATATATTTTTTCAAATAGAGAATGCATTTTGTTTATATTAGTACTTCTTTAGGCAATATGATAGTAATTGAATGAAAGGTCAATAATCTAATAATTGCTTGGTTGTATACATTGAAAAAGATGTAGTTGATAACATTGATAGTGAAACTATCATATCATCTCAGAGACACCCCATTTTACAACTTGCATTTAACCAACCGGTAGATCTTTAGATTTGTGATACAAAACAAATCTTGATGCTCTAATGATCATAATGTTATGTCATAGGTTTTGATCGGACCACCTAATCAAAAGTTATCATACAAACAATTTTCAATGATCATGGCTCGCCTACATGATGGGCCCGATCACGTCTTATTTTAAACACTTAATTTTGATTGGTTTTCACAAGAACTAATTTAAAATAAATTAAGTCTGATTTTTTATTGGATTTCATTTTTTTCATTTAAAAAAAATTAATTATAAAAAATGTTTTTCTTTATGGCATCTTATCTGCTCTTTTAAAAAATTTTGGAGATATGATCCATGAAAAATTCAAAAAAACAGAAAAATGCTCAAAAAACGTCATTATCGTCAGCAGCAACTTGAATCGCATTTTTGGCCAGAAAAACGTTGAAATTTGGATTTCTCTATTTCTATAAAAGTTGTAGAGAATTAAATTTCCTTTTAAAAAAAATCAATCCCGAATCAATTGGAATTTTTAGCAGCAAGTTATGGCCAAAATACGAAACAGGTGCAGAAGATAACACAAATTCAGCATTATCTTCAATTTTCTCTCAAAATTTCAAATGGGGATCAACATCAAATCTGTTCAAGCCTATCTAATAGACTTATCCTTTCCCGTTGCTTCAGAAGAAATATTTTTGAAAAATAAATTGGATAAAGAAACAGATACATCTTGTGAAAAAATTCAAAAATGCTCAAAAGACGTTACTATTTTCAGCAGCAATTTAAAACACATTTTTGGCATGGATAACGTTGAAATTTGGCTTTCTCTATTTCTGAAAAAGTTGTAGATAATTGAATTTCCTTTCAAAAGCACCCATCTTGAATCAATTGGAATTTTGAGCGGAAAATTAAAGCCAAAATACGAAGCAGGTGCAGCATCATTTCAAAATTTGAATGGGGATCAATACTAAATCCATTCCAGCTCATTTAAACAGGTTATCTCCTCCCTTAGCTTCAGAAGAAAGCTAATAATTTAGCTTTAAGGCTAAGCCATCCCTTCCCCTATAAATAGAGAAGACCTCTTCCATTTTCTGGACCCCGAATTCCCTCTAGAGAGCTAGTGAGAAAGCGAAAAAGAAAAGTCATGAGCAACCATTGTTCTTACTTTGGTTGTAGTTTAGTACTTCCCTGCTTTCTCCCTAGCCCTTTAAGTAATCACTTCCCTCTTTTAATTTATGCTGGTAAGTAGTTAATTGTGTTTTTTTTTTAATTCTTTATACATGCTAGAATAAATGCTTACAAATCATTGTTCACTTCTTTTATGCTACGCTTGGATGAACATGCCTATATGTCTTATTGATTCTCTCTTACATGCTTAGATGAACATTTCTAGGTGATACACAATTTTCTCTTGAATGCTTAGCTGAACACTTCTAGGCTAATACACAATTTTCTTTTGAATGCTTAGATGAGCACTTCTAGGCTAAAACACAACTTTCTCTTTAATACTTAGATGAACATGTCTAGGTAGTTGTTTTACTTTTTTAAATGCTTGAACAAACATGTCAAAGTATTTTGATTTTGTCTAGATAAACATGTCTAGGGTTTTTCCTTTCCTTCCCTTCATAATTGCTTGGATGATCAAATATGCTTAAAGGTTTTATTTTTATTTGTTTCTCTTTGCAATTATGTTGATGACAAATAACATGAAAATTTTGTTTTTCCTTCACATGCTTAGATGAACATGTCTAGGCTAGGAATTCTTTATTTATATTGATCTCTTGGATGAACATGCCATTACCTTCATTTTTTTTTACATTAAAATTGTTATCTAACAAGTTTTATTTTTTTTGTTTCTCTTTATGTCAAATTCCCCTAGCACATATTTATTTACAATTCCTGCAAATCACATGTTTATATGACATATTCTTTGTATTTGTTTGACATGACATGACACTGGCCACCTTAACCTAGGAGACCGGTTTTACCGGGTGAGATGGGTGCTTAATCCCTTCCCATCTTGTAAATTAGCCTCTGAACCAAGATCAAGAGTTCTAGACTATACTATTGTATATACAATTTTACATTTCTTTTAGAATGTAACTAGGAAATTAAGCAATGTAATTTATTTTTCTTAGATTGTATCTAGGACAAAAAAGCATTGTAAATTTTTGTTACAGAATTCGATGTAAATTGTCATATACATTAATACAACAGAAGTATTTTTCATTAAAGGTTTTCTTATTTTTCCTTTTAAATTAAATAAATGGCGACTCCATGTAAAACCCTCGATCTAGGGGGAGTACATTTTACACATACAATGATTTCAAAATATGAAAACTTGTGAAATGAAATTTTAATACTTTATGTATTTGCATATGTTTTTATTTTGTGATGTTAATATATTCAAGTTTTATTATTATTAAATTTTTTTAATTATTTTTTTTAATGACCACCCTAAAAAGAATTTCTGGAGCCGCCACTGCTCTAGGTGAATATCACTATGCCTTCTTAAATTTAATTTTTTTTTTTCCTTGTCCCATAGTCTTTATCATATTTTTAAGCTTGGAAGGACAAGTTTAAAAGGGATATTGTTCTGTAGTTAGAATGTTATATATCAAAAAAATTTACTTATCTTCTAGCCGATTACATGCAACTTTAAAAAGGTCCTTTAATATCAGTTAGGTTATATATATAAATATATATATATATATTATATTATATTATATTATATTATGTATTTTTTATGTGTAATTGCAAAGTATGGTGTAGGAAATGAAGTGTTAGCATATGGTGACGTCTATAGTTATGGTATATTATTACTAGAGATGTTCACAGGAAAGAAACAAGTGAGATCAGTGGTTAGATCTATAAGTGGGTACCGTGCCCACACACAAAAATGTGGGTACTGTAGAATGACCCATGAAAACAAAGCAATAGGGTTGATGGATCAAAAGCATAGGTTGTTGATTCAACATAATAAGAATAATAAATGGATTTTACCAATTTTATGTTTCATATACTGAGTAGCTAACTAGCTGTAGTCCTGGAGAAAATATTGGTTGTTCCATTAAGATGGATCTTTAAACTTAAGACATCCTTAAGCCTTATTTGGATAGTGATGATGCCGAAAATCGTCAGTAAGTCACACAGTCCTCACATGCTCAAGACAACACCGCACAACACGTAACAAGAAGACCTTAGGAGAGTACCAGTGTGGTATCGGCCAAAGACTCTCCGAAGGTTAAGTTAGAAAGCTTCTCACAACTCTAGAGTGCCAGAGCTGGGTAAATTATGCGTACCTTGATTTCTGAGGGTTTTAAGTTTTTATAGTAATGCATAACCAACCTTCGTTTCTTGCATAGGAAGATCTTTTCCTTATGAGGAAGATCATCATAAATGTGCATATATTGCAGGATTCTTTCCATGTTGGGATTCCTTCAACTAGTGTTAATCGTGAGTTGCAAGATATTTCCATGTGGGGTTTACCCAAGTTATGTGAGTGCCACGTGGCTTTGGTATCCGTCAGCCTTGGGCCCAAGAACCTAGAATCGCCCCATATAGAGGGACTATCCGTCTATTATGAAGAGGGGTCCATCTGTCATGTGGTTTATCTATCCATCACTCCATTTGTTGCCTTGTTTCCAACGGCCGACTAATTCAATACCATCAGGTTTATTTAAACGAATCCATCATCCTTGATTTTCATCCCCTTCATTTGCCCCTTCACTCCATGGGTCCGTCACCTACTTCATAAACAAACCCATGGAGTGACGATCTAGGTCATCTCCTGAGAAGCATGTTTTTCCTACCAGGCTTACCTAAGGTAATAAATCGTAAGGGCACGTGGCATGTTTTTAGTGGTTCGCCACTCAAACCAAAGCGTTCCTTCGTCTTTCGTGCAATTACCTCTCTATATACACGCTTCCTTCCTTCTCATTTTTACTTTTTACGACAAATCCTCAATCAGAGTGCTTCCGTCTACCTTGTTAACTCTACTCTCTGTCTACTTTATTAACTTTGCCTTCTGTCTGCTTGGCGCGACCGTCAACTAGACCTTCCTTGCTACTCTTCTTCAACTGGTAAGTATTTTTTATGTTGAATTCTCTTGCAACTTATTTAAATTTTGTACATTCATCGTCTATGTGAACCCGTCAGAGTCTTAGGGTTTATTCGTCATGTGTAGGTGACATGTCTAGTGCGTCGAGTGAGCAATCGTGTGTCCACAAAGGAGCGGGCTATGATGAGGTGTTTCTGTCAAGTCGGGACAGCCCCAGCACCTTAAGTGATGAAAGGAATCCGTCGGCGACCTCACCTTCCATAAGGGATAAGGATTTGGACACGGATGGGTTAAAGAGTGATTCCAATGACAGTCAAGTTGGTGCTAAACACCCCACTCAATTCGTCATAGGTCCTAATGGACTTAGGGAGTTCATCATGCTTCCATTGTGGACGGTCAACGATTTCATTTCTTCCATCAAACAAACACATTTGGTACACTTAGGGAGAAGTATCAGATACCCGTCCACATACCCATCCGTCTACCCTACAAGTCTGAAAAGTGTTACTATAGGGGTGTTGATGACGTTGAGGTGTACGAGAAAATGCTAAAAGCAGGACTCAGATTCCCATTGAGTGCTCTTCACCATCATCTCCTTCAATACTTAAGGCAGGCCGTCACCCAAATCTCCTCGAATGCCTAGATGGTTTTCCTAGGCATCAATGTTTTATATGGGGTGATGTCCGACAGGACGTGTAGGTTGACGATGGAGTAGTTTTTCCATTGTTACCATCCGTCTAAGATCACCCAATCAAGGGGTATGTACAGTTTCTTACCGAGGAGTCTCTTACTTAGGTTAGTATGCGAGACACCAGATTCTAATATAAATTGGAAAAGTCGTTATTTTTTCATCCAAGGGGACGACTGGATGAGTTAAGCTTGTGACCAGGAATACATGCCTGTAGACAAAACCTGGGGTATGATGCCCCCGCCTGGTAGGTGTACGTTCGTCTTAGGTTCCCTTCTTTAACTTGCTTTGTTTTAATGTTCTAACTATCCATTTTTGCAACTCGGGACTGCCCAGAAATTTCCCTTGAGCAAAGGAGCTTTTTGGAAAAGATCTTCAAGACCATCAAGTCACAAAGAGGACGTGGGCTAAATTAGTGACTTTAGACACTTTTAATTGGTACTGTGACGGCCCAGAACCTATAGAAGTTGCCTGTAGCTACGACCGCCAAGTACGTAAACGTAAACCCGTTACCCTCGCTTTTCTTTTTTCCTTTTTATCCGAGTACTTAGTAGTTGTATAACTTTTTGTCCATCCTTCTTCAGAAATGGAAGATAGTAGGAGACGGGCCTACATCAAGCAGTAGGCTACTGCTAAGAAAAAGCAAGAGGGGAGCTTACCCCCTAAGGCGACGGGTCAAGCTAATCCGTCAATCAAAAGGAAGCCGTCGAAGAAGGTCGACCTTCCACCCAAGAAGCCAAAGGTGGCGACGGGGTGTACTGGCAAGGCTTCAGCCAAGTTGCCCCCCAAGCTTGGCCCGAGGATTGGGAAAGGCCTGATGAAGGGCCCCGTTCTCGTCGTCAAAAAGCACCCCGTTCTTGTCGTCGAAGAGTGCCCCGTCCTCCTTGGTAAGGACTCAAGTTACGCACTCAAGCAGCTATCATCCATCATCAAGGACGATGACTACTCGGACTTGGGCAACCACATTACGGAGGCCATGAGGGAGATGGGCCTCTTGACCGGGCACAGTATGTCTATCCGTCACCGTTCTTTGTCCCGTCCTATTGTCGTCTTTCTCTAAACTTTGTTTTTATTCCCTGCAGGGGGTGGTCATGATGAAAAGGCTTATGGATCGTTGTGTATCCCGTGAGACGGTGCTAGGCCGTCTGAAAGAGAAGCTAGGTGCCAAAGAGACAAAGGTACAGGAACTATTGGCCTAGAAGGATGTCCAAATAGGGAAGCTTGACTTGACCAAATAGCTCTTGAAGGAGTCGGAGGCACAAGTTGAAGCTTTGAATAAAATTCTCAAGGACAAAGAGGCAGAGATCTCAGAGGCCAAGAGTCAACTCCGCCATGCTAAGGATGTTGCGATAAGGGAATATCGTGACTTCGACGACCTCCTAAGGGAGCTCGGTGGCTCCTTTGTTGAAGGTTTTAACGATTGCATTCGTCAGGTCAATGCCTCTTTCCCAGACCTCAAACTCTCCCACATCTCCATTGATGCCTAGCCCCGGACTTTAGCTCAACCCGTCTCTTCAGTAGGTACCGATGACTTATTTGCTGACGAGCCTATGACGGAACCACTTGGTGACGGAGAGACTCCTCCTATAGATCAAGCCAAACCTGTTGGTGATGAAGCTCGTCCACTTAAGGAGGACTCAACGGCCAAGGGGAAGGACGGAGGGGACACCTTGGTTTAGGATTAGACTAGACTTTTTTCTTTTTAATTTTAGCTTTTCTTGTTTAAATGTAAAGATCTTTTGGAAGAACATCATTCATATTTAATTTAACTGTTACTTTTTGTATCTAGACTTCTCCCTTTATGGTCTTTTATAATATTTTCATTATTTGCCTTACAAGATATCCATCTACTTTGGACTTGATACCTGTAGATTAATTCTTGGGATGAAACCGCCCAGTTTCTTATTTCATGAATATAAAGAATTGGTCGTACATTTTGTAGAATAAATATATGTCAATCATGTAGGACGAACTTGTCCGCTGTGTGATCCGGATGGACTTGAGTCATCCCTTTAGGATGATTTCGTCCACTTTATGGGCTGGTTTAAACGTAAGTTTTCTTTAAGGTGAATTCGCACACTGTATGGACTGGATAAACTTGAGCTATCCCCATGGGATGAACCCGACCACTTTATGAACTTGTTTAAATGTAAGTTATTTCTTTAAGATGCATCCGTCCAATATGTGGATTGGGTAAACTTGAGCCATCCCTTTTGGATGAATCTCGTCCACTTTATGGACTTGTTTAAATATAAGTTATTTCTTTAAGATGAATCTATCCACTATGTGGACTGGGTAAACATAAGCCATCCCTTTGGGATGAACCCGTCCACTTTATGGACTTGTTAAATAGGAGTCGTCCCATTGGGAGGACTCGTCCCCTTTAGGGTTAATGATCATGTAGAAATGTAGACAGCATACACATGGCATTTCTGAATAACTCCTCTTATTGTGAAAAATATGCTTATAGAAACTATCTTTTAGAAAACAAAAAATCTGCCTTTTAGGCTTAAAAGAAATAAAAAATTTAACTTAAAACCAATAAAATGGAAATGAGGAGTATTGTCGTCCATGCTACTATCTATTAGTAGTACTTCTTCAGGAGCTCTGTGTTCTAGGGGTGGTGCATCTTCCGCCCATCCAATGTCTCCAGGTGGTACGTTTCCTTCCTATGCCATGATGCGATCTTGTAAGGCCCTTCCAAATTAGGTCCTAGCTTTTCCCGAGAGGTGTCTTTCGTGGCGCCTGTTACCTTTCTAAGGACAAGATCTCCAACTTGGAATTCCCTATGTCCGACCCTAGAGTTTTAGTGCTTGACCATAAGGTCTTGGTATCGTGCTAACCTTTGCTCAATCGTTGCTTTGACCTCGTCCACCGGATCAAGCTGTAGGCGCATTGCTTCGTCGTTTCTACCCTCGTCATGGTTTCCGAATCAGTAGCTTGTGAGCCCTACTTCAGCCGGAATGACCACATCACTTCCATATGCTAGTCGAAACGGTGTCTCTCCTGTAGGTGTCCTTACCGTCATCCTATACGCCCATAAGACGCTTGGCAATTCCTCCGGCCACATACCCTTTGCCCCCTCGAGACAGGTCTTGATGATTTTGAGCAAGGATCGGTTCGTGACTTCAACTTGTCCATTGGCCTAAGGGTGGGCGGGAGATGAGTAGTGATTCTTGATCCCTAGTTGTGAGTAAAAGTATCTGAATGCGTTGTTGTCGAACTACTTCTCGTTATCCGAGACCAGCACTCTGGGTATACCGTACCTGCAGACGATGTTCTTCCATACAAAGCTTCAAACATTTTTCTCTATGATGGTGGCCAGTGCTTCAACTTCCACCCACTTGGTGAAGTAGTCTACCGACCACCAGAAATTTCAGGTGTCGAATTGTCGTTGGGAACGAACCCATGATGTCCAATCCCTATTGCGCGAAAAGCCATGATGCCGTTATTGGAGAGAGTTCTTCCGACGGCTGCCGGATGAGGTTGGCAAACTTTTGGCATTTGTCACATGTTTTGACATAAGCAATGGCATCCTTCTGCATGGTAGACCAATAGTATCCTACCCGGATGAGTTTTTGCACTAATGATCGTAACCTAGAATGGTTCCCGCAATTTCCTTCATGGACTTCTCACATGACATAGTTTGCTTCATCAAGGATGAGACACCTCGGATATGGTCGGGAGAAACCCCTTTTGTATAGAACGTCTTTAATCAGAACGAAACGTGCTACTTGAACCTTCAACTTCCTTACAGCTTCCTTGTTGTCAAGCAGCACGCTATCCTTTAGGTAAGAGGTTATTGGTGTCGTCCAATAATTCCCAGAACCTATTTCTTGCACACTGATGCCGTCTATTAATGGTGAGATTTGAATGAAGGATATTACCTTATTAGGGATGAGCATATGCTCCGCTGATGCAGCTTTAGCAAGACGGTCGGCGTTCTCATTCTCTTCCCTTGGTATCTAAATGAATTTCGCTTGGAGGTCGCTTACTCAATTCTTTACTTGCTCAAGGTAACTCTTCATCTATTCGTTCTTGCAATCATAGTCGCCATTAACTTGACTGGTCACTACCTGGGAATCGCAGTACCCGACCACATTTGTAGCTCCCGCCACTTTTGCAAGATCCATCCCCGCTATCAAAGCTTTATACTCTGCATCATTATTGGTCTTAGGGAAATCAAGACGGATCATGCATTCGACCTTATCCCCCTCCAAGTCGTGGAGTACTACACCGACTCTGCTTGCTTGCTTGTTGAAAGATCCTTCCGTGTGGATGCTCCATTGTGGACTCGATTTTGCCCCTTGGCCTTCCATAGGAGTGAATTCCGCGATGAAGTCAGCAATCACTTACCCCTTTATAGCTGTACATGGTCAATATTGTATGTCGAACTCGCTTAACTCAATCGCCCATAATGCCATCCGTCCCAGCTTCAAGGCTACTCAATGCTCTTGGCAAAGGCTTGTCTCTTAGGACAATTACAGTGTGTGTCCGGAAATATGGCTTAAGCTTTCTCGCCACAGTTACCAAGGCAAAAGCGAGTTTTTCCATTAGGGGATATCTTTCTTCCACTCCTTAGAGTGCTCGGTTGGTGAACTACAGGTTTTCTCGCACCCGTTCTCTTCTCTGATTAAAGCCGCACCGACAGTGGCTAGGGAGACGGCTAGGTATAGGAACAATTCTTCCCCTAGCTTGGACGGGCTTAACAATGGCGGGGAAGAAAGATATGCCTTCAGGTCTTTAAATGCTTGTTAACACTCGATCGTCCATTCAAATAACTTCTTTAATGCGTGGAAGAAAGATAGGCACTTATTCGTTGCCCTTGAGACAAACCCGTTTAGTGCAACTATCTTGCTATTTAGGCTCTCCACCTCCTTAACAGTCTTTGGTGGCTTTAACTCCATAATGGCCTGTATCTTCTCCGGGTTGATCTCAATACCCCTCTAAGATACCATGAACCCCAAGAATTTTCTTGTTTGTCACTCGAACGCACACTTGCTTGGATTCGATTTCATGTTGTAAGACCGAAGGGTGTCAAAAGTCTCTTGGAGGTCGTTCAAGTGGTCGTCCTCATGTATGCTTTCTACCAGCATGTCGTCCATGTAAACTTGTACATTCCTACCAATCTAATGTGCGAACATTTTGTTCACCAGCCTTTAATACGTAGCGCCCGCGTTTTTGAGCCCGAACAGCGTTACTTTGTAGCAGAAGAGACCCTGGCTAGTGACAAATGATGTCTTCTTATGATCGGCCTTGTCCAACTTTGATCTAGTCAGTAACCGAGAATGCATCCATAAAACTCAGCAGTTGGTGTCTTCCTGTTGAGTCCACCAAGATGTCAATCCGCGAAAGGGGGTAGCTATCCTTGGGGCAAATCCTGTTTAGGTCCATGAAGTCTACACACATTCTCCACTTTCCGTTGGCGTTCTTGACCATCACCACATTGGCCAACTAGTCGGGGTAGTACATTTCTCGTATGAAGTCTGCTTCCTATAATTTGCGAACCTCGTTGGCTATGGCTTTGTCTCGCTCTTGCACGAACACCTGTTTTTTCTGCGGGATGAGAAGGAAAGAGGACGATACATTCAATTTATGGACTATGATGGATGGATCAATTCCGGGCATGTCTTCATGGCTTCAGGCGAACACATCCTGGTTTTCCCTTAGGATTGTTGTGAGTGCTTGACGGACTGGTAGGCTAGCCAGAGTGCCGATCCTGGTTGTTCGTTCGTGCCTAGAATTGTCAAGGAGTACTTCTTCCAGTCCTTCCACCGGTTTTGTCACTATACGTTGTTCCTCTATACACATAGTCTGCAAATGATCGTCCATTTCCGGTATGGCAATGTAGCATTTGCGCGCCACCACTTGATCTCCTCTTACTTCTCCCACTCAGTATCGGTGGGGAACTTGATCATCAAAGTGGGGCGACCCAATATGGCATTGTAAGCAGATAAACAATCAACAACCAGAAACGTAACATCCTTGGTGATTTCTTGTGGGTAATTTCCAACTTTTACAAGCAGAGTGACTGCTCATAGGGGGTGTACCTTAGTCCCTCCAAATCTGTCAAGTGGCGCATTAACTAGAATCACCCGTTCTCTATCAATCCTTATCTGCTAAAACGATGAGTAGCAGAGGATATCGATAGAGCTTCCATTGTCCACGAGGACTCGGTGGGTGTTATAGTCGCCTACCAAGATGCAAACCACGAGCACATCGTTGTGTGGGTGGTGAAGACGTCTAACATCTTCCTCCGCGAATCCAATTACGGGGTTGTCAATCTGCACCATCTTCAGGATGAAACCCATCAACTCGACATTTTGAACCATCCGTAGGTAGGTTTTGCAGGCCTTCTTGGACGAGCCAGATGTTGAGGTTCCCCCTACGATCATCCTTATGTCTCCTAGTAGGGGTCCGGGATGCTCGTTTTCTCTTTGGGCGGGTTTCTCTTGAGGCTGGTCCGACCCTTCTTTACTAATGAACCTCTGCAATTTCCCTTGCCTGATAAGAGCTTCTATCTCTTACTTTAAATCATAATAGTCGAATGTATCATGACCGTGATCGCAGTGGAAACGGAAATACTTGTCTCTAGACCTCTTACTAGGGTCTCCCTTCAACTTGCCGGGGAAGGTCGTGGCTCCTTCATCCTTGATCTGCATCGGGACTTGATCAATTAGGGTGTTCGGAAGGGTGAAGCTCGTGAATCTTCCAGTACGAGGCTTGGAGCGTCTATCTTCCCTTCTATTTCCTGTCCTAGCTATCTTTCGCCCCCTTTCTTGCCATGATTCTTCTTGTCTTTCTCTCTTCTTAAGTTTCTTTTCGCGAGCTAGAAGGGCGTCCTCCGCATTCATGTACTTAGTATACCTGTAGAGTACATCTGACATAGTTTTTAGGTCATTTTTATATAAAGAGAATAAAAACTTACCCTTTCGTAGCCCATTCATAAATGCAGCCATGAGTATCTTGTCGTCAGATTCATCGATTAAGAGGGTCTCCTTATTAAAGCAGGTTATGTAAGACCTCAGTGTCTCATCCTCCCATTGCTTGATGCTCATCGGGCATGCAATAGACTTCTTATACCTGTGTCCCCCGATAGAGTGAAAGGCAAACTGGGCGCTCAACTCCTTAAAGGTACTAATGGAGTTGGATGTCAATCTACTAAACCAAACTCTTGCAAGGCCCTTCAGCTTAGTAAGGAAGGCCCCGCATATGATCTTGGTTGCCACTCCTTACAGGTGCATCAAGGTCTTGAATGGCTCCAAGTGATCTAGGGGATCCTTAGATCCGTCGTAGCTCTCCATCTACGGCATATGGAACTTCGATGGAAGGGGGAATAAAGCGGCGGGTGCGGTGAATGGTGAATTAGTTCGACGGACCAAGTCATTGAGGTCACCGAACACCCGTCCTCTAAGGGTGTTCATCATAAAGTCCATCCATTCCTTCATTATCTGCATCCCTGTGACTATGTGAGAGGGAGCTATATCCGTGGCGGATGGATGGTTTGTATCCTGTTGCTCTGGTTTGCTTGGGGCGTTGCTACCTTCAGGCCCCTCTTAGTTCCTCCGCTCAGCGCTGGTGCCTTCTTGGTCCTCCCTTTGAGTGTTAAGCCCTGAGTTCTTTTGGCACAACTGCTCTTCTAGGTCATGGTTTTACTTAATGAGGCGTTCCATTGTTGCTGTGAGAGTTTGAACCTATCTCTCAAGGTCCGTGGTGCATAGCTCGTCACCCCGATGGTTGGTGGTGGTTGCCATCAAACAAGTACCATGCAACTTTTTTTCCAGGAAGTGTTAAGTACGGCTTGCTTCCTATCTCCATCTCCATAGAAAGCGCTAATTGATGATGCTGAAAATTGTCAAGAAGTCACACAATTCTCACGTGCTCAAGACAACACCTGCACAACACAAAATAAGAAGACCTTAGGGGAGTACCGGTGTGGTACCGACCAAAGAATCTTTGAAGGTTAAGTTAAAAAGCTTCTCACAACTCTAGAGTGTCAAAGCTGGGTAAATTATGCGTACCTTAATTTCTAAGGGTTTTGGGTTTTTATAGTAGTGTGGAACCGACCTTCGTTTCTTGCATAGGAAGATGTTTTCTTTATGAGGAAGATCCTCATAAATGTGCATATATTGCGGGATTCTTTCCATATTGGGATTCCCTCAACTAGGGTTAATCGTGGGGCTTAAGATATTTTCATGTGGGGTTTACCCAAGTTATGTGAGTGCCACGTGGCCTTGGTATCTGTCGACCTTGGGCCCAAGAACCCAAAATTTTCCCATATAGAGGGACTATCCGTCTATTATGGAGAAGGGTCCATCCATCATGTGGTCTATCCGTACATCGCTCCATTTGCTGCCTTGTTCCTCACGGCTCACTAATTCAGTATCGTTAAGTTTATTTAAACAAATCCATCATCCTTGATTTTCATCCCCTTCAAATAGTAGTTTTGAAATTACACAACATGATTTCCTTTCTTCTTTGATGTGGTCTTGAATTATTATTGCGCTTAACATACCATATAATCCAAAGATCCACCTTTGTTTGACATCATGAAAATCATATAAATTTGGAATTTTGTTGGTGCGGTCCAGGAATTCATTTTAACGATAAAAAAGCTTTTGGATTGAATGCTTTTTCATAACAAATACAATAAAAATGGCTAGCAATCAAGCAAGAAACAATTGGTTAAAAAGAAATGTGAAGCATTAGCTCAATTCTATTCAAATCAAGTTCCTTTGGTTTCTACTAATTTCTTATGGCATAAATGCACTTTTACTCCCTACATTTTGGCTTTTTTCCATTTTAGTCCCTACATTTTAATTTTACCACTTTTAGTCTCTAAACCAATTAACGCGTGTTATTTTCGTCCTTTCTTTTAGTCAATCGACGGAAACAGCTGAGGTGGCAGCCGGAGGAATTAAAATATTATAAAAATGCCATATCACCCATGACACATCAGCATATAAATAAACCTTCAGAGAGTCTAATATTGCTAGGATTCAATGCCCCTAGTAGAAAATATTGTTACAATGAGGATATGGCTTGCAAGGAAGAACTGCACACCATGGCTTTCTCACAACAATGTTCTCTAGAGGAAGTTATTTAGGACTCGACAAAAGATGGGCTTTTAGGTACAAATAGAAGGTGATGTTTCCAAATTGCTCTCAGAGTTTGAAATCGGTCTCCATTGATTAGCTAGAGCATTGGAGTAAAGCTTTAGTTTTCTTCTTTTTCCCACGTATGTTCCATTGATCAGATTGCTTAATTTTGTTTAATTGATATCTTCATGATTCATCTATTTTACTCACTATTGATTGGGTCTGAAAATCAAAGTTCATATGGACGTTTGAGAATATTTATATTCACCCGTTCGAATTTTGAAATGTATCTTAAGTTAATTATGGTGAACATAATGTTAAAGTTGTATTGGATGTGGTTTTAAGGTTGCTTCAGTCCTTATTTCTTTGTTTTGGATGCCCTTGTAATCCCTTTGCTTATTGTTCTTATTTTTTTTTCACAAAATTGTGGAAAATGAGAAATGATTTTTAAGAACATCTTTCAAAGATGCTTGATACACCCATAGGGCAAAAGCCAACTCTTTAATTTCACAACTGGAAATGCATTTTGATAAGCCACAAACCGAATGACCCCTTGTGATAGAAATTAATTAATTAATTATCCAAGTTATTTATTAATCAATTTATCATGCAAACGCGTGGTAGCACAAACAAATCACCAATAAACTAAATATGCAAAATAAAAATAAATAACATGGTGATTTGTTTACGAATGGGAAAAACCTAACGGCAAAAACCCCACCAGGTGATTTTCAGGTCACCACTCCCGAAACTCCACTATTATCACAACAAGCGGTTACAAGTAAAGGAATCCAAGTACCTTACCAACTTACAGTTGAACCCTTACCCCAATACCCAATTGGACTTGTTCTGTAGTGACAATTCCCCTTTCGGATGCACGGCTCCCAAGTACGTGACTAACCAATTGCGAGGATCCCAGTACGCGACTTACTCCTTTGCATGAATCCTAGTACATGACTAACTCCACAACAACCCTTTGATTGTTGTAGTTGATTTGTAGCAACTTCACATAGAAACACCAATAAAATCTTCAATGTTGGTGCAAGAGATTTTGCTTAGTTACAAAACCCAAAGGCGTACAAGAAACGCAGCAAGAAGTCTTTCTTCTGTAAGAGGAGGCTAGGGTTTCAAAAAGAAAACCTTATGAAGCTCTTTGGGGTTTGGTTTTTCTTTTTCCCACCTCCTTTAAATAGGAGTTTAATGGACTCTCCTATTCCAAATAGGTTTATACAAACCTTGGGCTTTCATAGTCCAATAAGGATTATACAAACCCATAAACCTTGGGTTTTCCTAGTCCTATAAGGATTATACAAAACCTATAAACAAATAGCCTTTTAGGATAAAAACATTGTTGGCTATAATCTGAAAACCCATAAGCTCGATAGATCGAGACATCTGTCGAGCTATAATGAATCTCGACAGATCGAGATTCTCACGAGGAGGTGTCGAGACCTGCAGATTGCACTTTTCTTGATCAGTTTTTAAGTAATCTTCATGTCTTCAATTTAATCACTTGTAATGATCATCTTGAACCTACTTAGATTTACTCAAATACAAGTAAAGTGTGTTTTGTCAAAGGATATGCCAATTACATAAAAATATGTTCCTAACACATTTGTTTAGTTAATTATGAGTTATGTTAACGGGTGTCTTTAGGAAAATTGTTAATAAATTATATTAGGAAAATTTTAATATCATTTTCATGAAAAATATAAAAAACTGTCAATAAAATTTTTTATTATTTTATTTTTTTATCAAATATTTCTAAAAATAGTTCTTAAACCAATGCCCTTATGGCATTTCTTAACATTTCCTTTAATTATTTGGTATTCAGTCTCAGTAGTACTCGGAAGGAAAAATATATTTTGTATTTAATTAAAATGCAGGGATAATATGGCGCTTAAAATGAAAATGAATTGACTGATTCCTCTAAATGGACTTGTTATCTCGTTCCCATGTCAATGGGCTTTGGAGTTGATTCCGTGGGCCCAGCTTAAATTGCTCCCAAATGTTTATTTAGTCAGCCACATAGATAGACCAAACTCGTGGGCTGTTGGCCTGAGCATTTATCGGCCTAACCCATTTTCAAGTACTAATTCGATTAGCCATTGAGGACCAAACGACCAAGTCTATGGGCTGACCATGGTATCAACCTTTCCTACTTCTTCAGGATGTTTATCTTCATTTCATGTACCAAGTACCGTGGAGGTTGAACAGTAGCACTTTCATCAAATTCAACTTTCACATTATGTGCACTCTCTAAGTCTTTGCTCTTTGTTGAGCTTTCTCTTCTTGTTGTTTAGGCTCTACAATAGGCTATCGCTTCGTTAATGTTGAAGCATTATATGTTAGCACTTGTACCTCTATGTCAACATTGGGTTTTGGTACCAACCATTTTTTGGTAAGTAGTGAGACTTGATCTCTGAGGATAAATCTTGGAAGTCTTTTTAAGCAGGTATTTTCAGTGATGGAGTTAAAGTAGCTTTGGGAACAAAAAAAGTCACTCTAATAGGATTGGGACAAATATTTCTCTCTTAAGTTTTTGTTTCATTTCATCCCAATTAGTTATGACAAGCTTACGCCTTCCTAGACAATATTCTCAAATACTATACCAAAATTCCCTTGCTCTACTTATTAATTTCATCTTGGCAAACCTAATCTTCTTAGCATTTGACGAACCTATTTGATCAAAGAATTTGTCCGCATAATCTAACCAATTATGGATTTGGACATCCATCAAAGATAGGTGCTTCTAATATTACCATTTTTCTTTTCACTATATAATCAACAAATAAGAACCTGGGCTTGCTGACCTGCATTGCATACTGACTGTCTCTTCAGGTGGGTCTGAATCATATATATGTATGTATGTATATTAAGATAATTCAGAAAGTTAGTTATGGCTTTAAAAAATGTCAAAAATACATTATGTAAGACTGTAACGTAACTACAAGCAAAGAACGACGTTCGTGGGTTTTACTAGGAGCGACAATGGACCTAGATGTAAGACGGAGAATCACAAAAGGTCACTATTTCAATTAGAAACTCCCTTTTTTTACCGTTCAACTATATTAATTTCTTGGTTTTATTGTGTTTCAGTGTAGTTGTTTTGCTATTGGCATTATTAATGACAGTAATGATACCCGATATTATCTAACCCAAGAATGAAAACCATCCAAGAGAGTGAGAGTTTGATCCTCTCTTTCAATGTAGCCTCTCAGGCAAAATTTGCCAAATAACAAAAAACTGATGTGTCATCTCTAGTATTTGCCAAAATATTTAAAAAATGACAAAATTTAGTTACAAAATTAGTTGTAACCTAAGATTACAATCTTATTCAATATCTTTTTATTGAAAGTGAATTTTGACAAACCCACCATTAAATTATATCTTCTTCTTATATTCTCCATACTTGCAAAATTACTAGAAAATTAAAAATCAATAATTATATTATCAATAAATTGTTTAAATTACAAGTTTGAATTTATCAAAATTATGCATAAAGTATAAGTTTATAGATAATATAGTAAATAATATCCGATTAATACAAAATTCGACATTTGTATTAAGAGTATAAAGAACACACAATTCCACAGCTAGATTTTCAAATATGTAATAATTTTTATTTTATTGAGTCAGGTTATCATTTTAGGCTATAACTAGTTTTGTAACTAAATTTTACTCTTAAAAAATGTCACATCATTGTTGCTCTAAACACATAGGCAATAAAACTAATGGAAGTTAACGAAAGGACCAATAACGCCCATTTTTTAAATTAGAAGGACCGATAGAGCTTATTTAAATCTTGAAAGACCAAAAAGGCTCAAATGTAAACTTTAGAGACCAACAATTTTAGGTGGGGTGAGAGGAAAAACAGCTGGCATAATAATGCCGTTAGGTGAGAGCCCGAAAGGAGTTGGAAGAACCACATCCTGGAGGTTCAGAGCCTGTTTGGGTAAGACTTTTTCGTCACTCAATTTCCATCACTCATCACTCATCACTCATCACTCATCACTCAATTTTTCACATCCGTTTGCCTTCATCACTCAGTTTCCATCACTCACTATTTTTCACACTATTTGGAGGGCCCACACCATCACAAAGCGGTTTTTTTTTTTTTTCACTAGCAGCTTTTTCTTTTTTTTTTTTTCCTCCTGGGTTGGTCGTTCGTCCGGGTTTTTTTTTTTTCACTAAGTTTGGTGAGTCTAGGTACTAAAGAAAAAAAAAAATCAAAAGGTGGTCGAAAGTTACTGCTGTGGGTCCCTCATGTGTGTTTATTTACTGAAATGTCATTGAGTTATGAGTTATGGAAATCGAAAACAGTCTGTTGTTTTTTGTTTCCATAACTCATAACTCAAAAATCAGAGAATTGAGTGATGGAAACAGAGTTATGGAAACAGAGTTATCGTTTGGTCAAACAACCATTTTGCTATGGGTCCCACCATTTTTGAGTTATAAGTTATGAAAACTGAGAATTGAGTTACGGAAACACTTAAACCAAACAGGCTCTCAACTTCTCTCTTTACACTATATTGGTTAACGAGGGGGGTAATTGCACTTTCACTTTTCACAATTATTGGATGAATTATAACATGCTCATGGAGATATGATTTTTTTGAGGTTTTGGACATGATGGAATAGAAATAGATGGTTGTGATTGAAAGTTCAAAAAAGAAACTTTCAATCACAACCATTTTTATAAAAAATAGTAAATAAAAATTTGAAAAAAAAAAAGTTAAAAAACGAGAATTGTAAAAATTGACGTGAGAGGGAGTGGATATGAATATATGATGCATCCATTGACTTGACCCAGAATGATTAAGTGGTGGTGGAGGTTGGTGGTAAAGCGGGTAGTGACTTTAAGAGTATTCAATCCACGTAGCCGGAGACCTTCGGAGCATGGGTTGGTGAAAACGCATTCGACCAGGGTAGCATCCTCACTCATCGGTAATTTAATTTATTTAATTAATTAATTATTTGTCTCCGTTTCTGTATAATTCAATTGAAGTAGTAAGGTAAGGAAAGTCTTCTTTGAGTGCCATCTATTTGATGAAATGTAAGATTGAGTAGAAATCATACCTTGCATTTCGTTGTGTCATTTGCCTGAATTTGTGGATTTTATTTTCATAGACCAACATCGTGGTTCATTTGCACGGATATTTGATTTCATATTCTTTCAATTGAAGTTGATATGCCCCCGATCCGTGCAACTGTGATTGCGAAGAAGATCTATATGATGATTATATGATGTTTGCTTTTTAAATGTGCACATATATATATTCAGGAATAGATCTGGGCATTTCACTTTGTTCACTTAGCGATGTCTTCATATGAGGAACTCTTTTCACAAGCCAATCCTGATGAAACCATCAACAAAATCCCCAATGCCCTTGCCTCCTTGCTTGTTCGTATCATTGAAGTCAAGCGCTTTATAAACCAGTCCAGCGGTAGTAACAACCTAACTGACAGAAATATTGGCACTAGTAATTTGAACAACAACAGCAGTCATTCCCCTAATGATGAAGATTTGCGCAATAAGTTACGCGAAGATCTCAATCAAATCATTGAAGCCTTCCAAAAACTTGAGCAACTTGTTCATGAACCAATCAGTAACTTCGAAGGCAGCCTTAATGACATCATCGATATGCTTCAGCGAGATCCTAGAGGTTCCTTAATGACCGAGCAAGTTCAAGCCAACGTCAATGCACTTGAGAACCATGTGATGAATTTGAGGTTCAAAATTCCGTTGGTGCTGCCCAGCATGTCTTCCACAAGTTCTGATATTCATCGATATTTTTCGAAGAATCAGCACAGTAGTGGAGTTGATAAATTGCCTGCCTTACACCTGGGATATAAGTTTCTTTATAGTTCAGTTTTCACTGAATTTAAGGAAGCTTTTGAGGATCTTGATATCAAGTTGAAGCACTGCTTGTTGTGCTTTGCCATAGTTCCGGAGAATATGTTGGTAAAGAAGAGGCTTCTGATAAATTGGTGGGTCGGAGAGTGTTTAGTGGATCCTCCTGATACTGGAGAAAGGACTGATGAAGAAATTGCTGATGAGATTCTCAAGGAACTCGTGTCGAAGGGCTTTATTGAGGCTGTTAAAGAAAGGCACAAACTGGTGGCGAACAGGTTTAAGATGCGGTCTCGGATGCGTTATTTGGTTATTATTCTTGCCACTGAGGCTGGGTTCTTTGATCATGATTTTAATGGAAATCTAACTGCAAATTCTTCACGGTGTAACAGAACATATTTACTGAAGGCTGAGTATGGAACTCCAGAGCAGTTAGCAAAAAGTCCTGATTTAGAGCTGGAAAAACTGCAAACTATATTCAATGTCAATGATCCTTTTCCCTTTCTGAAATTTGAGTGGTTTTCAAAGATGAAAAATGTCAATGTTCTTTATTTGGGAAGGTGGCAAAGTTCAGGTCAGTATCACATTAAAGTAGAAAGCACTGAGTTTTTGAAGGGGTTGAGGAATATGAAATGTTTAAGGCTTTTGAGCGTACAAGGAATCTCTGGAATTAATGAACTTCCCAATTCTATAGGCAAGGTAACAACTTTGAGGATCTTAGATCTCAAAGCCTGTCACAGTCTGGAGGCACTTCCGGACGAAATAGCTTTACTCAAGCAGCTGACACACTTAGATATATCAGAATGTTACTTGCTAGATGGCTTGCCCAAGGGGCTGGCACGTCTCTCAAAACTCCAAGTCCTCAAGGGGTTTCTTATTGGTAATTCAAAGAGAGGAAGCCCATGCACTCTTGAAGATTTGAAAGGATTGAGGAAGTTGGGCAAGTTGAGCATCAATACAAGCAGCAAGGCTTTCCCTACAACAGAAGAGCTAAAGGCCTTAAGCAAGTTGGAGGCGCTTCGGAAGCTAGCAATAGCATGGAGTATGATGAAGGAAGAAAAACCAGTGTTATGCACATTACCAACACTGAAAGATCCTGAGACACCAGAGCCTCTATCAAAACTGGAGAAACTTGTATTTCAGTGCTTTCCTCACGAAAAACTACCTGGTTGGCTGATACCTGGAAAACTGCAGAGCCTAAAGAAACTTTACATCAGAGGAGGAAAACTCAAAAATTTAGGTGAGACAGAGGAAAACGAGAAGTGGAAGGTTGAGATTTTACGTTTGAAGTACTTAGAAGAATTTAAGATGGACTGGGAAGAAAAACTTTCGCCATCATTCCCAGATTTGATTGTCTTGGAGAAGGATGAGCGCACTACTATAACTTCCTTCCCATGTGATGAGAATGGACTGTGGCTGAAGGAATCGAGCACTGACAGCAATACATTATGAATCCACCTAGTGATTTCTCTTTCAAAGATTGGACAATATTTAAATGTTTTATGTTTCTAGTTAATTCTCTTTCAATTTATTCCTGCACAAAAATGTGTGTTGTAATGGATTTTACTGAGTTGTTATTTTCTTGCATAGCCTTCTTTACATCATCTAGAATGAGCTTTGGTTGCATCAGACCTATGTGAATCGATCTTTGCAAGTTAATTGCTCTGTTCAGCCCATGGTTGTCTCTCTCTCCAGTCTCAACCCCTCCTCCACAATTTTATTGGCAGTGACAAATCACTGTATTTAATTTGTCTTGTTTACTGATTCATAAAAGGTTATTTAACATTGACTGATGGTAGGTACCAATTAGAAAATGATTTTTTGAATGACTCTCAGCAAATGATATTAGACAATGATCCTTGATTAAGCCATTTATAATGCATGCATCGTGATAACTGTGTCATGCCCACTAATGGCAAGATAGTAAAGTTGTTTTATTGCTTTTTTTTTTTAATTTATAGTTTTAAATATTATAATTAATCCTGTGCATAGCATGGGTCTTCGACTAGTTAAGCATAGTCTCACATCTGCCACATAGGTGGTATTTTAATTATAAAATAACAAAAAAAGAGTTGTCAAAGTACATCTCTTTCTCCCTGTATAATTGTAGTGTTAAACTGTTAATCATATAGCTTAACATATTACCATTCCATTAAATATATTTTGTTTCTATTTTCATTTGATTTTTCATGTTTGAAGACAAATATTTAATGAAGGTATTCATTTAAACATTAATTATTTCTGTATTATTGTTATTTGCATTCTAATTTAGAAAGCACGAACACTTCATTTAGGATATCATACATGTGTTATATCTGTGTCGTACCATGTCATACCCGCTGTTTCATGTTTTAATTTTTTAGAAATTGCGCATGTCACCATGTTGTACCATGTCCATGTCCGTGCTTTCTAAATTCTAATTCAAAGTATCCGGTCAGTCATACACTCATACAACAAATTCAATGTAAACTCCACCAAAAGAAGGGTTTTTCCATTTTAATCGCTGCACTACAGCAATCCTACCCATTGACAAGCTCCATCTGCCTATACTAATTTATGTAGAACTTCAACTTCTCAACTCTATTTTAATCGCTAACTGGAAACAAACCTCCTCTCGTCTCTGTTAACTGCCCTTCTTATAATTCTAATCATCACTGCAGATAAAGTATCTCAAAATCAGGTTGGTAAAGTGATATACTTAGTTTGTTTATTGGTTTAAGTGCGTAAACAGATTGGAAAGCCACACTTGCTCATATTGGAATTGGAGTAACACTGTGTTGCTGGATCATTTTCAAAAAAGCAATCAGGTATTTCATTGAATTCTTTTTCTATGTATAAGTTTCTACCAGGTTTTGTTTGATTTGTAGGAGATTTTTCTGCAGAAATCTCTATGCTTTCTTAAATGATTGTTCTGTAGGTTCATTGGATTAAAAGCACAGCTTGAAATACAGAGTTTAGAAATGCACTCGATTTCAGATGGATTATACATTATGCATTTAAGTATAAAAAATGGATGAATTGAAACATCAAAGTTAAAATAATTGGAATTAGAGAAACCAAAATTAATCAGGAGTGTATTTCTGTAAACGGGCATGAAACATGGCATTGGAAACTTTGTAGTATGTTATTTTCCTTACTTTTCAAAATGATGCCAAGTGGAAATAGGTGGGGACTGCTATAAGACTACTTAATTATCCTTGATATTTGAATTTATTTTTGAAAGATCATACACTCTAAAGGTTCATACAACTCCTTTAAGATTCAATCATTTTCTGTTAATCAAATACCCAACTTTCTCTTGTTTTCTTTTGTTAAAATTCTGTTAAGTTTCTCAATGATTTGATTCTGTATGCAGATATGAGACAAGGTAAGAATTCTAAACCAGACAAGAGTTGGTGTTTTTTCAAAAAAGAAGCTGGTACTGCTTATGAATCTACAAGCAAAAAATGAGTCTTACTTATCTCCATCCTTATATTGTAAATATGTAATAGCTTTCCTAAAAGTAGGATTAAGAATCCTCTTTGTTATCTCTCCACTGGCAGATTCAGTCTATCAGAATACAAGAAATCTTCAATTTGCACACAAGATACTACAAATGTTACAAGTTTCATCTTCTACTAGTACCCTTTTGAGGATAGCTTCAGCTTTAGGGCAACTGCTTGTTCGGGTGTTCTACCACTACCTTATAATGCATCAGTATTTTGCTCATATCAGAATATTGCAAGGTAGTAATAGTTACTTAGTTAATGAAACAGGTTGACTATCAGTTTGAAGCATTTTCTATAAATCTTTTTCCTATTAAAATAACAATATTCATAAAGCCTATATATGTTTGGAATTTCTTATTCACAACAACTATTAAGAAAAATATTTATCGAGGTTATATAACAGGTTGGAAAGTTAATTTATAATTTCTGCAGCTTTGGCTTTTTGTTTATCCCTGAAAAGTACGGATGCATATATGAAAACAAAGCAATAGGGTTGATGGATCAAAAGCATAGGTTGTTGATTCAACATTATAGGAATAATAAATGGATTTTACCAATTTTATGTTTCATATACTGAGTAGCTGACTAGCTGTAGTCCTGGAGAAAATATTGGTTGTTCCATTAAGATGGATCTTTAAACTTAAGACATCCTTAAGCCTTATTTTGATAGTAGTTTTGAAATTACACAACGTGATTTCCTTTCTTCTTTGATGTGGTCTTGAATTATTATTGCGCTTAACATACCATATAATCCAGCCTTTGTTTGACATCATAAAAATCATATAAATTTGGAATTTTGTAGGTGCGGTCCAGGAATTCATTTTAACAATAAAAAAGCTTTTGGATTGAATGCCTGTTCATAACAAATAAAATAAAAATGGCTAGCTGTCAAGCAAGAAACAATTGGTTAAAAAGAAATGTAAAGCATTAGTTCAATTCTATTCAAATCAAGTTCCTTTGGTTTCTACTAATTTCTTATTTTGATATCTGCTATTGCTAAGATTCAGTGCCCCTAGTAGAAAATATTGTTACATTGAGGAAATGATTGCAAGGAAGAACTGCACACCAAGGCTTTCTCACAACAATGTTCTCTAGAGGAAGTTATTCAGGACTGGACAAAAGATGGGCTTTTGGGTACAAATAGAAGGTGATGTTTCCAAATTGCTCTCAGAATTTGAAATCGGTCTCCACTGATTAGCTAGAGCATTGGAGTAAAGCTTCAGTTTTCTTCTTTTTCCCACAGAGGTGTTTTCCATTGATCAGACTGCTTAATTTTGTTTTAATTGAAATCTTGGTGATTCATCTATTTTACTCACTACTGATTGGGTCTGAAAATCAAAGTTCATATGGATGTTTGAGAATATTTATGTTCACCCATTCGAATTTTGAAATGTATCTTAAGTTAATTATGGTGAACATAATGTTAAAGTTGTATTTGATGTGGTTTTAAGGTTGCTTCAATCCTTGTTTCTTTGTTTTGGATGCCCTTGTAATCCCTTTGCTTTATTGTTCTTTTTTTTATTTTCTTTTCACAAAATTGTGGAAAATGAGAAATGATTTTTCAGAACATCTTTCAGCAGTACACCCATAGGACAAAAGCCAACTCTTTAATTTCACAACTGGAAATGCATTTGTTTATTTAATTATGGATTATGTTAACGGATGTCCTTAGGAAAATTGTTAATAAACCATATTAAAAAAAATTTAATGTCATTTTCATGAAAAATATAAAAAGTTGTCAATAAAATTAATTATTTTTTCATTTTTCATAAAATGTTTCTAAAAATAGTTCTTAAACCAATGCCCTGGCATTCCTTCACATTTTCTTTAATTATTTGGTATTCAGTCTCAGAAGTACTCGGAAGGAAAAATATATTTTGTATTTAATTAAAATGCAGGGATAATATGGCGCTTAAAATGAAAATGAATTGACTGATTCCTTTAAATGGACTTGTTATCTCGTTCCCATGTCAATGGGTTTTGGAGTTGATTCCGTGTGGGCCCAGCTTAAATTGCTCCCAAATGTTTATTTAGTCAGCCACATAGATAGACCAAACTCGTGGGCTGTTGGCCTGAGCATTTATTGGCCTAACCCATTTTCAAGTACTAATTCGATTAGCCATTGTGGACCAAACGACTAAGTCTATGGGCTGACCATGGTATCAACCTTTCCTACTTCTTCAGGATGTTTATCTTCATTTCATGTACCAAGTACCATGGAGGCTGAACAGTAGCGCTTTCATCAAATTCAACTTTCACATTATGTGCACTCTCTAAGTCTTTGCTCTTTGTTGAGCTCTCTCTTCTTGTTGTTTAGGCTCTACCATAGGCTATTGCTTCGTTAATGTTGAAGCATCATATGTTGGCACTTGTACCTCTATTTCAACATTGGGTTTTGGTACCAACCATTTTTGGGTTAGAAGAAGTGAGACTTGATCTTTGTGGATAAGTCTTGGAAGTCTTTTAGTAGGTATTTTCAGTGATGGATGAACGTAGCTCTGGGAACAAAAAAAGTCACTCTAATAGGATTGGGACAAATATTTCTCTTGATAGGATTGGGGAACATATTTCTCTCTAAGTTTTTGTTTCATTTCACCCCAATTAGTTATGACAAGCTTACGCCTTCCTAGACAATATTCTCAAATACTGTACCAATATTCCCTTGCTCTACTTATTAATTTCATCTTGGCAAACCTAATCTTCTTAGCATTTGACAAACCTCTTTGATCAAAGAATTTGTCCGCATAATCTAACCAATTATGGATTTGGACATCCATAAAAGATAGGTGCTTCTAATATTACCATTTTTTTTTTCACTATATAATCAACAAATAAGAACCTGGGCTTGCTGACCTGCTTTGCATACTGTCTCTTCAGGTGGGTCTGAATCATTTATGGGCTTTCACCACAATGACATTCTGTTGATATAAAGGGCCCAACTCAAACATATATGTGTGTTTATGTGCGTGTGTATATATATATGTATGTATGTATGTATGTATATTAAGATGGTTCAGAAAAGTAGTTATGGTTTCAAAAAATGTCAAAAATACATTATGTAAGGTTATAATGTAACTACAAGTAGAGAACGACGTTCATGGATTTTACTGGGAGCGACAATGGACCTAGATGTGAGACGAAGAATCATAAAAGGTCACTATTTCAATTAGAAACTCCCCTTTTTACAGTTCGACTATATTAATTTCTAGGTCTTATTGTGTTTTGGTGTAGTTGTTTTGGTATAGGCATTATTAATGATAGTGATGATACCCGATATTCTCTGACCCAAGAATGAAAACCATCCAAGAGAATGAGAGTTCGATCCTCTCTTTCAATGTAGCCTATAGGGCAAAATTTGCCAAATAACATATTTTTAGAAAAAAAAATTAGGAAAGTAGCATATGGACAAAGTTAATTAGTTAAGTAGACTGTTTTTGGAACTTGAGTTTATCAAACTCAAGTTTGGGTTGGAACTCGAGTTCGACAAACTCGAGTTCCAATTAGTATTGGTACATATTGCTTGGAACTTGAGTTTGTCAAACTCAAGTTCCAAAAACAGTTTACTTAACTAATTAACTTCAAGAGCATGCTATTCACCAAAAAAATTTCTAAAATGGTACTGTATACACAATTTTCGTAAAAGAAAAATCACACGATCACGTAATAGGCATACAAATTATTAATTGTATTGATTTGTATATATGTGAGTACAATTCTCTGTATGACTTTTAACAAAGAAAGAATACAATAAAACTTCTTCGATTCGATCTCCAAGTAACTTTACGATCCGAAGGGCTATGAAATTTGATCTTGAATCGTACTTTGATGTCTCCAAGTTGGATATGTGATTGGATGTACTTGAGTTTTGATTTGAAGTTGAGGGCCGTTGACTTGATCTCGAACTTAATTGAAGGAAAATCTCTACTTTGATTTGAAGAAGTAGAAATGAGCCTTGATTTTGAGGGAGCAAGGGTGCTCTTTTGGACTTAGAGATGACCCTCTATTTTGGCAAAGTGTCGGTAGGGTTTTTCACTCTAAGTTTTCCCCCTTTTTTTCATATGAGAAGCCTCTATTTATAAGCGACTCAATGGTCTTTGATTTAGAATTTTTTTTCTCAGTATTTATTGAGAGTTAATTACAAATTTTAAATTTAAATACAAATTTGACTTTAATTTTGGTCTTGCATTTTATGAGAACATTCCATATGAGTCTTTTCTTCTGAAGTTGCCACTTGACCTTCTTCATTTGATGTTATCACGTGACTCGAATTCATTTGCTGACTGTCCACATCATCAATTATAACTTAATTTAATAAAAAAATACACGATCATGATCAATCGGATGTCTATGAATGCATCATAAAATTTTGATGTCTACAAGGACTATTCAGCAAATTTTGTCTAGCCTCTAGATTTCATTGAATTTGACGTGTGGATAAGCATAAACAGGTAAATTTTGTGAATAGACCTGTGGATTTCTATCATTTGTTTCCACCTTATTACGTTGTTTAGATTTCTGTACCTATTATATTGATTGGATTTGATCATTTCGATTTTTGTCAGATGGTTATATTTGAACTTTTGTACATTTTAACGTTAGGAATGAAACTGGAAATTAAACTAAATTTAAATACTCATATTTATCTTTGTTTCCTAATGAATTTAGTGAGCACTTCAGTCTATTATGTCACAGTTTGGTGACTTCTATAACCTCAGTAGAACATATTTGTGAACTATCTAAACTTTTATGCATGAAATATATGCCCTGCAGATGCTGTTTTATATAATTCTATTCATCTCTATTCATTTAATTTTTGTACACATGATTCATCAAGAAAAGTTTATAAAGTTAAAATTTTTTAGAATATCAATTGGTTTATGGCATAAATAAACTGTTAGGCACTTAGGCTTCCTAAAAAAGTTGGGAAAATGCATCTTTATAAAGAACTAGCCTTTGAGCACACGTGAGCTCAGAGGCTGCTTTTTTTTTTTTTTTCAAAGGTCAATACTTTCTAAACCAGGTATACATTTCAATGTTCCAAAAAAAACCGTTTTAACTATTTGTTTTTCTGCTATAAATGCAAAGTGACTTATTTAGTGGATTTCATAAAGGCCAAAGCATCTTGGTTTGGTGTTGCTTGATTACGTGGGTTCGGGTAAGAGAAGCAGTTAAAACCGCCCAGCTACAATCATACACAACTCCCAATTGATTCTTTGTTTTGTGAAATTAATTGCCTAATCATGCCTGTATTTGTCAATATGAATGTGTTACACTTATATTTTTCGTCATACACCATGAAATATATGGGTGGGTAGAATATCGCTAATAAGCAAATACTGTTGACTTTATGAGTTTGTTCTATGTTGTGCTTATGTCAATGGAGAACAACATGAGTGTCAAATGTGGCTGAGAAAAAGTTACTGCAAAATTTCCCCAATGAAGAAAAAGATTAATACCACATGCATTAAGTAGAAACTTTAAGTTTTAATTTTGGTATACAAATTCTAAATCTAATTATTTTATTATTTCTAAAATTAAACAATTAGCTATCAAATGTAGCCTCTAAATTCCCTTTGACGTTCATGTTTTTTTTTTTTTTAATATATATAGAGAAGCATAAAATTGATTTTCTCTAACTCTCTCATGGGTCTCTATTTTGGGGCATCAACTCACAGGCTGTGGAGATCAAGCAAAGGTAGTTTGCAGAGAAGTGTGTCTCTTTGAGTTTTTTATTTTTATTTTTAATTTAAAGGATATCAGGTTCCAATAGTTAAATTTTGTAAATAGACCTGTGAATTTCTATAATCTTTTTTCGCTTTCATGTTTTTATTGGTTCTCTAGATTGCTACTTGCTATTCTAAATCTTATTATATTACTATTTCTAAAATTAAACAATTAGCTATCAAATTAGTAGAAAAACAAAAAATGAATGATATTAACTCTATAAATTTTCGTTCATCTAAATTTGGGTTTTTTGCATTTGTTTAGTGGTATTTCACATTTGTCAATTATTAATATAGCCGGGAGTGATATTATGAAGCTAGAACCAAAAAACTGAATTTCAAAATAATATTTTAATCATTAGTTTGTGTGTGAGTATATTCATTTTGGGATTACTACATTTATCAATCACAAAAAAATTTAGGCGTAAAGTAAAATTATTTCACCCACAAATAACACTCATTAGGGATGGCAATTTTTCCCCGCCCCGCTTAACCCACCCTTCCCCGCTTCGCTCCGCATGGATTTTCCCGCGCCTGCAAAGCGTGGGGGGCGGGGATGGGGCAAAATTTTAACCCCGCACCACGGGGCGGGCGGGGATGGGTTTAGACTTTTTAGACCCGCCCCGCCCCACATTACTAAGGGTTATAATTGTAAATTTTTCATACCCTAAAACCCTACTATTTAAACAAACATATTAATATTAGCATATTTTATTCTACCCAATATGATTCTCTATCTTTATTTTGTTATGTGTTATAATATGAGATTTTTATTTTATTTTTATGATTGTCTTGTTAAACACTTGGATATATTATTCAATTTTTTCTAAAAATTGATTTGATTTGATGGGATAAATTTGTAATTTTAAGTATATTTTTATTAATGAAATAAGTTTCATTAAAAAAATTGTACTAGTTGTAGGGCAAATTAACAAAAAGTAGAGTTTTACGGGACGGGACGGGGTTTAGCGGGGCCCCAAGGGGTGGAGATGGGGTGAGAAAGTATTCCCCGTTATGCGAGGCAAGGCGGGGATGGGGCAAAACAAAACCATGCGGGGCGGGAACGAAGACCCCATCCTTCGGCCCCGCCCCATTGCCATCCCTAACACTCATCACACCCCTAGATATTTTTGTAATCGAAAAATGTTATTATCCCAAATTATAATAAATGTTGTAGTCGCACAATTTTCCCGGCCCAACTTCTATTGATCGGGCCTAGGCCCAAAGCGCAACCCACAATAAATATTTGTAGAGGATGGGTTAAAGAACTTGGCTTCAGTGAAAATACTAGGTCTTATGCATGTAAGGTACTGTTTGCAGAAAGAAATAAGAACGTAAAGAAGGATTCCTCAAGTCTGATTTTATTTCTTTAGTCCCTCTTACAATTCTCGTCGTCCCCCTCTTTTGAGGGACTCCACTACATTATATAGCTCTCTTCTTTTCATCTCAACCTTACACCTGTTGACCATCTAGGCATCCACTTGAGCACTGTCCCATCGGATGCCCTCATCGATCCCTTTGTGAGTTGCGGAGGCCAAGGCGGTGCTGTTCAGGAGTCTTTTCCTCATTAATGCAGCCAAGAGGGTGGTTGGGGCGCAATTAATGTGGTGGTAGCCTTCCGCGAGATATTTTGGATTTAATTCATTTTATATGTTGGGACGGTGAGCTGAGATGGCTGAGCAGAGTTCCTCGTCTGGGCCTCGTGATGTCCGAGGAGGAGTTACTTCTCGGACGGGTTTCCTTGGAGCTACTGGGATTGGGTAATGCTGCATACGAGACTCTTCCTCGGATGGGACGCTCCTCGGATGGGCCTGAGTTTGGAATAGCCCATCATTTTTGGGCCGGCCCCCACAATAGCCCCTCAAAACTTCGGTTTTAACCTCCCTCCGAGGAGAAAAGCGGGGTTTTGATGTTTGTGAGTGGAGGGAAATAAGGAGATCGTGGGGCGCGCGTGTGGGCCATTACTTTTGACGCGCTACAATTTACGAGGCGTGACCATTAACTGGAGGCGTTATGTTCCCTTCATCCAACGGCTTGGCGTGGATCGAACGGCCATCGTTCTTTCTCGTACTTTTTAGGCGGGGACGATCTTTTCTCTCTCCTCCCGGCTATATAAGACGCCGGCGGGTTCAGTTCCTTCTTTCATTTGCATTTCCCAAACCTCAAAAGACTCCAGAGAACTCCACCGAATCCCGTAGATATACGAACACTTGCATCCGTTACGCCGCCGTAGCCGTTTTTGTGAAGCGTTTTGTTCAAGAGAGATCTCCAGGCGTCCCCTTGAGCGTTTTGTGAAGGTACCTATACATTTCGCTTTTCTCACCGTTTCAATTCCCTCCTCGGACTCTGCTTTTCTTTTCGCTCTTACTTTCATTTCCCAGTTCGATTCAGATGGGTAGATTTGAAAAATTAGTAAAAACTCCAGCCGCTATGGAAGCCTTTAGGGAGAAATACCACATTCCCCGGGGTTGGGTCACAGATCTTGTCCTATGGAAGGGATACTTGACGGATAGAGTTGAGGGGAAGTTGTTATCCCTATGATTGCTTTCATAGAGGGAGGGATGACACTTCCCATGCGTAGGGATTACAAGGGAGTACCTGTTCAACCATAGGTTGACGCCGTATCAGTGTGCCCCGAATATGTTCAAGATACTAGGTCGTGTAGACGTCTTAGACGAGCGGATGAATCTAGGCCTCTCTTGGCATGATGTGGCCTATCTCATGCACGAATGTCACCGCCTCGGGGATGATGGGTATTATCTTAAATCCCGAACGAGGATGTTAGGTTGATCTCTTGTCTCCCGGTATCCAATAAGACCGTGAAGAATGACTTCCTCATTGCTTCGGGGAGTGGTTCGACGGTATTCATTGTCCAACTCGGGCAGGAAACCCAAGTGCGGCGTTTTTAGGATCGATCCTTCTTGGGAAAGGATTTAGTATTAAGGGGTTATTATTTTTTTTTTTTTTTTTTTTTGCTTTCTGTGTAATTGGAAAATTTCTTGGACTGACCACACTTTTCTTGGTTGTTTGCAGACAAAGCTCACGTCGCTCCTCGGATAGACCTTGCGAACGTGTGCCAGTAAACTATCTTCTCGTGTCGGAAATTTACGCTACCGGGACGGACGGATTGCGTGCGGCCCATCCGGTTCTCGGGTTATCGGCCTGAGAGCAAAGCTTTCCGTGCAATCGGTCACGCTATAAGGGCGGGCAGTCCGAGGTTGGCTAGGATTGACGTGTCCCGACACGGGTTCCTAGCTCCACACGATCCGCCACCGGTAGTGCTTTGCCCGAGGTCGAAAATCCTTACTTAGCGGAGCAACTTCCCTCCGAGAACGAGCCCGTGCCGCCGCTTGCTGCGGTCGAAGAAGAAATCAATCTTCTCGTCTTTCTCTTGAGGAAGAAATAGACGAGTTTTACTTCGATGAGGAAATTCAGCAAAAAATCCCTTAGGGGAGTTTTCCAATCTCTGAAGCGAGCAGACCGACATTCCGCGAGCTTGGTGTTCCCTCAATCGTTATCTGCTCGGACGATACTTCGACGAAGAGGCCGAGCCCATGGCGAGAAAAGGGAAGTCCTTGAAGGAGTTGATGTCCTCCGGGGAAAGGTCGACCACCGAAGGGTCAATCTTGAAGGGCCGACTCCATCACAGCCAAGACCCTTCCCCCGGTGGTTCCCAGGTTGTCTCGGACCACTGGCCTTAAGGTTAATCCGGACCAAGAAGAAGAGGCCGTTGACACGCCCGAGGAAGGCGAGGTGGCTGTCCACCACCAAGCAAGCGGCGAGAAAAACCACACAGCGCCAAGGAGCGAAGGGGCACCTCCTCGGACAGCGAGGGATGAGGGGAACTTCTTGTCAAGTGCGTATTTCCCCTCGTCCATGGGACCCAAAGTTGGAGCTGGATGGGCTTGCCATTCCTTACACTGTTTCGGTCCGAGAGTATAATCGTGGCCGGGCAGGGTACGTGGCGGAGGCCTTGGAGCAGCCCCTACTTCTTCCTCGGGACATGGAGGCCTACAGGCGGTGCAATCAGTCCGAGCTCTTCCTATCCCTAAAAAGGGATCTCGCATTGGTAAGTAATCCTTTCACTGTTTTATCAATTTACTTGCTCCTGTCAGATTATGTATTTTTCTTTTATGGACACTCTTGTTTCGTCATGATTACTCGGCAGGTGTTCGTGGGTGAGGAATTTTGCCGTAATAGCCGCAATCTGGCCGAGGCCGAGACCCGTGCTCGGACAGAGGTGGAGAAAGCCTTGGGGTCCCTCAAGCATGATCACATTAAACTCACGGCTGAGTTCAAGGATTCGGAGAACCGACGTAAGAGTGCAGAGGCTGGCTTGAAGAGTGCCGAGGACCAGGCGGAGGACCAACGCAAACAATCGTACACGGCCCACCTTAACCTTAACACCGAGAGGCGGCGGTGCGACGTCAAAACCGCCATGCAAAAAGTAGAGGATGAGCCGAGGCGGGTAAAGGAGGATGCTCGGCTGATCCGAGAGGCAACGGAGGCCGAGAAAGAGGCCGCTCGACAGCTTGGGGCCGCAGAGACGGAGGCCAAGCTATCTCGAGGAGATTCCCGAGGTATGCGGGGGATTACTGCGCAGATTTCATGGGCTCATGCTCTTGATGTCTGCAGAGTTCCTCGGATTCAACACTAAGATTGCCCGAGAGTATCTTTTATCCTCGGGAGATCCGTGCGAATCCTAATGATGCCCAAGTGGCTCCCGGAGCGGAGATCTCGACGGTGCCTCGATGCCGCCCTTGTGTCGATATGACGGAGGTCCCCGCCGCAGATCCCACCATCGAGGCTCCTCCTCCTCGGCCCAAACAGAAGGAAGATCCTCCAACGTGCTTAGCCCTCTAGGTTTTCATCCTTAGTGAATAGCTTTTTTTTTTTTTTTTTTTTTTTTTTTTTTTTGAGAGTTATCCTACTTTTCCCCTTTTTTTTTTTTTTTTTGTAAGGACCTCTCTTGTTAATGTACTTGGAATATTAATATAAGACGTTCGTTTTGCTTACTACGGATGTGTGTCGGTAATGCTCTTTTTATTTTAAACATTTGCAACAACGTAGACACACGGGATATCGGTCAAAACAATAATGGGTTTTTGGCACAGTGCACTTGATGATGGTGATAGTGCTAGATCACAAGCGCACGCACTAAAAATGATTTCCTTTAAGTAATAATCTCCCAATCTATCATAAGTAATAATTTCCCCAAAAGTCGGTGGTCCGAGGAGCCATGCAGACTTAGGTTCTGCTTAAAACTATGAATTGTCATGAGTAATAATTTCCCCAAAGTCTGTGGTCCGAGGAGCCATGCAGGACTTAGGTTCTGTTTAAAACTATGAACTCTCATGAGTAATAATTTTCCCAAAAGTCTGTGGTCCGAGGAGCCATGCAGGACTTAGGTTCTTTTTTAAAACTTATAAATAGTTGCAATGTAGACCGACAAGCGGCGGATAGTCATGAAAGAAAACATATGCTAAGCCATTCTCATTAATAATAATACCTCCCGAGGTTGTTTACATTCCATGGTCGAGGTACAGCTTTTTCATCTAAATCTTCTAGGTAGTAGGCGCCTATTCCGGCCACGGATGTGACACGGTATGGTCCCTCCCGGTTGGGCCCCAACTTGCCCCAAGAGGGGTTCTTCGCGCCAAGGATTTTTCTCATCACGAGATCGCCTGGACCCGGAGGCCGCAATTTGACGTTAGCATCGCACCCTTGTCTCAAACCACGGTGATAGTAGGCCATGTGAATCGTGGCCTTTTCCCTTCTCTCCTCGGCTAGGTCCGGACTTCTTCCTAGCAACTCATCGTTATCGCTTGGGGTGAACGAGCTAGATCTCAACGTGGGGAAATTGTTCTCGATCGGAAGCACAACCTCAGCCCCATAAGTCATTGAGAAGGGGGTTTCACCGGTTGAACGCCGCGGCGTTGTCCGATATGTCCATAAGACGTGTGGTAGCTCTTCTACCCATCTCCCCTTTGATTCATCTAGTCTTTTCTTCAATCCGTTCACTATGACGTTGTTTACAGCCTCGACTTGCCCATTTCCTTGGGGGTATGCAGGGGTGGAATATCGATTAATGATCCCAAATTCACGGCAGTACTCCCTAAAATTCTTGCTGTCAAATTGGAGGCCATTGTCGAAATGAGTGTTCTTGGAGTTCAAGCGGGTGATAATGTTCTTCCAGGCAATTTCTCGGGCATCCACGTCCCCGATGTTGGCCAAAGGTTCAGCCTCCACCCATTTGGTGAAGTAATCGGTTCCGACTATTATGTATCGCTTGTTCCCCGCAGCCTTGGGGAAAGGCCCGACAATATCGAGGCCCCATTGAGCGAACGGCCATGGACTGGAGAGTGGGTTGAGCACCCCTCCCGGTTGGTGGATATTCGAGCAAATCTTTGGCACCGATCGCACTTCTTAGCGTATTCCCGGGCTGTCTCGCATGTTCGGCCACCGTATCCTTGAGTGAGTGCCTGTGCGCCAGCGATCTTCCTCCTCAGTGTGGCTCCCATATACTCCCTCATGCAACTCCTCAAGAAAGGACTCGGACTCTTCCGGATGTACACAAAGTAAGTACGGTCCCGAGTAGGAGCGCCGATAGAGTTTACGGTTCTCTCGATAGCCGAAAACGAGGAGCTTTTCGATGTATCTTCTCGGCTTCAAGTTTCTCTTCCGGGAGGATATCGTCTGGAGGAAATTCCTTATGGGGTCCATCCAACTGGGACTCTGTCTTATCGATGGACTTGGGCCAGTCTCCGCCGATGGGATCGGGCCTTGACTAGATCTTCGACTAGAATTATTCGTGGCAAACCGCATGCCGAGGACGTGGCAAGAGTGGCCAAAGCAAGTCTCGCATGAGTGTTTACGCTCCGAAATGTGCGTCGATGGAAGGATTCAAAACTCGTCTCAGTAGCCGTTTGACTTGTCCCAAATACTCTTGCATCCTTGTATCTCGAGCTTCTAGCTCTCCCATTACTTGTCCGACCACTAATCTGAGTCCGAGAATGCTTCTATTACTCTTCCGCCCAATCCTCGAACCATTGTCATCCCTTGAAGTAAGGCCTCGTATTCGGCTTCATTGTTCGTGAGCCGAGAATCCAAGTCTCAATGATTTTTCAATGACAGCGCCGTCCTGCGATATTAAAACTATCCCAACTCCCGATCCTCTCTCGGTTGGCCGCGCCATCCACATAGATCTTCAATGCATGGACTCCCCGGGCCGAGACTGCGCCAACCAGTTTTCCACCAAGGTCTTTCTTCTCGGTCATCGTTTCTATAAAGGGCTCAGCAAACTCCGCTACCAAGTCTGCAAGGACCTGTCCTTTGACGGAGGGTCTAGGCATATATTTAATATCAAAGGCCCCCAAAAGAGCACTCCACTTAGCGATCCTTCCTGTGTAGTCAGCGCTTCGAAGCACGGCTCGAAGGGGAAGGCGAGTCGAATGATGACCGTATGCGCCCGAAAGTAATGGGGAAGCTTCCGGTTGCATGCACTATCGCTGAAATGGCCTTTTCTATAGGTAGGTATCGCACCTCGGCCTCGTGTAGTGATTTGCTCACATAGTATACCGGTCGCTGCACCCCATTATCATCCCGTATTAGTACCATGCTTACGGCGTGGGGAGCTACGGCGATGTTGGCAAACAAGACCTCGTCCGCCTCCGGATCGGACATGATGGGTGGTCGGGACAGTAGTCCTTAAGCTGCTGGAAAGCTTGAACGCAATCCTCCGACCATTTGAACTCTTTCCACTTGTTTATCAGGAGGTAGAAAGGCCGGCATCGATCCGCCGATCGCGATATGAATCGGTTTAATGCAGCAATCATGCCGGTGAGCTTCTGCACTTCCTTCGGGTTCCGAGGAGTCCGGAGGCTGTTAATGGCTTTGATTTGGTCAGAACTTACTTCTATTCCCCTGTGGGTGACCATGTACCCTAGGAATTTTCCAGACCCAACTCCGAACGAGCATTTGGAGGCATTCACCCACAAACGGTGCTCCCTCAAGATAGCGAAGATGATTCCAAGGTCCTTCACGTGCTCGGACACCCTTTTGCTCTTCACAACCATATCGTCTATATACACCTCAATGATTTTGCCCGATTGTGGCTCGAACATCCGAGTCATCATCCTTTGGTATGTTGAACCCGCGTTCTTTAGTCCGAACGGCATCACCTTATAATGATAGTTTCCGATGGGCGTCATGAAAGCCGTTTTCTCTTGGTCCTCTAGCGCAAGGGGTATCTGATGATAGCCCTGGAAGGCGTCTAGGAAGCTCATTCGAGGGTGCCCCACGGTTGCATCCACCAATCGATCGATTTTGGGCGGGGAATGGGTCCTTAGGGCACGCCTTGTTCAGGTCCGTGAAGTCCACGCACCCCTCCACTTCCCCGTCTTCTTCCTTACCACCACCGTGTTTGCCAACCATTCGGGATAGAAGACCTCTTTGATAGCCCCTCTTTTTTAATTTTGCCACCTCGTCTCTTACGGCACTAGCGTGTTCCTTTGAAGGGCGTCGGGGTGGCTGCTTCCTCGGAATGGAAGAGGGGTTGACGTTCAAGTGGTGACAAATAAGGCTAGGATCGACTCCCGGGGCATCGTAGGCGTCCCAAGCGAATACATCAACATTTTCTCCGAGAAATCTGACCAGTTCCTCCTTTTCTTGAGAGGGCAATTCAGAGCCGACCTGAAAGAACTTCTCCGGGTCATCGTTGACAAGAATCTTATCTAGACCTTCACACATTATCTCCTCGGCCAGTCCCTCGTTATGCTTTGCCGAGGAGGCTGGTTGCTATAAGCTCTTCGGTTCCGAGGACTCGACCGGGGCCGATGTAAAACGGCGGCCACCACACATTTCCTGGCCAAGGCCTGATCTCCTCGGATTTCTTCTACCCGTCCTTGGGATGGATATTTTACTTTCTGGTGAAGTGTGGAGGTCACGGCCTCTAAGTCGTGGATCCATGGCCTTGCAACTATCGCAGTGTAGGGTGAATAAGCGTCGACCACGATAAAATTCACCTCCACCACTTCCGCCCCGATCTGCACGGGCGGTCGGATTAGCCCCTTTGGCGTGACGAGCTTCCCTTCAAAGCCGAGAAGGGGGAATCATAAGTCGTTAAATCTTCTCGCGTCATGTTTAGCCCCTTGTATAGGTCGGGGTACATTATCTCCACCGCACTTCCCGAATCTACTAACACCCTTTTAACATCAAAACCCCCAATCCGCAAGGTGATCACCAAGGCATCATCGTGAGGTTGAATTGTTCCTTCTTTATCCTCATCCGAGAATCCCAGTATCAAAGAGCTTCCCTTTCTTAACCTTTTGGGCTCCCTTTGCCTGCCCTTGTAGGGGAGATGATCCACGGCTAATACCCGGGGATGGGCGGCCCAGCTTCTTCCCGGTCTTTGCGAGGATGACATGTATCGTCCCGGGGGTCTTAAAGACACGTCCCTTCGAGGTTCTTGTGTTGCTTGGCCGGGATGGCCGCTTGATGGGTGCAGCAGGTGACGTAGCTTTCCTTCTCGGACCAATTGATCTAGGTGATTCCAGAGACTCCTGTAGTCCTCGATGTATGCCCGTGGTCCCGATGATAGTGGCAATACAAATTCTGGTTACGTCTGGCGGTCTCCACCATCTTTCCCGCCACCTGAAATAGGGTTCATCCCTTACTTTCTCCAATGACTGTTGTCGCGGCTCTCTGAATACGGCATTCACTTGCTGCGCGGGTTGCTCTGCCCACCTCGCGCGAAAAATCTCTCCTCGGCTGACCAGGATTGTGACGTTCCGTCCCGAAATCATTGGCTTTAGGGGTGGGGGTAACCTTCTCCTTTCCCTTCCCTTGCAGCTGATCTTCCTCGACTCTTTTGTACTTGTCGATCCTATCCATTAGCCGTTGGACGTTATCAACTGGTTTTCCGGTGAGAGATTTCCTTAAGCCGTGCCCGATGGGGAGGCCACTTTTGAACGTCTTGATAGCGACATTATCATGGTTGTCATCCAAATCATTATACACCTCCCAATACCTATCCGAGTACGCTTTCGGGGTTTCTCCTTCGTGCATGGACAAGGACAAGAGCGAACCGAGAGGTCGTGGGACTCTGGTGTTTGTAATGAAACGAGAGCAAAAAGCTTGAGTGAGCTGCTTGTAGGAGCCTACGGAGTTTGTCTTGTGCCGTTGAACCACCTCATCGCCATCGATCCCAAGTGGATGGGAAGATTTTGCACATCGGGGCCTCATTTTGCGAATAAATCGCCATTTTCCGGTTAAATGGCTCATGTGCTCCACCGGGTCCGTTTTGCCGTAATAGATGGCGAACACCGGTTGGTTGAAGCGTCTTGGCAGCTTGGCCCCTTCGATTCTATTCGTGAAGGGTGACCTTGAGACCTGATCCAGCGCCCTCTTCATGGCGTCACTCCCAGAACCTTTGCCGGATGGGCTCTCGTACTTCCGTGCGGGCGCGGCTCCTTTTCATAAGAAAAGGTTTCGCTTGGGGGGGTCCTTGACCTTCGTCTGTAACTCACGTCTTCCGCGTTAGAAGATTCGCCCGAGCCAGGGGGAGATCGTCTTCACTGCGCACGCCGCAACTTCCTTTTTAAGTCATCTATCTCTCGCTGCATGGCCTGGTGACTGTTTCGCCTCTGAGACACGTGACTTCCCCGTCCCCGAGTGTGACTGCGGCTCGTCCGGGTGGTATGCACACTCCCTTCACGATTTCCTCTTCCACCTGGGCCGGTTGGGTTATTTTGCCTCCGGGACTCGGCAGGTCGTGTCCTTTGGGAGTTAGCTTGGTGAGGATCCTCCTGGTGCGGGTCTAGTTCTGACATGCTTGCCCGTTGCACTAGCCGATGCCCTAGTTCTTCCCACACACGGCGCCAATTGTAGTCACACAATTTTCCCGACCCAACTTCTATTGATCGGGCCTAGGCCCAAAGCGCAACCCACAATAAATATTTGTAGAGGATGGGTTAAAGAACTTGGCTTCAAAGTGAAAATACTAGGTCTTATGCATGTAAGGTACTTGTTTGCGAGAAAGAAATAAGAACGTAAAGAAGGATTCCTCAAGTCTGATTTTATTTCTTTAGTCCCTCTTACAATTCTCCGCCGTCCCCCTCTTTGAGGGACTCCACTACATTATATAGCTCTCTTCTTTTCATCTCAACCTTACACCTGTTGACCATCTAGGCATCCACTTGAGCACTGTCCCATCGACGCCCTCATCGGTCCCTTTGTGAGTTGCGGAGGCCAAGGCGGTGCTGTTCAGAGTCTTTTCCTCATTAATGCGGCCAAGAGGGTGGTTGGGGCGCAATTAATGTGGTGGTAGCCTTCCGTGAGATATTTTGGATTTAATTCATTTTATATGTTGGGACGGTGAGTGAGATGGTGAGCGAGTTCCTCGTCTGGGCCTCGTGATGTCCAAGGAGGAGTTACTTCTCGGACGGGTTTCCTTGGAGCTACTGGGATTGGGTAATGCTGCATACGAGACTCTTCCTCGGATGGGACGCTCCTCGGATGGGCCTGAGTTTGGAATAGCCCATCATTTTTGGGCCGGCCCCCACAAATGTGAATCATTAATCTTTACTCAAACAAATAGAAAAGTCTCTCAGCACACACTTGAGCATGTGCTCGAGGGTTAATCAAAGATAACATTTTTTTTTTTTTAAGAATCTAAACGGGTTGGGTTTGGACATTGTATTTGAAATTTTTTAGATTTGTTTTTAACTTTCAGTTTTTTTTTAGCGAAGTAGTTGTCCGACACTTTTGTTATAGATTTGAAAGTGGTTTTTTTTTTTTGATAAATTTGAATGCAGGTTTTTTTTAGGGAAAATTTTAACGTGGGTTTGAATGTGGCTTTTTTTTATATGTGTAACCCTACCATTTAAGTTTTACAAACTTGTAAATTTAAAAATTGAGAATTTTAAATAGAAGAAACCCCTTAAATAACAGTATATATAATAATATCTTTTTTTTAGAATAAATAAAATTAACATGTACCATTGTACCTAGATAATAGGGAAAATAAAAATAGAAACTTATTGAGAGGAAATAAAATTAATAGGTCTGACAATTATTGTGGATTTTTTTTTTTTACTTTCCTTCACGTGGCTCACACTAGAGGAAGCAAATGAAAGTTGAAACTTGAAATCAAATAAAAGAGGACAACAAAGCTAGACTCTAGAGGACAACATAAAATAAAAAAGTAAACACCACTCATCTGTGGATACGAAGCGGAGAATAAGAAGAGGGTTGAGTTCATTCAGGAAACCGGCAACCAGACATGGTGGTGACCTGAGATTGATGGGTTTGTAAAGTGTTTTTCTTTTTTCTTTTTTTCAGCTAAAAACTGATAGCGGCCGAAATTGACCAGAATGGCGGAAACGCCTCGAAATTGGCCGGAATTTGACTCGAGGTGGAACAAGTGGTATTACTATATCAAATTGCATGCCGGTACAAGATATTCCAGTCGGAATGAAACCAAAATTAATAACATTGCTAAAAATTTGACACTTAAGATAATAGCCCCACCCCTTACAAAGAAAAATGAAATTACAATGTTTACTAAACTTTCCTGAGTTTTTTTATTCAATTTTTTTTTTCCTTCTAATTAAATTGACATTTCTCAGGGACAAACGACAATAAAGAGGCTTTAACATCAAACAAGAATCGATAATCTACTTGTTGAAACGCCCCTAGAAGACTTGGTCCTCGTTCATTAATAGGCATGATAATCATGCACAACATATTGTCAATTACTTCGAAGATTCGCTTAGAATCCAGATCAAGGTCTGCTCCAATAAAACGAATTTTTAATGTTGGTAATTTTTGATCTCCAGTTGGTATGACATTATAACAAAGGTCATATGGTACTAGGTCTGTTATCTCCATGGGACGCCAGTTATATGCCAAGAAGTATTTAATCATCTCTTCTTTGATAACGTTATATGCTTTCGGAACAAGAAAAGTTGCTCCACTTCCTGAATCAATAACAAATCCATTAGTACGATCAGCTCTCAATCGAAACACAGTTACATCTATTGGAAGCAGCACTTCATTCATGAAAATACTCAACGCCGTCACAAAGTATCTATTTACATTGGGTAACATTGGTATTGATTGTACCATTGTTTGAGTATTTCCACTAATTTGTGCATCATCGCCAAAACGTAAATATGTGTAGGTTCCCGCTTCATTGTTCCACGAAGGAAGGCAATATGAGAAACGTAGGTTGGTCACCGACTGTTGTTGGCTTAGGATTGATCGTCTTCCTGATCCCATACCCAAAATTCCTGCTATTACATTCTCACCTCCCATTTTTTAACTAAATTTAATATTTTGATTTTCATAGCCCATACCAAAAACTAAATCTGGGAAGCTCACAGATTCCTCATTGGAAGGGAATGTGAATGTGTCAATCGAAAGAATACCCTTAGTGGAACTGAATCCATTAATATATACGGACTCATAAAGGCACATGTTATTTTTACATATTTTGGGAACACAAAGGGGATGTTTACAAGCTGCAGCATAGTATGTTTCAGACTTAACGGTAATCGAAACCTTCATATTTTAAGGGGAAACATATGGCGCACTTAGCAGCTTTGAACCCATGTATTATCGGTACCAGTATCCAATAGCAATAATGCAGAGTATGGTGGTGTGCCAATGTTCATTTGAGCTATATAAAAATTTCCCAAGGAATACTCTATCTTAGGTTGTAGCGCTTCAATGCCTTGCTTTGTTGAGTTGATCGCATCTACAAAACCCATGGATTCGAAATGCAGAGCTCGAGCTTTAGAAAGCTTAGCAATTCTGAAGTGTTTTTCTAGTAGGCTTAGATTTTTTGGAAAGAGCATTGAATCAATAGAGTGTCTTGGGATGAGCTTGATGCTAAAGCCATTGGCTCCAAGATAAGTAAGCATGAAAATGAGCTAGGTCAATAAGAAACAAAATACAATTGGTACATCAAAAAAGTTTCTAGTATACATTCTCCCACTCTTTGATTATGTGTTCAAAAATACACCACAGCTTATATATAAGTGAAAGTTGAAATGACTTAGGTTGTGCTAGGGGTGGCAAATGGGCGGGTTGGGTCATAAATGGGTTGGGTCATAGATGGGTTGTGTGTATAATTACCCATTTATCCATTTATGACCCGTTTATATATAAATTAATTATCCATTACCAACCCAACCCATTTAATTAGTAACCCACCCATTTAACCCAATATGACCCAAATACCTCTAAAACTACTTGAATACCCTTTTGACCTCCAAAATACCCATAAATACCTAAAATGATGCAAATACCCCTAATCTTCCAAAATTACCAATATACCCTTGGACATCCAAAATTATTCCAAAAATCTCTAAAATTATCCCAAAATACCCATGAAACGTCTAAAATGACCAAAATACCCCTGATACCTCTAAATCACCAAATATGCTTAAAAACCACTAAAATGACCAAAATACCCCCTAAAACCCAAAAAATGACCAAAATACCCTCAAAACTCAAAAAATGACCAAAATATCCCCAAAACTTAAAAATTACCAAAATACCCCCCAAAACCTAAAAAATGACCAAAATACCTCCAAAATCTAAAAATGACCAAAATACCCCCAAAACCCAAAAAATGACCAAAATACCCTCAAAACCCAAAAAAATGACCAAAATACCCTCAAAACCCAAAAAAATGACCAAAATACCATTAAAACCAAAAAATGACCAAAATATCTCAAAACCCAAAAATGACCAAAGTACCCCCAAAACCCAAAAAATGACCAAAATACCCCAAAACCTAAAAATTACCAAAATACCCAAAAACCCCAAAATTACCAAAATACCCACAAAACCTAAAAATGATCAAAATACTTAGAAACCCAAAAATGGCCAAAATACCCCAAAACCCAAAAAATGGCCAAAATACCCCAGAAACCCAAAAATGACCAAAATACCCAAAACCTACAAAATTACCAAAATACCCCCAAACCCAAAAACGACCAAAATACCCCCAAAACCTAAAAATTACCAAAATACCCTCGAAACCCAAAAATTACCAAAATGCCCCCAAAACCTAAAAATGACCAAAATACCCCCAAAACCTCAAAAATACCAAAATACCCCAAAACTCAAAAATACCAAATACCCTTGAAACTCGACAAATGACCGAAATACCCTCGAAACCTAAAAATGACCAAAATACCACCGAAACCTAAAAATTACCAAAATACCCCAAAACCTAAAAATTACCAAAATACTGAGCCCTAGAAATTTACCGAAATAACCCTAAAACTAAAAGATGACAAAATGCCCTCGTAACCTAAAAAATGGCTAAAATAACCTTAGAATCTAAAAGATGATCAAAATAACCCCAAACCTAAAAATTACCATAATTCCCTTGAAACCTATAAAATGAATGAAAGACTCTTAGAACCTTTAATTTGGGTTTCGGGGGTTTTATCGATCATTTTTTCGGGTTTTGGGGTTATTTTAGTCAATTTTTTTAGGTTTTTGGGGTATTTCGATCATTTTTTAGGTTTCAGTGGTATTTTGGTAATTTTTTTAGGTTTATAGGGTATTTTAGTTATTTTTTAGGTTTTAGAGGTATTTCGGTCATTTTTTAGATTTATGGAGTATTTTGGTAATTTTTTAGGTTTAGGGCATATTTTGGTAATTGTTAGGTTTTGGGGGTATTTTGGTCATTGTAATAGGTTTTGGGGTTATTTTAGTCATTTTTTAGGTCTTGGGGTATTTTAATAATTTTACTGGGTTTTGAGGTATTTTGGTCATTTTTAGGTTTCAGGGGTATTTTTGGTAATTTTAAGGTTTCAAAGGTATTTCGGTCATTTTTAAGGTTTAGGGGGTATTTTGGTCGTTTTTTAGGTTTATGAAGCATTTTGGTAATTTTTTGGGTTTTTAGGGTATTTTGGTAATTTTTGGGTTTTGGGGATATTTTGGACATTTTAGAGGTTTTGGAGGTATTTTTCTCATTTTGTGGGTTTTGGGTGTATTTTGGTCATTTTTTGGGTTTTGGGGGAATTTTGGTCATTTTTTGGGTTTTGGGGGAATTTTGGTCATTTTTTTGGGTTTTGAGGGTATTTTTATCATTTTTTGGGTTTTGGAGGTATTTTGGTCATTTTTAGGTTTTAGGGGTATTTTGATCATTTTTTGGGTTTTGGAAGTATTTTGGTCATTTTTTGGGTTTTAGGAGTATTTTGGTCATTTTTTTGGGTTTCAGGGGTATTTTGGTTTTTTTTTTGGGTTTTGGAGGTATTTTGGTCATTTTTAGGTTTCGGGGGTATTTTGGTCATTTTTTGGGTTTTGGTGGTATTTTAGTAATTTTTAGGTTTTAGGGTATTTTTGGTCATTTTTGGGTTTCGAGGGTATTTTGGTCATTTTTGATTTTGGAGGTATTTTGGTCATTTTGTGGGTTTTGGGGGTATTTTTGTCATTTTTGTGTTTTGGAGGTATTTTGGTCATTTTTAGGTTTTAGGGGTATTTTGGTCATTTTTTGGGTTTCAGAGGTATTTTGGTCATTTTTTGGGTTTTGGGAGTATTTTGGTCATTTTTTTGGGTTTTAGGGGTATTTTGGTTATTTTTGGGTTTTGGAGGTATTTTGGTCATTTTTAGGTTTCGGGGGTATTTTGGTCGGTTTTTGGGTTTTGGTGGTATTTTAGTAATTTTTAGGTTTTAGGGGTATTTTGGTCATTTTTTGGATTTTGGAGGTATTTTGGTCATTTTGTGGGTTTTGGGGAATTTTGGTCATTTTTGGGTTTTGGAGGTATTTTGGTCATTTTTGGGGTTTTAGAGGTATTTTGGTCATTTTTGGGTTTAAGGAGTATTTTGGTCATTTTTTTGGGTTTCAGGGGTATTTTGGTTATTTTTGGGTTTTGGAGGTATTTTGGTCATTTTTAGATTTCGGGGTATTTTAGTAATTTTTAGGTTTTAGGGGTAATTTGGTAATTTTTGGGTTTCGAGAGGTATTTTGGTCTTTTTTTGGATTTTGGGGGTATTTTGGTCATTTTTTGGGTTTCAAGGATATTTTGGTCATTTTTTTGGTTTTGGGAGTATTTTGGTAATTTTTAGGTTTTGGGGGTATTTTGGTCATTTTTTAGGTTTCAAGGATATTTTAGTCATTTTCAAGAAATTTAGATTTTATGTTGTTTATTTAAATTTTAGATGGGTTTAGTGGGTATTAGTGGGATTATCCATTTAGACCCATCTAATTAAATAACCAAAAGGGTCTTTACCCATTTAACCCAAATATTCAAATGGGTTGGGTTAAGACTTATCCAAATAAGGTGGGTAATGGGTGGGTTCATGGATATGGATAAAAATTGCCACCCCTAGGTTGTGCATTAACTTTACATCGAAGGTTCTCACTTTATAAGGAAATGAAATTTTATTTAAGTACACAATGATTGGACTCCTAAATTCTAAATTAAAATATTTCTAAAAATAATTCATAATTAAGAAAAAAAATAACTGCTAAAATAATGGGTTAATGAAAAAAAAAAAAAAAACTACCTTATAAATGATGGGCGTCAGCTAATTATGTCAAGTTTAAATTTTATTTTATGACCATTAATTGTAATTCTTCTAATCAAACTCCTAAAAATATGGGTCTGCCACCTAATATATATATATATATATATATAAAGACAAATCTCTCTCTCCCTCTCTTAATACCTTAATTAAGGCATCCTTTTTTATTTAATTTCTCAGTCATCCCACCTTGCTATTTTCTGTTGGCTATTCAGCTCCCTTTATTAACTATTCAAAATGGGAAAAATTAAAAATTATATCTTTCAACTCTAAATTTATTTGTTACCATATTTATGCAAAGTGTTAATCAAATTTAATTGAGATAGAATTTTTTTTTTTTTTTTTGAGAAACAATTGAGATAGAATTTGATTAACAATTTCCCTTCAAATCTTAGTATTTCTTTATATTTTGATTCCACTCCTTTATGATTTACTCATTTCGTTCTAATCATCACTCAAGAATGAGAGAAAAATCCTGCAAATTTTTCCTTTCAAGATAGAATATTTTTAGCGTTCTCTCTTTAATTGACATCATATTTGGAAAACCATATCATATCTTATCAGTTAATGGAGCTCCTTAGTTCTTCCGTGAGTGACATGCATTTTTAATTGTTTATGTGCTTCTTAAAGTGGCCACTGTATTGTCAAGGCGATAAGCCAATGGATTGTCATTCTCAACATTGAAATGTTACTTATTTATAATCTATAATATATAATACATATAAAACCAAAGACATTTCATATTTGGTTGACCTTTTAATTTTGTACAACTTAAGTTTTATAGATCTAAGAATTTAATGCATCATTATTCTAATATATTTTTAATTAAATTTAGATTATATTTAATATTTAAAAATTTTATATTAGAATATTTCTACATCGTGTGTCATTTAAATGGTAGAATATACAATTCCATATACAAATAAAAAGGAAAAAATTCTCTAACACCCCCCCTGAACATTAAGGTAGTGGTCCGGACACCCGTTGAACTATTATTTTGGCCAATTTACTCCATGAACTTCACATAACTACCAAATCACGACCTCTATTAGTCACCCTCATTTATGACACATCAATATGTCGATTCTTTCTTGCAAAGGCGGGGTACGCGATACTTAATCTCCTTAAAAACGGTTTTAGACTTAAAGTTAGCACAAGCTTAGGAGTACGCAAAGCCTCTTAAAAAGAGACAGAGGAGTTGCTACTTGTTTATAGGTCCGGAAACCAAAACATGACTCATGAAGGTCTACCTACCAAACTAAGTCCGGAGTTAGGATATAGAATGGGAAGAGGTTAGGCACCCCAAGCCTACCCAACTGTAGCTAGCCTTCATATATCGTTCTTGGATAATGGTCGAATGAGATCTACCTAATGAACTTGTGTGAACAAATAGATGCCTCAAAGCCCTAGAGTTCATCTACAGGTCATGTGAGTCAAGATAAAACAGAATGCGAGAAAAGGATAATGTGAAAGGCAATCAATCTTGTGAAGGTCAAAGGAATGTATAAGCATATACACATTCAATCATGTGAGCATAGGAGCATGTGAACATGTAAGCATGCATACATCCAAACATGTGAGTACAAGATGTCCAAGCATGTAGACATGGAAGCATCCGGATATGTGAGCATGTGAACGTGCAAGCATGTAAACATCCAAAGATGTGAGCAGAAGAGCATGGAAGCATGTGAGCATGTGTGCATTCAAGCATGTGAACATATGAACATGTGCATCCGAGCACGCATACAACTTACTATCCAATCACCAGAGCATTTAAGCGCGATCATCAAAGCATGTGAGCGCACGAGCATGTAAACATCCAAGCATAAACATATCATCATCCAAGTGTGTGCGCATGTGAGCATTTAATCATCAAAGCATGTAGACATGTGAAAATTTAATGTCCAACCATCTTTTTTTACTTGCCAAATTCCCTCCCTAATTTAAAATCAATTAATTTCCAAAAGAAAATCTTTTAGAATTAAAAGAATTTATGATCACTTTCTTTTCAAAATCTCATCATTGAAATAGTTGACAAAAGATTTAATTCTCATTGATTAGGAAAGATTTTATCTTTTTAAGTGCTATCTGAAGACTTCCCTTGAATTGACCAATCTTTTTTTTTTTTTTTTTGAAAAAACCAATCAATTTTAATTTCGAATTCAAATCTTCAAGACCAATGTCCAAGGAAATTATAATGCATGTCAATCATATTAAAAAAGGAAGAAAAATAAATCATGCAATCACATTTTAATCGTCATTGATTACCCAATTAAATGCAATAATTTATTTCCAAACTCCATGAGGAATTGAGGATATTTGGCAATGCATGTCCAGGCACAAGATTAAATTAGGAAACAATGCAAGGGAAGATACATTGGCTGTCATGTTTAGATATAGAAGGAAATAAACATTATCATGCTGCAAAGGAAACTAATAACACTTGATCAAACCAAGAATTACTATATCACCTTAATATGCAAGACCACATTCAATGCCATTTGAATTGATGAAATTAAGCCATAGTATCTCATTTAGTCAAGTCCACGGGCATAAGTTTTAGTTGGAAACAAATCCTTGCCTGTTCAAATCCTTACCCATTTGATTATAAAAGACACTTCAGGAGGAAATAGTCAAAGCATCAAAATATGTGATATCTCACACGCAATAAATTCTAAACTAATGTACATCAACAAATTCAAGTAACGTGCTGGAGAAAACTTAATCAAAAGCCCTGACTAATCCTAATCAAATTAAAATGAAATTGTAAGCCACTTATTTGAAATGAAATTGCATTTTTTGTATTTATTAACTAAAAAGAAAAGAAACCAAACAAGGAGATATATACATACAAATAGCAAATTAAACCATATGAAAAATAAATAAAAAATATATATACAACATTAGTAAAATAAAAAAGTAAATAAACAAAAAATAAAATAAAAATAGAATATGGGGTTTGCCCAGAAATGTGTACACACCATTATGCTAACGTACACATCTAGGGTTCCAACCCAATTCCCAGGTTTGTGTCATGCATAGAAAATAGAAATGAAGCACACGTAAACATGTTAACACTCAAGAACAAAATATCACAGGCTATGTAAAAAAACAACAAATAAAAAGAACACAAGACAATAATAAACCACATTAGCCTCACCACACGCACTTCGCGCGTGCAAAGGCGCTCTTTTTTTTTTTAGGTCGGGTTTACACATTTTCCTACAAATACTAAGCATTGACTCATGGCCTTATTTTTCACAATAATTTCATCCTACTTTATCTCTTCTATTTCCATGTCCTTACCTTCTGGAACCTATCATTATGGACAAACCTATTGCATTACAATAAAGTAAATAATTACACTTTTTAACCCAAAATTTTATAGTTCAAAGTTACAAAATAACAAAATGAATGCAAAAATTTTGGAAAAAAAAAAATAAAAATCTATTCACACATGTAACTCACTCATATACAACAAATAATAACTTCTAAGTAGAATTGAGAGGCACAAAAATGGGAAAAAGAAAAGAAAAGAAAGCAAATGGGGTAAGAAAACAGTGCAATCTTTTGAATCTTTTTCATGTCTCACTTCAATCTCATTTGGTCCTAAGTTCCTTACTTTTGCCACCATAAAAGTAGATATACAACAGCTTCAATTGGTCCAATAACCCTAAAAATAGTTATCATACAATGTTTATTATTTCAAATTCTTTTCTTACTATTTCTATAACAAATAAATCAAAATCAAAGAAGCAATAAAAAAAATAAACAGCACTAAGAGAATTACATTGTAGGTCCTTCATTTGAGAGAGAAAAAGAGAGGTTTATATAAAAAAAATTATAAAAAAATAAAAAAATTAAATATGAGGAAGGAAGACATTTATTTGTGTTTGATTTGTTTAGATGGAATAAGGAGAAGTGGAAGTACCTAATTTTAAGGAATATGGATAAGGGGTTATCTTTGAGAGAGAGAAGAACCTAAGATAGAGGAAAACCTTTTTTTTTTTAATTTAGCTAAAATTTAGGAGTTTTTAAATTAGCAATTTTACATGTCTAACCATATTATTTAAACTTTCTATATAGGTGAATTTAAGGGTATATTAGACATCTAAAATGAAGACTCCAAACAGGGGAAGCTCCTTAAATAGTAATATAGATAAAGAGAAAAACAAAGAGGGAGATATGGTCATGGAAAAGACATATATCTCACCTCTTTAATACCTAACAGGGATGTAGATTGATCGATCCCTTGGCTGGAATCGGCTACCGTAGCTTTATGTGTGAATCAACAACTTGGATAAAGGTTCTTTTTTGGGTCCGATAAAGAAACTTAAGACTATATAAGTATTTTGGAGTAATTTTGGCATAGCTTCTACTATGGGTGAATAGTAGGATCATTTTGGTGGTGGAAAGTGGAGGTATTTATAGGCTTAGTGGAGGTTAGGATTTGGTTGGACATTTTAGTCAGTCAATTGGTCAAACTGATTGACCAAAAAATCCCACCAAAAAGGAAATGAGTAATTTTAGGCTTTTGACCAAAAGGTGTGTATGCCGTAGATTGGGTTCATATGCATCATATACCTAGCGTACACACATTTTGTAAGCCCTTTGGAAATTAGGCTTTAAAATGGGTATTGGGCTTGAAAATGGATTTTGGGCTTAGGCTTGGTTTCTTGGATGACATTTTGGGCTCTATTAAGTCATTGGGTTCCACACCGCCGATCATTTTGGTAGTAATTCGATTTCTCGTCATTTAGACCGGGAGGCTAGGGTATAGGTCGAACGAAATGGGGTGTCTACGCTTTCCCTCTTTCGGTGTTGCCATGCGTGGCAATGCTTTGAAAGACTATAGAGACAATCCAATAGTTTTGGTCAATACCCTAGCCCCACCTATGCACACTTCTCTTAAACAAAGCGTACAATGGGGGAGCAAACTAATGACATAGGCATGCCGCTTGTTGTGGGCGTAAGCGTCCACAACAAGTTTTGGGTCTTCACATGGAAAGTACGCCTCATCCTAGAATGGACCGTGATAGAGGGTGTAGATAGAGCCACCACCTAGATTAGGTCTAGGAATCATGTATATAGTGTCTTTGTAGAAGGACTAATCTTTATCGAAACACGTGTCAAAAGTTTAGATATGGGGATGAGAAGGTATTAGGCACCTAACCCCACCCGACCCGTAAGTCAGCCTCCACTCATTGTGTTCCAAATCCTAATCCCATCAAAGGGTCTTCTAATACGATATTCTAAATTCATACAAACTTTTAGACAACATGGCATATCATCCCCAAACCTAGCATTCATCTATTACAACAAAATTCAGATCCACTAAGGGCAGTAAACATATCACAAGGCAGTAACATCAATAAGATAAAACCAAACATAAACATCAACCAAATCCTCATGACATTCAACCAAGCATACTATTAATATTTAAATAACTCATGTTCAAACACTCAAACGCATGTTCATGCGGTCAATGTATGACTTACCTCATTTACCTTACTATATCACAACACCTATGCATCAATGCATGTTCATGTTCATATGCATGTTCATGGTATCCAAAAAGGTATAAACCCTAATCATTCATCTAATACAAAACATGTTAAACAACTGATTTCAGGACTCAAATATGGGAAAAACAGACCAAACCAAGGCTAAACATATGAAAGAAAACAAGTAAAAACAAAGAAAAACATAATCTAGGTTTTAAGGCACGAGTGTACATGCGCATACATAGGGTATGCGTGCGAATCCCATTTGTTGGCGTATGCATGCATGAAGCATGTGTACCTACACATACCTAGAAACTCAGCCCAGAAACATAGAACAGAAAATAAACAAAACAAGAATGAGAGAAGAAAACTGGTCGGGTCAAGTCAAGTTTATTCTTTGAAAACCTAAGATCTAATAAGTGTGCACATATGTGCATGTCCATTTGCAATTAGATTAAATTCCTTACACGTTGGTGCAAGTGCTAAGATCACTAAAGGAAAATACAAGAAAGAACAAGTCGTCGTACGAGCACAAAGCTCTCACGTTTGCAAGGTCCGAGAGAAGTGATTGATAAAGAATGTATTTCCCACTAGCATAAATTTTAGAATAATTTGAGAAGAATGAATGAAATGGAAAGGAATATGAAAAATAATTTTATAATATTCTTCCTTCCCTTGTTTGGGAGTTCTAATAGAGAGAATGAAAAGTTCACTCCCTTATTTGAGAGTTTAAATGAGAAGAAACGGAATGAGTAAAAAGGAACACACATTCTTCTTTATTCCTTTAAAATTTCAAATTTTCATTCCCCCTGAAATTAGGAAGAATTTGAGAGGAATGGAATTAGATTTAATAAATTTTTTACTAAAACTCCCAAAATACCCCTATATATTGAATCCTTTAATTTAAAATAAAAATCTAATAGTAATATTGTCATAAAATGATTACATTCATTTCCCTCTATGTTACTCCCAAACAATATTACTTACATTCCATTCATTTTCATTCTTTTCCATTTCTTTATTTTAAAACATCCAAACAATGCCACTTAATTCAACTCTATTCATTTCTCTTACTTAAATACATTCCACTCCATTCATTTTCCTTCCTTTTTTAACATTCCATTTCATTCCTTTATGAACTCCTAAACAAAGCCTAAAGGAATAAGCTAAAAAGAGCACGAAAACTAGAAACCTAAAGATTAAAAAAAATTTATAAGTAATAAGTTTTAAAAAAAGAAACCTAAAGGTTAAATTATGAAACTCTCCTGCTAATGTACTGGTAATACAAAAGATCTAACCAATGTATATGTCTTGAATAGGAGAGTAGTTATCTGTCACATATCTGATTTGGATTCCTCTGGAATTACTGTCAAAGTGACCAAATTATCCTTAGCTCTTTTCACAGCCACTATCATGGGTACTCCAACTCTGTCCCCCATTATTTCAATAATCTGCAACAATTCACAAATTGTATAGACCATCAGAATCATAATCATAAAAATAGTAAGCAACAAACTCAATTAGACAAAAGCATGAGTTTTAAGAACCCAAACTCAATTAAATTGGAAATTTTGGCACACCACATGTATCATGTTATATTCTCCCTTCCTTTTTTCGGAAGGTAAGTTATATTCTCTTTCAATATCCTTTAGTTTCTCATCACAGACTTAAAATATTCTGACAATCAACACATTCAATCATAAATCCCTTATGAGGCCCTCAGGACCAGAATTCCTGCCAGAAGCCACTAAATTGTGGTTTAATCAAAGGAAAATGAATAACAATCTAAGATTAAGGTTCTCCATTAATCATGAACTGCTCAAATTCCAGCCATTAAATATTTTAGTGTTTTTCACTTCTCATTGCAAAATGCATAATTTCCTCCTACTGACATCCATTAAGGTCCCAAATACCTCCTTGATGCTTTCAACAGGTTTCCCATCAAATTCAATCACAACATCGCCAGGACGAAATCCAGCACGATCAGCAGGGGATCCAGGAGTCACCTAGTAAAACAATCAGAAAACCATCAGAGTGAGAAGATGCCTTTTTCTTGATTTTTATCAACAACGTCATATCATCAGGAAATCCTTAGGATACCACAAATTCTATTTCACAGCATGGAATTAGTGCATATTCCTTCCATTTGTTAATATGGCAGAAGCCAGAAGGGAACAGAATTCCTAAATAAATAAAATCAACTCACACGTCAAGGCATACTATTACAGATTTAATTTTAAATGGAAACATCAAAAATATATTTTGCCTACCACTGCTTTAGTGGGAAGCCACCCACTCAACCAGATAAACCCAACCCAAATCCTAACCTGGATCTGATTGACATTAACTAAAATCACTGTTAAAATATCAGTTCATGCAAACAAAAGACCAACCACAGCAAAATATATCTGTAGTTCCTTTTGAGCCTCTAGTCTTTTGGTCAGAGTAGGGTTCACTAGAAAGCATAGCATACTACCCTCAAAAGTCAGGCCCCATCCAGACCTTAAATCTAAACTAAGCCTCTGTCAAAACAAAGCAAAAGTCAATAAAAATATTTGGTCACAGACCCAATACCATTTTTCCCATCCTAGTGTGACAGACAAGGTTAATATCTTTGAAAGAGGGGGGGGGGAGGGGAAGCAGTTCACTATATCCAACCCAGTTTCTACAAACCAGTGATTGTAAACCCTACATGTAGCCAGCAAAAATCCATTGAGATAAGAATCTGAAGAGTAATTTTGCAAATAAGTAAAGAAATTAATAAAACATGCATCACCCAAAAAGAACAAATTATTGTGATCTTAGATATATTTTCAAGTATAACATATAACCCTTCATAAAACATGGCCAAGTACATTATAATACGAAAGGGTATCTCATGGGACCACCCTCTCATAGCATATGGGACCCACAAATGTTGTGAGAGGGAGGTGTCATGAGACCGTCTTATAAGATTTTTTTCATTTGGTTTTACAAAATAAGATTGGGGGAGGAAACAATTAGAGGACATACCATAGGTACAAGAACACCCTTATTGACATTTGGAAATGTGTTATCTCTTTCTTTAAGCTGTGCAATGATCATCTCGTTAAGATCAACCATTTTCAGTCCAAGCCAAGGTCGAACCACCCTTCTGCACAAGATTACCATCTATTACGTGTGCTCATACAGTTGTGATGCTGTCAAATGAATCTTTTTTTTTTTGGGATAAGTAGATGCTTTCAAATGAATCTTAAGAAGTCTTTTGGGATCATACAAGAAACCTAGAATAAAATCCTTCCTTTTGTGCACCCATACATTTTGAAACCACAATTTTTTTATTTACCTAAAACCCAAAAAAAGTATTTTGAAACCACAACCTCCCCTCCACTCATTTTTGTGAGGAAGTGTCATTTCAGCTAGTGCTCTTTGGCAAAGTAGGTGATTAAACAACATGAGAAGAAGCCTAGAATAAAACCTTAAAAGGGGTTTAAGCCTACCAATATGTAGCTCATAGGACAATGCTCTAATAACCACAAAGAGAGAGAGAGAGAGAGAGAGATTGTCATGTATAGAAATTTCATCAATAACTCTTGTGACAGAAGCATCTATGAAATTTTAAGCACAAGTAGCTCCTATTGATTGGGGGAAGAATCAGAGTTGTCTGTTGTTTACACATCAATTGGGAGCTACAGGTATGTACTGAGTATTTCAATGCAACTTAATCCACACTTTTTCTTCTTCTTTTTTCCTTCAGAAATTTACTCACACACAAAGGAAACACAAACCCCCAACCACACCCATACCAAACTTAAGGGAGGGGAAGGTGCCACTAATCCATAGGACATTCGAAAAATTTAATCCAAATGTATAAATTGGAAATATCTTGACACACAATGAGAAAATGAAGGGTTTGATAAAATGTGGACAATATTTCATCAAACAAACTTTTGCAAGCGCACTCACTCAAGATTTAAAATCTGACAATAAATGAATTATTCCACATGAACACTATACAAACAAAATTTCCAATTACTGATTTTATGCTTAAAATAAGTAGTCCCATGCAAAAATATAAGAACATACCCACTTTTCTTGAAATGCTGTATAATTTTAAAGACCGAATCAACTGGAACAGCAAAACTCAGTCCATCAGCAGCAAGCACTTTCATAATATTTACACCAATAATTTCTCCATCAACATTGACAAGGGGCCCCCCAGAATTTCCCTATGCCATATTAAGTAGAAAAAAACAATGTCAAATACGTAACAAAGCCTCCAAGACTATATATACATAGATTTTTTGGCCCCAGAGAAGAAGGGAAGATTCAAACTAGTGACATTCATTTTATGAGGCATGATCCCTAACTAATAGTGCATCCCCTTAGGGTCATAAATTTAAATGAAAACAACTTCAACCATCTCAACTCTAAACCCTCTAAAGACACATGTGTGCGCGCACACACAGTCTTACCGCATTAATTGCACAATCCGTCTGTAAATACTCTCTCCGTATTCCGCCCAGGCCCAAGTCACTGCTTTTACGGTCAACACAACTACATCCAGAGGGAACAATATGAGAGAAGGCATTAAGAATCAGTAATTTATAGATTCATTAATCTAAGCCCCAGCATGAGATCTATCATATTATACCAAAATGAAGTACATGACACATGAGGTCACTTGAGTGCCGACAACACATACTACCATAAATCTGTAAATGGTCCAAGAATTTTTGACAGGTAGACTCTTTTAAAACCATGTAATCCACACACACATATATAATGGATAAAAGTACATAGAAATTTTGTAATGTTTGAATTTATTCTGAATACCTAACAATACCAGCTGTGATGGTATTCTGAAGAGAAAGTGGACATCCCATAGCAACAACCCAGTCCCCAGGACGAAGCTTACTGGAAGAGCCAAGTGTTGCAGTCGGAAGCGGGGTTTTTGAATGTATCTTTACAATTGCAATATCAGAATGTAAATCAGCATTTACTACTGTACCTTCAAATGTCCGACCATCTTGCAAAGTCACATCTACCTGCAACAATTGTTCAGACATCAGTATGAGGTGTATATCTCAATACTAAAACTATTCAATGATATCTTAAAATTCTAAACAACTTAAATAGACAGAGAAATGATGAGTCCAATATATAAAGAAACTGATAAAGCAACAGCACGCATCGTACTGAAAGTTCAAAACTTAACCTTTTTTCCTACTTATGTTGTGCACAACTTTCAGGGATAGCATAGGCAAAGACAAACAATCAATGCATGCACTCTCCACACATCTACTTATCCATCAGATTTCAACTCTCAACCATTTGCATTGCTGAATGCTGGACCAAAACTACTAGAGAATATCAATATTACAAGTTATTAAGGGAGACAACACATACAAAGCACTAAAGACACTGACCTTTCCTTTGACTGAACCCCTCATGCCTTGAAAATCAACCACAACATGAGCACATGTTAAAATTGTACCATCCTGATCAATTATAGTTCCTGACCCTATACTCTTTCCATTAGTGATGCCATAGAAACCTATCAAACACAAAGATCACAAACAACTGTTAGATACTATTTTTAAACAAATTAACTAAATCTCAAACATATACAACCACCCAAAATATATACCCTGTGGAACCGAAAGATTTACTACAGCAGGACCAACCCTAGCGGCAGCATTTGCAATTGTATCTCTCCCCAAACAATTGCAACATGGTTTGGGGTCACCTCCAACTGCCCCAGAATTGTCTTTCTTTATATCCGATGATGGAGCCGAACCAACTCTAGAAGAAAATAATGGAAGCATTCCTACAATTTCAAGCTCGAATTGAACCCAAAAACATATATATACATAAATAGGACACAATCTATTGCCAAATAAAATTTAAGAACAAACCAGGTTGCCATTGATCCGATGAAAGTAACGAAGGGCAGGGAAATATGTATTGTGTAATTCGCCATGGTTGCGATAGTGATTCCTGCAGAGCCACAGGAACCTTCACTGCTACATTTGCTCCTAAAATGTTATCATAACAAAAGCATATAAGATTTTTGTTTATAAAGAACCAATTGGAATTGTTGTGGTCTGTTTGATTTAATAACATACTAAATAAAACCCAATTCTCAGTTTTGTATTTCAAGAAAGACCCATAAAGAAAGAATCAAAATTTAAACTTTAGCTACATTTGCTCCTAAAATTTATCATAACAAAAGCATATAAGATGTTTTATTTATAAAGAACCAATTGGAATTGTTGTGGTCTGTTTGATTTCAGAACATACTAAATAAAACACAATTCTCAGTTTTCTATTTCAAGAGAGACCCACAAAGAAAGAATCAAAATTTAAACTTTAATACTTCTCAATTATACAAAAAAAAAAAAAAAAAAAAAAAAAAAAGAAGTGGTAAAAGAATCAAAACCCAGAAAAGAAAATTAGAAGCTTACTGGAATTTGAGTTGCTATTGGCATACAAAAGACCCGACCCGGCAGAAGCGATTGCTATGATGCGAAGGAGAGAGTTTCTATTGGAAATTGAGAGCTTTCTCTGCCACAAAATTGTTTCTGAAAAAATTAGATAAAAAATGAAAAAAAAAAAAAAAAAAATTGGCACTGTGAGAATATTAATGAAACGAGGTTCGGAAATAAAAATGAGAAGATGAAACAGAAGAAGAGTACCAGAAAAATGGACATAGCTTCGATGAAAGCAGAAGACCACAAAAGAAAGAGCAGCTGTGTTTGATTCAAAACCCTAGTTAAAACCCGCGTTCTCACTTTTTTTTCTTCTTTTTTTAATTATTATTATTATTAGTAGAGAAAAACTAGGGAGGGCCTATAGGGCAGTAGGTCATGTAGGATTTAATTGAATTATAATATATCAATATGATAGGCCGAAGTTTTTTCTTTTAAAAACAAACCCAAAAAAAAAAAAAAAAATTAACACAAAACACAAAGAAAGGAAAGAAATGTACTCCCAAACTATGCAATAATTTTGTTATATTTAATTTTAAAAACCGAATCAATTTTTCTTATTATAAGACCACAATTATTTTTGAAATTATCTTACACAAATCATCATTTTTTCCATTAATCACAATTAAACATATCAAAAAGTTGTAAAAATAAATATAAAATTAATTATAATCCTAAAATTTTTTCATTACAAAATTAAAAATTTTAAAAAAAAAATCTTTACATTTAAAACAAAGATTAGAGTTTAATTATTATAATTTGATAATTGGAAAAAAAAAATTAAAACTTAAATATCTTAAGCATTAACAAAATAAACACAAAGCCCTTTACAAACAAAACATAAAGTAAACACCTTACTTTGTATTCATGTCTAATTATATTTCATACACAAAAAATCAAACAACTAAATTTCTCATAACCTTTTCAAAAAAAAAAAAATTCTCATAACCTTATTTCAAATACTAATCTAACTTCTTGTGATACATAAATACATAATAAAAAAATCAACAATGTGAACAATGAACCCTTAGAATGATACTAATCTAATTATCTTAACAAATTATATAAAAAGATAATTTTATATAATTTTTAAGTACAAGGGTGATAGCATAGGAACCATTGAAACCAATTTTAATCTTTCATCATCTCATGACTTCAACATTAAACAACCTCAAAACAAATCACTTGGAACTAGAACAGAGAAGATTTTTCCATTAAATACTTCAAAATATACCCAACTACAAAATATTCACCAAATAACTACAAATTGAAAAATACCCACAACTACTAGTAGAACCTAAACCAACAAAAACCAAAAGGATCTCAAAGATTGAGATCATTATACATCAACAAAAGCAAAGCAACTAAATTTCTATTTCATTATGTGGGAAATTTTCACGAGCCTCTAGGCCTTTTTGGGTGACTTGGCTGCCTTGGGGGTCTTCTCGCCAGCTTCAGTAGAAGCGTTCTTCTTTGGCAGAAGCACTGGGTTGATGTTAGGAAGAACACCACCGCTTGCAATGGTCACGCCCTGGAGGAGCTTTCCGAGCTCCTCGTCGTTCCTCACGGCGAGCAGCACGTGCCGCGGGTTGATCCTGGTCTTCTTGTTGTCACGTGCCGCGTTTCCTGCCAGCTCCAGCACCTGCATTCCAATCCAAAAAATCAAAATCATTAGAGAGAGTGAGAGAGAAAGAGCTGTTTGGATGCCGAGAAAATGTGGTAGAAGAAAGGAATTTGAATTTTGAATCTAAGAATTTTGTTTTTGTTTATGAAACAGAGAAGCCTGTGACCTAAATAATTTAATTTCCACACATTTTCCTCAATTTTCTCGGTGTCCAAACAAATTTTAACACGAGAAATCAAACCCTATGGTGTAGAGAAAACATGAAAAACAGTAAAAATTATCATTTCCGTTTCCATTTCATTTTCCCTAACTTTCTCATCAACCAAACACCAAAAAGCCAAAATGTCTACCAAAATCTGTTTGCCAGAGAGTGAGAAACAGTTTCAATAAACAGAAATATCCATTTTCCTTCAATTTTTCCATCAGTTTCTGACCTACCAAACACGAAATCACAAAGGACACATTCAAAACGAACAGAGAGAGAGAGAGATTTTCGGATCTGAGAGCGATACCTCAGCGGCGAGATATTCAAGAACAGCGGCGAGGTAAACCGGAGCCCCGACACCGGTTCTCTGAGCATAACGACCCTTTTTCAAAAACCGACCGATCCGACCCACCGGGAACTGGAGCCCCGCCTTAGTCGACTTCGACACCGCCTTCTTCCTATCTCCGCCTCTCCTTCCTCCCGCTCCCTTCGTCGTCGTTTTCGCTGACTCCATTTTTTTCTTTTTCAATTCGAAATTTTCAAAACAAAACGATTCGTTTTGGAGGGAAACTGAAAAAACAAAGAGTAAATCAACTATTTGGAACGCTTCGTTTTGAAACTAATTTTGGCGTGGAGTTGATGGGGTTTGGGGCTATTTATATAGGGTGGGGTTGTGCCACGCTGGCAATCCGAGTGATTTTGGTTTTGTCCAATGAGATTGTTTTTAATTTATAAAATGACCGATGGGTAGTGGGGATCGGACGGCTAATATGTGCAACACGCTGGCGATCTGTGGCTTTTTTGTTTTGGCCAATGGGATTGTTTAGTTTGTTCCTCTTTGGGTGCGCGGAAGGGTGTTCGGATTGACTAAATGGTCCTTTGAGATTTTTCAAAATGACGGATGGGTCTGTATAGATCTGACGGCTGAGAGATTTTGGGTTGGAGAGAATATGATCTGACCGCTAATTATTGACATGCTGGCGATCCGCATGTGAGGCTGTTTTCCTGGGATATAAGATGCTGATCCAACGGCTGGAGATATAGCAAATGGGGATTGCTTCTTAACTAATTTGGAATTTAAAATTAAGATAAGGTTATGCCAAGCTTAGCCAATGTTTGGCCGAACATTAAGCCAAAATAAAATTAATTTAAGCTTCTATTACAGGAGTTAAACCAAATTAATCATCATTAATATACATATATTAGGGAAAAAATGATATTTAACTTGTTCACACTTAAATAAAGTGCATAGTTCAATTGGAATAATTGTAAAAAACAATATTATTAAGTGAAAGATGGGATTTTGAGTCTTGATTCTACAAGGCTGTTAAGAAAATGTAATACTTCATATCAAATTCTAGTGCAATTAGAACTCGGGACAATCGGCAAAAATTGGAGTGTAATTCACATTGTTAATTCAAATTCCATTTTAATATATTGTATGGATGTTTGTGTGCAATCATAGGGTTGAAAGAAAAATACATATAAGGGGACTTATGGAAATATACTATAGCCTATTTAGTGCTAATGCATAACAATCATTTTTTTAAGAAGAAAATTCAAACCATATTAAAAAGAGAAACTACTAACATGTCTTACGGATAATCAGCTAGAAGTACATCAATCAGGTATGGGGGAACATCTTTTGTTTATACGGATAAACTACTAACATGTCTTACATGCCTAACTAGATTATGTGCTACTCTAATTAACTTGTCTACAGGCATAAGAAAAAGAATTATGAGTAAAGGTAACTATAAACAAGCGAGCATCGATAATCAAGAGGCCAAAAGAGGCGAATGAGTCATCATTACTTTCTCAAGTTGTCATGACCACTTTCAAATCTCCCTTAAAAATGATGGAAGATAGGCCAATATATTGAGCAAAGGCTAACGCTTGAATAGCAGCCATAGCTTCAGAAATTGTTTTGAATAAAGAAGCGATGGTCAAACCCAAATTGTTTTGGATAATGATGCGGGGAATGTGATGGGCTATTTGTGTATGGTTTAGAAACAATGAAATAACTTGGTTGCTAATTAGAACACATTGATTGGTGGATAAGTACCTCTGCAAGAACACATAGTTCCAAATACCATACACAGTTGGCCAGGAGTACATCAGTCAAGTGTAGAGGAACATCCTTCATTCATATGAATAAACTATTGACATGTCTTGCATGCCTAGCTAGGTTATGTGCTACAAAATTAACTTGTCTACAAGCATGAGAAAAAGAATTATGATTAAAGGTAACTATAAACAAGGAAGCATCAATAATCAAGAGGCCAAAAGAGGCGAAGGAGTCATCATTACTTTCTAAAGTTGTCATGACCACTTTCGAATCTCCCTTAAGAATGATGGAAGATAGGTCAATATCTTGAGCAAAGGCTAACGCTTGAACAACAGCCATAGCTTATACATCAGCCACCAAAGGGGGGAGGGAGACCTTTTTTGATAAAGAAGCAATGGTTAAACCCAAATTGTTTTGAATAATGATGCGGGGAATGTGATGGACTGTTTGTGTATGGTTTAGGAACAATGAAATGACTGGGTTGCTAATTAGAACACATTGATAGGTAGATAAGTACCTCTACAATAACACATAGTTCCAAATAGCATATACAATCAACTAGAAATACATCAATCAAGTGTAGAGAAACATCCTTCATTCACATAAATAAACTATCGACATGTCTTACATGCCTAGCTAGGTTATGTGCTACAAAATTAACTTGTCTACAAGCATGAGAAAAAGAATTATGATTAAGGGCAACTATAAACAAGCGAGCATTGATAATCAAGAGGCCAAAAGAGGCGAAGGAGTCATCATTACTTTCTAAAGCTGTCATGACCACTTTCGAATCTCCTTAAGAATGATGGAAGATAGGCCAATATCTTGAGCAAAGGCTAAGGCTCGAACAATAGTCAAAGCTTCTACATCGGCCCCCAAAAGGGGGAGGGGGACCTTTTTTTTATAAAGAAGTAATGGTTAAACCCAATTTTTTTTTAATAATGATGCGGGGAATGTGATGGGCTGTTTGTGTATAGTTTAGAATCAATGAAATGACTAGGTTGCTAATTAGAATACATTGATAGGTAGATAAGTACCTCTACAAGAACACATAGTTCCAAATAGCATACAAAGGCTAACAATTCATTCAATTACCGTAACTGATTTACAATGAAAGAGCTTACATTCTGCTACATATATTTTGGCATTGATAGCTTCTAGATGGTTGACAAGTATCTAAATCCTATTAGCAAATGCTTAAGAAATCATCTAACTAAATAACTGACTGACTAATTAGTTATAAGATGATTAGGATATAGGCATATAGTTAATTGAAATGCCCTACATCAGATAACCACTCCAATACTTGCCTCACTTGAATCATTGAAGATTGCACCATCTAAGTTCACTTTGAAGACCAAGGGAGGTGGGGGTGACCAGCAACAGTGGGAGGCTTTGAATGTGTGATCATTGATGTTTCTTTTATAGTAGCGTTGTTAGGAATATTATAAATTTTACTACATAGGATTTGTAAACTAATGTATCAACTTTTAAACATAATACGAAAAAAGTAATTAAGAAATTTATTTATTATGTTATTGATGTGATACTAATCACATTCATTGTCATATCATATTTTAAGATTTTAATAATAAAATTGGTAGTAGTTTTAATATTTTCATTTTACTAAATATATAAAGTTATGAACCAGCTATTAATAAAATTTTAAATTGCAATGGGAAATAGGAATTATCAGATAAGCATAATATTTTACAAAGCTAACCTGATCAAAGGTTGTTAGGATAAGACAAAATTCAACATTATTTCTCTTACTTGTATCATGTATGTCGAACCCATTAACAATATATATACATCAGCATTGTACATGATGACATTCGCTCTTTAATTGGGCTATATATTATGCATCAACTGGACTACGAAATTCTAATGGACCTTGGCCTTATGGCCCTTATCAGAGTCAGACCCTTGGTCGTTGGGGTCTGCTTGACAATGTTGACATATCCTTCACATCAACTTCATCAGGGAAATAACCAATAATCTTCCTTTGCATTCTCCTTAAATTACCAGCAGACTCCATTGCCTCATCCAAGACAGCTCGAGCATCTGCCAATGACACCTCAAGCTCGTTATGGATAAAGTAATAAGAGCACATTTGGCTTAGAATCCTGTCATGTCTTTCTTGAAGCCTTAGCACTCTCTCTTCAGCATGTTCCAATGCCTCACTAATCATTCTTAGCTTCTCTATTATGATTTGCTGCTTGTGCCGTTGCTTCAAGTTTGGCACACAGAGGAAATAAGAGAAAGTTAAGCCGACTATGGCTAAAACAACGCGGCAATACTCCATGAATTTTTGTCTTCTGAAGGAGATATGAAAATAGGCGAAAGGATGAAGAAAAGTGTCATAAGATTCTTTGCTTTGGTTGTGGGATTATAATAAGCTACTTTTTAAGTTTTGTATTCCCTTCGCTCTTTTTTTTTGTTACTTGGGAACCTATTGGTTGCTTTATAAATGGTCTTCGTTTTCCTTTACACCAAACTACTAGAACACTTTCTGATTCTCGGATTGTAAAGTTGGATATTTCCATGCCTCTCGTTGAAGAAAATTCTTTTTGTATTTCTTTTGTTTTGTAAAGGGTATTCAATGGCAAACTTCCTCTCACAATAAATGTTTGTTGACTTGAAATTATCTGCTTAGTTTCATTGGTAGGCATACGAACACCATCATTTCCATATCCAATTTCACAATTTGCTAATTTGTGCAATTGTGAGTAGGCAAAATAAAATGGTGAGTTGCACAAGACAAAAAATGTCAACCACTCGCAATCGCACGAATCAATAAATTATAAAATTAAATGTGTGATTGATTGTGCCTATATAGTTATTATAATTTCATTCATTATGTTTGGACATTTTGCAAAGTATGTATAGTGCATTGGTATCTTTGCTGCTGAGTTGTCCCTTGCCACAACTCTTTACGTCAAATGACATATAATAGCTAAAAAAATACTAGAATCACAACATTTGTCACAACTTGCTCACAAGACAAGTGATGAGTGATAGAGTAAGAGTGGTGGATCCATAAAATTGAGGTAAAAGCTGTGGTCTTAGCTTCACTCATAATAACCCATTTCTCTTGATAGTTGGAGGCATTAAATGCTGATGGGTGATATAAGGGTCCAATAAGAATTCTTGGGAAAGCCATATGTGAATCATTGAGATCCTTCACTTGAGGGCTAGACTGAAACAAGAATAGGGGCCCTGAATCGCGTTCTTTGCTTGAAGCTTGTTTTGATATTTTGTTGTTTGAAACCAACTTTCCAATCCAGATCATGCAATGAGACCTGAGTTTGTACCCTCACTTTGGGGCTAGGGTCAAACCATGGTTCCTCTAGCCAACTAACTTCAGCAAAAACCCTCAAACCGAAATCTGGATTTCCCTAAGTAACTCTTTAGTTTGGAAGGTGACATTGGTCCGATTAAACAACTCCTACCCCTCCACTTATGATTTGTAGGATTAAAAGCAGCATCCACCTTTTGTTTAGATTTCCTTAGCCATGACTATTATGTTTTCATGACCGACTCTTGGGCAAGGCTACTCGGGCCATTAATTAGGGCCCCCAATAGAAAATGGAGTCCAAATATTTTAAATTGATAATTATTTTTAAAAAATAAGAAAAATGTGAGATTTTTCACTTCAAAAAAGCCCAAAAATTGTGGGGTAATAAAATTGAATACATGTAATTTTCATTAATGATCAATTTCCAATACCAATTTGAGATTTTAATTTTTTTTTATGTCTCTTTTCGTCTCTCCCACACAATAGATTATCAATCTATCACATGGCTACAAACAGAACTCTCTCTCTCTCTCTCAACACTAATGTCAAGGTTTGTTTCAACTTTTCTTCACCGTGTATAACTCTATTTACCTTAAATTAAAACTTATTTTACAATTTTGTTAAAAGTCTTGTAACTAACTATCATTTCTTGATATTTCTAATGAATAAGTTTATGATTTAAATTTTAAAATACTCTCACCTCCAACTACTAAATTACTGAAACATTCTTTTCTTTTCTTTTAATTAAAAAAAGTAGATGTTAGGACTTAAGGAAAACTTTTTTAAAAAAAAGAAAATATGTTAGGAAAACTTAAATTGAAAAAAAAAAAAGGTAATTAGTAATTTTGCATATCAAAATAAATTATAATATAAAATTAATAAATGAAAATTATTTCAATTTAAAAAAAAAAAAGCCCACTTAAATTTCCTGTCCTAGGCCTGAAATTTTCTCATGCCGGCCCTGAATGGTTCTAAGCACCTTCCTCACACAACTACTAATTTTATTGCTCCATCATTTTAGTAGCGACTCAAAAGCTTTACGTACATCAATTCATATATCAATGGCAGAGACTTTACTATCATTTAGATATTTTAGTTTAACAACTACATCAACACATAATTAACTTTCATAAAATTCAAGAAGGTGCCAGCTCTAAAACGTTACTGATTTCAGTGATTTGTTTAGTCTATTTATTGTTCATAAATCTAAATAAATAGCTTTTAAATAGTACAGATTTACAGGTAATTAATTTCCTTACATTTACACCCCAGTAAGCAACAGCGACCCAGGATATGTGTCAGTAGCTAAATTAATTAGCTTTTCAACAATTATATTTTTGGATGCATAGAATATAAGGGAAAAAATTATTCTATCCTATATTTCAAAAGTGAAAAAATCCTTTTTATTCAACCAAAAATTATTTTCCGTCGACTTGGATATGTGTTTATTTATTAGGAAGAGTCAGATTTAAAACTAAAAACTACAAAGTCTTTTCCGAACTCAAATCCTCTAAAGATTATTTAACATGACAAAATGTTAGGAACTCCATCCCAATCCCAAATACATTCATTTATATTTGAAAGGCCAAAAGCCCCCAACATTTTCGTTTATCTTACCATGAGTTGGTCCAGATAGGAGGATTGGAGGAATCATTTATTTATTTATTATTATTATGAACAGGAGGAATCACGTTGTGTTGTGCAATTGTGCTAACTTAAAATTGAATATTTAAAATACTATTTAACAAAATTTAATCATTAGTAGGCACTTTTACTCTGAATTGAACAATATTTTAATAGAGAAATAGAGACCCACTTAGTTTTATTATAGAAAACTAATTTTAATGTAAAGAAAAATTAATAATAAAATCATTTTAGTAATTTAAATTTTAAATACATAATTGCGCGGGATTGGGTTACTCAAATCCTATCCAAATAATAGCAAAACTATTCACAATAATTTCACTACATTATCAAATTAACTTATCACCTCATGGGTCATTAAAAAAATTTAAGTTATAGATTAGTAGGACTATGTGTGAGGTGATAACTGATAAACTAATTTAAGAATGTTATCAACTTATGTTGTGTTGACGGTGTTAACTTTATTGTTTTAGATTTTACAATTATTTGTCATGGGAAAATTTGTATCATAGGCATATCTATCTGACTCAAGCAAGTAACACAAAGATTAACAACCAACATAAAATAATTGTAATTAAATAAGTGGTAAAAATGTAAAATACTAATCACTATTCACTCTACATTCCACAATGTCAATATGACAAAATTTCCAAATCAGATAAAAAAGAGTAAAAATTGCTTTTTAACACCAATTATACGCCAAAGTTAGTAACAAATTATGCTCAGCCAAATCTCTCAGCTGCAAGGCTGCTTCCTACTCTTTTAGTTGTTACCTAAAAAAGCCAAATCCTTTGCTACAATAATAATAATAATAAGCCAAATCCCACCAGCCTTAGCCCAGCTCATCTCCCAATTAAACATGGAAATACCAACCTTTTTCCAAACCAGAAAAGAAAATGAACACTATGTTTTTCATAATTATTGACATATTTTATAATTGATACATAATAAAAATAACATTCATAGTCTATTTAAGTAAAAGTGATGTTACTCCAATTAATTAAAACAAATCATATGAAAAAATATGAAAAATATTTTATTCCTAACATTACTTAAAAAATTATAAATATCCCCCAAAGTGCCATAGCTCAACCTATTTTAACTTAAATAATAGTGGTACAAATTTTACATATAAATCTTACAAATCTTATAAAATTTTATGTTAAGATTTGCAGTAAATTTTACTTTAGATAATATATAAGACTCCAAGGTCACTTTCCTATAAGAACCACTAAATCACTAATGACCACTCTCTCTCTCTTTTATCTTCCAAAGCACTCCATCCCAAGTCCTTTTCTCCATAAATAAAACTCCACACCTCTCGACTCATTACCAACCCTTCACAAAACAAAACCACAACCTCTCCACCATGTCCACCGATCTCGAATTCTTACACGACGTGTCGAAAACCCGTCTACTCACGGTCAAGACTCGAACTTCATCAACACCCCAAGCCTCCAATAACATCGGTGGCGACAACAACAACATCGGAGTTATGGCACAAAAGATTAACGAGGATGAAAATGACGTAGAATACTACTGTCGGACTCCAACATCCAAGGAACACAGAATTCCCTCGATCCTAGACTGTCCCCCGGCGCCACGTAAACCAAAAAGAGCATCCTCATGCAAAAGAAAACTCTCCGAGGTTCAGGTTTTCGAAATCGTGAACTATGATGAGGTTGATGCGTTTTTCAGATCGAGCTTCGACAAGTTAGCTGTTCTTACCTCAGTCAAGAGGAACTGTTGCCCATGTAAATGAATCGGCTGCCAAGGTTGAAAATATTACACGACTATCTGTGTGTTTTTTTGGTTTTTTTTTTTTTGAATAATCTTTTCTATATATATATAATTTGTAATATATGCTGGGTATATATGGATATGGTTGACATGATCATATATATCCATCCCACTACTGCATGAGATTGGATTCAGGGTCCTAATGGGTGTCTGAAATTTCTGACAATTTGGGATCTGAACCTTGATTAATAATTAATTACGTCAATATGAATTTTATGGATTTTATTTTAGTTATGTGATTTTTTTTTTTTTTTTCACATGTTGAGCAAGTATTTGTGTTACTTTTGATTGATTTTTCTTTTTTAAAAAATTTGGGTTTTGGGGGAGAGATTAAAGAGGATAAAAAGGTTAATATATTGCAAGGATAATTATGCTGATCGAATAAGGAGTTTGATTTGGTAGATGTAGTTTTTTTGTTATTATTTTCTTAAGGTGGAAGATTTTTTTTTTTTTAAGGCACTTAAGGTAGAAGATAGTGAAGCTGGATTATGCGTTAGTATTTCGCTGGTTGTTGGCTAAGATGGTTGATCTGTATTGTGTTTGACATAATTATGTTGAGTAATTGACTTTATTTTGAGAGAGAGAGGGAAGGGTGTATGTAACTATGTATAGATTCGTGCACCACAACTAGTATTCAATTGGATATACAATTAAAATTCAAAACTGAAAGAACTTATTAATCATACCTCATCTATGTGTCAAATCTGTAGTCATAAATTCATAATTAGAATTTCACTAACCCACCGGTGTCCAAGTGCCACCGTTTCATTTGTCAAACGACTCAAACATCCAATTAGACTTTTGGGGCCTTTGGCACACATCAATTGTAGTTTATTAATGGAACACACCTTGCCTTCAAAATTAATAACCATACACATTGCTTGTAAATAAACTCTTAAAACTATAATCTTGTTCATGAATTTGAGTTAGGTATGATTACATTTTATCCTGTCAAGAATATTTTAAGGATTCCTAATGGTAAGGCACCTCTTTCTAATTAAAATGGTCAAATATCTATATACATCTGTGTGTATTCTTGTGAGCTCATCATGTCATGACTCATGAGTGGATGAGACTCTTAATTGGACCAATTTTTGAACTAATCAATTGGTAATGGGTGTGTATGGCTACCTCTTTCTAATTAATGTTGGTCAAATTATTAGTTAACCATTTAATGCCACCTCTCATTGAGTAGAGTAAAAAAGAAGGGCCATCCTTCCGTGACTTTGAGTCTTTGACTAGTTATATGTCTTGAAACTCATTTAAAGAACAATTTCTAATAGTAATAACATCTCTTAACCACCTCGATCGGGCTAGGTCCACGTTATTGCCTCCATAAGAACTTGAATTTTTCACCATTAGGATGGTAAAAAACTAATAACATGTGTCACATGACATATGACATATTCTAAAACTAAACTTAGTTTTTTATTTTTATTTTTGGGTAACTATCAGGACACTACATTTTTACAATTATAATCATTGATATGATTAGTTTATGATTTGTGCATAATAAATCAAAGTAATATCAATAATGGATCCAAATGAAAGCAATAATATTTCTTTAATCACATTAGACTATATCAAGTATTAAGTTATATGCCTTCTCAAAAAAAAAAAAAAAAAAAAAAGTATTAAGTAATATGTTGAAAATGTTATGTTCCTATTATTATCATTTTTCTAAGCATTAGTCCCAATTAAATTGGGGCCGCCTCTATGGATCCCCATCAACTAATTAGGTTGGCCGATATACTCTTGTTTGCCAAATTATAATTAAAATTATAATTGAAATCATGTTCTTGTTGCTCTCCTTTTTAATATATCATTCTTTACCATTTCTTATCGATTTTTCTATGAGTATTTCTTATCCATATTATTTTAGGCCCTTACTACTTATCCATATTATTTTAGGCCTTTCTCTACTTTCAATTGCTTTTTGGACTAAAATTTCTGTTATGGACGAAATGACACTCTCTATCTTAGGCCAGTTGCATACATTTATATACATTTTATCGTTTACTACTCATCCAGCTCTATAAATAGTGGTCAATGAAAGGTACATTTTTTTCTCAAATATTTGTGGTGAGATTTGTTAGAAGCATTTTACATACCCCAAAAGAAAATTAATTGCAAAACTTTTAGGTTCCTAGGTGTCCTCTTTGCTGTTATTTATCTCATCTGCTCAGTTGTAGTGGCAAAGACACCCAACGAACACCAACAAACGTTAGTATATTGTCACCTTTTTTTTTTCTTTGTAAAATAACTCACTTTATCTTTTTAACAAATATTAGATGTGTTTATTTTTCCTTCCTTTATTTTTTAGCTAAAATTCAATTTAGTCCTTGAATTATACTTCAATTGTAAATAAATCCTTAAAATTAATTAGTTTTTTCCAATTTAGTTAATATATTGCTTTGTTAAAATAAGTCAATTTGGACCTGTCGTCCAAATCTATTAGCATATAAAGCTGTTAAAACAAATTGTTTTGGTAAATTATGAAACCCTCATTTGAGGTTTATCAAAATAATACTCGATCTCTTCAACAGTTTCAAGAATTGGAGTTCCTTATTGAGGTTATTATTATTACTTATTTATTTATTTATTTATTTATTATAATTCAATAGTAATGCTGTGGAAGAGAAAATTAATTTAAATCGCTGGTGTTTATTGAAAATACTATGAGCCTGTTTCTAACAACATATTTTCAAAAAAAAAAAAAAAAATTTGTGTTTGATGTGTATCTTAAGTGGGTTAAGTTATCAACTTTTTCTAACAATATAGTGCTTTTAATTTCTTTGATGAGAATGAGAGAGACAGTCCCACCCATTCCCACAGCCAAGCTATATATCTCCTTCTTCCTCTTCTTCCTTTTCCCATCTCCTTCTTCCTTTTCTTCCAGTCCAACAATGAGGAGAAGAGCAAAAACAATAGAGGTGAAGAGAGAGAGAAAGAGATGAGGTGAAGTAATTAAAGAGAGAGAGAGAGAGAGAGAGAGAGAGAGAGCACCATTCGGTGCTATTAGACAATTGCCAAACTTGTGGGTCCCACAATTTTCAATATATTTACAATAATGCCATCCAACATTGTTATTCTAAAACTAAAATCTGATCTAAATGTGCTTTTAAAATATAGTGTTTAAAAGCATATTGCCTTTGTGTTAAAACCTATTTTCCTCTCCCTTGTATGTGTGTATTTTTTTTTCAAAAAAAAAAAAAGAATAAGTAATTGTCCTACATTGCTTAAGAGAGCGTATTGTGTGTAGTATAACTTACCCTACATTCCCTTTAAAATTACCATGACTTTTGAGTGGAGTTGTTGTGTGCCTTTGTGTTAAAACCCCTTTCCTTCTCCCTTGTGTATGTGTTTATTTCTCAATATATATATATATATATAGTCTTTAAACACTTTAAGTTGAGAATTGTAACTTAAACACTCTTAATCAAACACCTTTACCAAACAAATTTTTTTTTTTGAACCATAATTTTCAGTGTAATGCAGCAATTTAGATTTAAGTTATTGATAAATTATTCGGTTGTTTTTAAAAAAATATCTTATTAATTCATAAATAGGTCAAGCAAGATACGTTAATCATCCACAAACCTCAAGTTGTAAAAAAGTGTCATCATGTCTAAATTTGTCCATAATTTAGATAAGATTCTTAAAAAAATAAAATAAAATACAAACACCCTTATAGGATGTTCATATTGGGTAGAAGATTAGAGAGCTGTAACAGAAATTTTTGATACTTACCTGGACGGGGTCAATGGGTGATCAAAAAGGCCCATGGCCTAGGCTAGTGACCTCCATTGCACTTAGGAGGGGTGCTAGCCTAAGGTCTGCCCAAGTGGCAGAGCCTACGTCATAATTTGTGGTAGTGGGGGCCTGCGTTCGCGCAGCCCCTATCTTTAGAAAAAAAAGAAAAAAAAAAACAGAAATTTTTGATGAGCACTTTTAACCAAAAAAAAAAAAAAAATTCTATTAGGCCTCTCTCTACCTTCAGTGGCTTTTGCGAGAACTGATCCATAATTTAGATAAGAAATGACATGTTCATATATATATATATATATATATATATTTTTTTTTTTAAAGTAAGTAAAAATACAAACAACATCCTTTAAATTTATTCAATTATCATTTAAATCTTGTAAAAATACAAATCAGACATTTTAAATTTAATTAATTGAGATTTTAGTCTTATAAGTTTACATTTATTATTACCTATAACATCAATCTTTTGAATGAAACGATAGAAAGACTAACGAAGAAGCAAATATTAATTTACACGACCAAAATGGCAAAAATAAAGTATATACGCTCCATAGACCAAAATGACAATAGAACAAACTTGTTTACCAAAAAAAAGACAATAGAACAAACTTAGAAGATATAATTTAATTTGCGCAAAATTTTACTTAAACTTTGTCAGTAAAAAAAAGTATGGAACGCTCTCTCTCTCGTGAGGAGAAAGAGGAACTTGTACGTAGCACAAAAAAGGTCAAGAATGTGAGCCATGCTTGGTTTTCGTGAAGGGCATAGCTCTGGCTCTGCTTCACCAAACCGCGACGGTGTACCGTGGAATCAAAATGTGTCATTCAGAGACAAACTTTTGGGAGAAATTCCTGGGGCTTTCGCACAAGCTTTTAGCTTTGAAGATGGTATGGATGATGAGGTTGAGTCGGATGGGGAGGTTGAAACACTCCGGCAAGGCCTCATTAGTCTGTTAAAATTCCTAGGAACTCAAACAAATAATTCGTAAGCCGTGGACAAGCGCTTTATCGTTAAAGTTTACGGTCGGAGTGTGGGGCTAAATTTCATTCAAGGTAGGTTCTTGGCTCTATGGAAACCGGCAGGAGGGTTAGATTGTGTGGATTTGGGGCATGGTTTTTTCCTTACAAGGTTGTCCTTAAGTGAAGATTATGAAAATGTTTTGAGGAAAGGTCCATGGTTTGTCGGAGACCATTTTCTTTCTATTAAACCATGGGAGCCGGATTTTAAGCCTGCTTTAGCAAGTGTTTCATCCATCGCTGTTTGGATTAGATTAAATGAGCTTCCCATTGAATATTACAATGCGGAGGCGCTGCAGCTCATTAGGAAAGCCATTGGAAATGTCCTCCGTATAGATACCTTTACGGCGTCGGAAACTAGAGGTTGATTTACAAGGTTGTGTGTGCAAGTTGATGTGGAAAAACCTCTAGCTACTGCTATTATGATAGGAAAGCTGGAGCAACGGATTTGTTATGAAGGAATCCAAAAAATGTGCTTTGAGTGTGGCCGTTTAGGTTATAGTAAGGAGCATTGCCCTCATGTTGTCCGGCAAGGACCGTCGTACTCGGAGGCCAGATTGAAGGAGGCGGGTGAGACGTGTTTTAGCTCACGGTTTGCGCATGGTCTTGACGAAGCAAGGCGTGGGGAGGGGACCAGTGGTGTGATGCGTGATTCTAAGCAAAAAGTGCGAGGCGGTGGATGTGCGAGAGGAGGTGTACGGGCCTTGGATTGTAGTAGAGCGCAGAAAAAATAGTACAAAACCGTTGAGGAGTGGTGGGACATTGCCACGGCAAGGGAGTGGCTTAAATACCAGAACAAATGAATACGTGGAGAAGGGAGCCGCAGATCGGGCTGCTGGGATTGATGGGTCTAATAGAGAGTCCAAAAGGAAGATGTCGTCTCAGAGTTTTGTGGATAAGGCCTGTTTTGCCTCTGTGGTCTAAAGCATTAGGCGGGAGGACAAGGCCCACACCCAACAAAGCCCACGTTTGATGTTGAATAGAAAAGTTCCAAGTCGGGATGTAGACCGGTCCAGCGCTTATCCAAGTTCACAGAGACTTTCATCACTCAAAGGAAAGAAAGGGGCAGCTCGTTAAAAACCTCAAAATGGTGATCAAGGCATCGCCGGTGGGGTGCTCTGTTCTTACCGATTCGGTTTCAAGCAAGCTCAGGTTAGTGCCGTTTTGGTTGGAGTTGAGGGGCAAAGCGGAAAGGATGATGAACAGTTCCGCTTCGGTGGTTTGGGTGGCGGTGATGGTGTCTATTTCACCGCCGATGCGGGATCGTCGAGGGGTGATTCGGGAGAGCTGGGTTTTTGTCCTGGCCAAGTTCCGAGCAAGGCCGATGAGGTTATTGGGGCTTCTTTAGTTTTCACTACTCAAGGAGAGTCGGTGGGTGAGCGGATCGGTATGGGAGCAAGTGTTGAGCTTAGGGAGCTGCCTTCAAGCGGAGACTTCGATTCTAATGGAGATATTCAAGCGGTTGGGGGAGTTTTGGCTTGAGATATCTCTAGCCAATGTGCTATGGAAGATTGTGAGGTGGAGGGGATGGAGTTTGAAGCTAGAGGCGGGGTTGAGAAGTCTCGATTTTAAATTTGCCCCTTTCTTTGTAAATAATTTTTATTATGAATGTTATCATCTGGAATTGTAGAGGTGCTCTGAAGCCCTCTTTTAGGAAGCGTGTTCTTGATTTGGTGCAGAAATTCAACCCACCAATTTTGGTTGTTATGGAAACCCGTGTAGGGGGGGATAGAGCTAGGGAGATCACGAATTTGTTGTTGTTTGATGGAGCATTCCATATTGACTCCATTGGCTATGCAGGGGGTCCTTGGGTTACGTGGAATGCCTTGTGAGTTGATTTAGCCTTACTCGCAAGTACCGAGCGGGAGGTTCATGTGGAGGTGAAGGTACGTTTCACAAACACTAGCTGGTTATTATCTGCTGTGTATGCTAGTCCTAGGAATGCCATATTATGTGTCAACCTTGGTTAGGCGTAAAAGGAACCAAATCATGGCTATAACGAATTCGGTGGGGGAGTGGATTATTGAGGAGGGGGAGATAAAAGACTTCATTAGGTGTGGCTATGATCAAATTTTCGTATCTTCTCTATCTTCTGTGCCTAGGATGGATCCCGCTGGCTCGCAATGGCAGCCTAGACTCTCGGAGTTGGAGAAGGAAAGTATAAGTGGGGGGCCTTATGAAGAGGAGGTAAAGGCAGCCCTTTGGTCCTTGAAACCTTTCAAAGCTCCGGGGCGGGATGGCCTTCATGCGGGGTTCTTCCAAAACTTCTGGCATACCGTGGGCAACTCTGTGATTGTAGAGGTTCAAAATATTTTTGCTGATAGAAGAGTTCTAGAGGTTTTGAATAGTACCCACATTGCCTTGATTCAAAAAATTCGGGGGTCGGAAACTTTGGGGAATTATAGGCTAATTAGTTTGTGCAATACAGTGTATAAGGTGGTTACTAAGATTATTGTGGCAAGGTTGCGGCCTTACCTAGACAAACTCATCTCTCCTATGCAAACGGCCTTTGTGCTTAGGGTCGTAAAGGGACTGATAATGTTATTATTGCCCAAGAGGTGCTTCACTCCCTTGGGAAAAAAAAAGGAAAGACCGGATATATGGCTCTTAAGATAGACCTGGAAAAAGCTTATGATAAGTTAGAGTGGAGCTTTATTAGAGATATGTTGATTGATGTTAATCTTCCTATGGACATCATAGATGTTATTATGAGTTGTGTGTCTACGATTTCTACTTCTATTTTATTCAAGGAAGAAGCTCTTGACCCAATCTTTCCCTCTAAAGGTATAAGACAAGGGGATCCAATTTCTCCGTATCTCTTTATCATCCGTATGGACTTTCTTGGGCAAATGATTGAAGAGAAGTGTAGTGAGAAGTTATGGCAGCCCGTGAAGGCTTCTTAGAGGGGCTCTAGTTTCTCGCATCTTTTCTTTGCGGATGATCTAATTCTTTTTGCTAAAGGCGATGGGGTTAATTATTCAACCATTAGAGATGTTTTGGATACTTTTTGTAGTATGTCCGGCCAAACGGTGAGTGAAGCTAAGTCAAGGGTTTATTTTTCTCCAAATGTGGATAGGGATACTAGAGAATCCCTTTGTGATATTTTGGGTTTTGCGTCTACGCCATATCTTGGTAAGTACCTTGGTTTTCCTCTAAAGCGATCGGGCTCTTCCTCGCATGATTATAACTTTATTTTGGATAGAGTGAAGCAAAAATTGTCCGGGTGGAAGGCAAATCTTTTATCTTTGGCGGGCCGTAGAGTTCTCATTCAGTCTTCTCTAGCCGCCATCCCGTCGTACATTATGCGGTGCTCTTATCTTCCGGGAAGGGTTCTGGAAGGATTGGATAGAGTTAATAGGAACTTCCTTTGGGGGTCTACAAACACAGCCAAGAAGATTCACCGGGTTGGTTGGGAGAAGGTGACAAAACCAAAGGAGGAAGGGGGTTTGGGGCTGAAAACAGCCAAAGGTAGGAATGTAGCCCTCTTATCCAAGCTTAACTGGAGATTTCATACGGAGGGTGAGGCTCCATGGGCAAAGGTTTTGAAGTTGAAGTATTGCAATAATCGAAGGAGAGTAGCGACAAATGTGGACAAACTTCCTTGTTCATCTATTTGGGCTACTATGAAGAAAGGGATGGACACTTTTAATAAAGGTTGTAGATGGTTGGTGACAAAGAATAGCTCTTTGAATATTTGGCATAACAATTGGACTAATGGGGGTCCCCTTAGAAAATTGATTCAAGGTCCTATCTCCCAAGAAGCCAACCTTTTGGAAATTAAAGATTTTATGCTTGATGTGGGGTGGGATTGGGAGAAGCTAACCTTTGAATTACCTGATGAAGTTAAGGGTTTGATTTGTGCAATTCCCATCTCAACTTTAGGTGAAGGCATGGACAAGCTGGTTTGGTCCGGATCACCTAATGGGTCCTTTAATGTGAAAAGCGCTTATGGGATGGCAATGGAGTCCGCAAATGTTATTGTTCTTTCTTGTAGCTGGGTTTGGAAGGCAGATGTGTTGCCAAAAATTAAAATGTTTCTTTGGTTGTGTGCCCACAATAGTATCGGTGTTAAAGTTTGCCTTGGAAGGAGAGGAGTGGTTCAAGATGAAGTGTGTCCTGTTTGTTGTAATGGGGATGAGACTATTTTGCATGCATTGAGGGATTGCTCCCACTTGAAACATGTGTGGAACCAGCTAGGGGTCACGGCTGCTAATCATGAGTTTTGGCATGAGAATGTGGTGGATTGGTTGTCTCTAAATGTTAGGAAGAATGGCAAAATGCATAATTCCGGTATCCCTTGGGAAATTGTTTTCCCCTTTGCTATTTGGTCCATTTGGAAGAGTAGAAATGATATTGTTTTCAATAGGAAAGGTTGGAGTCCTAACTTGGCTTTAGATATTGTGTATCAAGCTAAAGAGTATCTGCATTGTGTGGCTGCCCCTAGATTGCAATATCGTAGGGTTTTAAGGAGCATTCGGTGGGAGAGACCTAACTTTGGGTGGAGGAAGTTGAACACAGATGGGGCTTGCGGTGAGCCTCATGGTCCGGCTGGTTGTGGGGGAGTGGTTAGGAATGAGGATGGGCGGTGGGTAGCGGGTTTTAGCAAGCGCATTGGGATCACTAGTAGTTTTGTTTCTTTGAGATGTGGGGGCTGCGTGAGGGGCTTAAATTGTGCTTTGCAACTTAAACATCCACAGTCTTGAAGTTGAGATGGATGCCAAGGCCATTGTTGATGTGCTTGAGAATCACGAGTTATGTTAATAATGTTATATCCCCTATTTTAGATGATTGTAGGCATCTAATTTCTCTATTCCAAAATGTCCGTATTAAGCATTGTTTCCGGCAAGCTAACCAATGTGCGGATGGCTTAGCTAGGATGAGTTTTAGTTTAAATGCCGATTTTCTTATTTTTGATAGTCCGCCTATGGACATTTTAGATGTATTTGAGGGAGATCTCGGTGGGAGGTCTTTCATCAGGTCTTGTATTGAACCTTGCTTTGGTTTTTAGTTTGTAATGTTATCGTCTTTCATCATAAAAAAAAAAAAAAAAAAAAAAAAAAAAAGATATAATTTATATATATATATATTTGATGATGCTAAAAAAATCACCAGTGAGCTAGAGCATCAGTGTGGTGCCACCCAAATACCCTCCGAAGGTTAAGTCAGAATGTTTTCACAACTCTAAAGTGCTAGAGTTAGGGTGAATTATGCATACCTGTTTTTTGAGGGTCTTTGGGTTTTTATAGTGGTGTAGAATTGAACTATTATACTTGCGTAGCAAGTTTTTTCCATATAGGGAAGATCCTTATTAAGGAGCATATCTTCCAGAATCTTCTTTGCATTAGAATTTTATTCGTATTGGGATTTTATGAACTAGGGTTAACCGTGAAACGCAAGTTGTTTTCATTTAAGATTTCTTAGGGCCCACATAATGAATAACTAAGTGCCACGTGACCTTTTGGTCCGTCCATGTAGAATTCGTCTATTATTGGCCCATTTGTTTAGCAGACCATCCATATAATCTGGTCCATCACCTCCAATATTCTTCCTTTTCAATATATATATATATATATATATATATATTTTTTTTTTTCCAAGAATGCTTTCATCTTTCTAGACTAGTTCAGCTTCTTCACACAAGCATCAAGAACTTTCGAGAGATCACAAGAGAATCCAACATGCCATCCTACGTGTCACCATCCTATTCGACCTCGTACGTGTAATACCAGCAAGTTCAACACTAACGCTGACGTGTCGCGATCCTATTCGCGGGAATACTCTAGCAAAACTATCACCGCCAACACCAGCACAAACCATTATAAAGTACTCCTCTAGTCCTCTGTTTCCCTCCACTTCCTAGTTCAGAGAAAGAAAAAAAAAAAAAATCCGATACGTTCAAAAAAACCCGAAACGTTTCAGATTCTCGGTAACTCAAAAACGAAACGAAATCGTTAGAAAAGAGCAGAACGAAGTAAAGTAACAATCAACATTCGACAATGAGGGTGCAGAACAAGACGGTGGCGTTTTTGCTTCTCTTTGTTTCAGGTAACATTTGTTGTTTAATGTTCTGTTTGGTTTGGTTTGAAAAATGTTTCTAAATTCACTTGAAACAAAAAAGAGTTATTAGGAAATGTTAAGATTAAGATGATGTTTCTGTAAAACTGTTTTCTAAGAAACAGAGCATCCTAAAACAAAGCTAAATTTTGTTTTTTGTTTGATTTGAATGAGAATTGACAACTGGGTTAGTTAATTTTTGAGATTTTAATTCTTGCGAAAACAAAAATAACTCAAAAAAAATTATGAGTTTTGCTTTGTTTTCTTTTTGGATCACTTTTTTCATGGGAACTTAAACAGGGGACCAAAAAGTTTGTGAGGTTTTGGGTATTTCGGGTGTTATAATTTCGTGTAAAAGTTTCGAAATTTGTGTTTTAGTTTTGTTTTCAAGATTAGTTCATAGATGTCTCTAACTCTGAGTTGGTTCCTCAGACTAGGAAATGCATTATTTTAATGAATTTTTGCAATAAAATGTCTTTTTGATGAATTGGGTTCTCTGAAAACTCACTGAAAGCACTTGAATTTGTTGTTGAGAATTGGGTTTTTTGCTGAAACTAATTAAACTTTTTTTGTGTGTGTTTTGGAAGAATTTTTGTTAGGAATAGCAGTGGCAGCCGATGATGCCTCTCCGAAGCTCGGGACTGTGATTGGTATTGATCTCGGAACAACCTACTCTTGTGTGGGTGTGTACAAGAATGGTCATGTAGAGATTATAGCCAACGATCAAGGGAACAGAATCACACCCTCCTGGGTCGCATTCACTGATACTGAGCGTTTAATAGGCGAGGCCGCGAAGAATCAAGCGGCTCTCAATGCCGAACGTACCATTTTCGATGTTAAGCGGCTTATTGGAAGGAAGTAAGTGAACTTTTTTCAACATTTTGGATTGATATTGATTGCGGTTTTGTTGAGAACAATGATGAAGTAGTAAAATTGGATCACTTGCTCTAATACTATGAAAAATGATTGGTTAATAATAAATTGTGAATTTAATCAAACAATTATTTAGATGGTTGTAGCTTTTGGTTTTGTTGAGAAGAATGATAAAGTAAGTGAATTGGACCACTTACTTTGATATTATGATAAATTATCCCATTTTCAAAAGTTTCTGACTCACACTAAAGAGTGAATCTCATGGTTTAAGATTTAGATTGATATGCTTGGGTTTTGTGTTTTGGAGGGGTAAATTGAATGGCTTGTTTTGATTTGGTTTTGTTTGTAGGTTTGATGATCCGGAGGTTCAGAGGGATATTAAGTTTTTGCCTTATAATATTGTGAAAAAGGATGGGAAGCCTTATATTCAGGTGAAGGTGAAAGGTGAGACAAAGGTGTTTAGCCCTGAGGAAATCAGTGCTATGATATTAGGGAAAATGAAAGAAACAGCTGAGGCTTATTTGGGGAAGAAAATCAAAGACGCTGTTGTCACTGTTCCAGGTATATATATTGTTTCTTAAAAACTTTGTTTTTAAATCGTTTGTGATGTCTATAAATAGTACAATATCAAATTGGCATACAGAAAAGGGGATTTTATTATTTTTGAGTGCTAATATAACTCCTGAATGAACAACTGAACAAGGACATGTTCTGTACACTAGGATTAGTGCATGTTGAATTTTTAAGATATTATTTGTAGGAAAAGCAGCAAAACAGTACAGCATAACCAATGTAAAAAGGACAGATTTTTGGTTGATATTTATAAGAGTTGTGAACTTGTGATTGCTATGTCTCTGTCTATGCTTCATGGTCTAATGGTTTTATATATGTTGCTTGTTGTAGCCTATTTCAATGATGCACAGAGGCAAGCCACAAAGGACGCAGGCATCATTGCCGGGTTGAATGTGGCTCGGATAATCAACGAACCTACCGCTGCTGCTATTGCCTATGGTCTGGACAAGAAAGGAGGAGAGATGAACATTTTGGTTTATGATCTTGGTGGTGGTACTTTTGATGTTAGCATCTTGACCATTGACAATGGTGTGTTTGAGGTTCTTGCTACTAGTGGAGACACCCACTTGGGAGGAGAGGATTTTGACCACAGAGTGATGGATTACTTCATCAAGTTGATTAAAAAGAAGTACAACAAAGATATCAGCAAGGATAACAAGGCTCTTGGGAAGCTTCGTAGGGAATGTGAGAGAGCAAAGAGAGCATTGAGTAGCCAACACCAAGTCCGAGTTGAGATTGAGTCTCTTGTCGATGGTATTGATTTCTCAGAGCCTTTAACAAGGGCAAGGTTTGAGGAGTTGAACATGGACTTGTTTAAGAAGACAATGGGGCCAGTGAAGAAGGCTTTGGAAGATGCAGGAGTGAAGAAAACAAATATAAATGAGATTGTCCTAGTTGGAGGAAGCACCCGAATTCCCAAGGTACAACAGCTGTTGAAAGACTTTTTTGATGGCAAGGAGCCAAACAAGGGTGTGAATCCTGATGAGGCTGTTGCCTATGGTGCAGCAGTTCAAGGTGGAATCCTCAGCGGTGAAGGCGGGGAAGAAACTGGAGGTATGATTTTGTTTTAATGTTAATTTGTTGTTTGATATTCATGGATTTGGCATATTGGTGACAAACTAATATGAGATTTTCCCTCTTTGGTTTTTTTGTAGGCATTCTCTTGCTTGATGTTGCTCCTTTGAGTCTGGGTATTGAAACAGCTGGTGGAGTGATGACAAAATTGATCCCGAGGAATACTGTTATCCCAACTAAGAAGTCTCAAATCTTCACCACTTATCAAGACCAGCAAACCACAGTGTCCATCAAGGTATGACATGAATACATACAAGAATGAAGAAACCTTACTCTATTATAAGCATCCTGTATTTGGTGTTGTTAGACTAATGTGACTTTGAAAATTTTCAGGTCTTTGAAGGTGAAAGAAGCTTGACAAAGGATTGTCGTGAACTCGGGAGGTTTGATCTATCTGGCATTCCACCTGCTCCAAGGTAATCTAAAACGGAAATGGACTATTATAATTGTCTATTGTCACTAGCTTTAAGGAAACATAAGATTACTGCATTGCAATGATTTTTATATCCTATATAACTATAGCTTGCGGATTCTGACCAATGTTCTGATTCTCATTGCAGGGGAGTCCCCCAAATTGAGGTTACCTTTGAGGTTGATGCCAATGGTATCTTACATGTGAAAGCAGAAGACAAGGCAGCTAAGAAGTCAGAATCCATCACCATCACTAATGACAAGGGGCGTCTGAGCCAGGATGAAATCGATAGGATGGTGAAGGAAGCTGAGGAGTTTGCAGAAGAGGATAAGAAGGTGAAGGAGAAAATTGATGCCAGGAACAAGTTGGAGACTTACATCTACAACATGAGGAGCACCATTGGTGACAAGGACAAGTTGGCAGATAAGATTGATTCGGATGATAAGGAGAAGATTGAAAGCGCATTGAAAGAAGCTCTTGAATGGTTGGATGATAACCAGAACGCAGAGAAGGAAGATTTTGATGAGAAATTGAAAGAGGTTGAAGAAGTGTGCAATCCAGTTATAAAACAAGTTTATGAAAAGAGTGGTGGAAGCTCTACTGGAGCTGAGGATGAAGAACCAAACGATGAGTTGTAGAATGCTTGGAGCATAGGGTTCAAATTTGTAGAGTTTTTATTTTTATTTTTTTCTGACCTCCAAAGTCTGTTAGTAGTTAGCCAAAATGCTCATTACTGGTTTCTATTCCTTTTGAGTTCAAAAATTTCAAGAATATATACATAATTTTCTAGTAATCTGAATTATCTTTGTTACATAATTAATTTATTTCAATTGTGATGTGGTGCACATAGTGATGTCATATGTTGATGATGTTTGTGATTTTGAGTTAAGAAAGCATGACACATATGACCATAAATAAAATTCTACAGAATTTTTGTTGCAATATGCATAGATTTCAACTCGTAGAAAGGCGAATGGTATCCTAAGAATTCTTTGAAAAACTTCTCTAGACTGCAGTTCATTAATGTCTCCATCATAGCTAGAGAGCTTAGCCTCTTCTTCCTTGGTAGGTCCATACCATCTTCAACAATGCCTCCAGTTATTGCAAACCCAAACCATTACCTACTTCCCTCCATTTGATAAAATTATAATCAGGTGATGGCATGAATATGTCTGCATTTTCAATGTTAAACACAAACACAAGCACAAATACACTCATGTTTTAGCCCCCACCACCACCACCCCCACCCCCACCCCCACCCCCCCCCAAAAAAAAAAAAAAAAAAAAAAAAAAACTTACACAGTCTAGTCACTATTTTTAATTGGGTCCACAGTTTCACATTTCTTTTAATTGATCCCATGATATTTATTTTTTGATAAATCTATCTAATTGTCTTGACATCCAGTGCCAACTCAATGGGTGAGCCAAATAGACAACTACCTAAGACCCCCAATGAAAAAATGTCCCCTGAATTTTTACCAATAGAAATATTCTTGTACCAATGAAAGTATTAATTAAATCCTAAATATTCACCAATAAATGAAAAGTAGTTTTTTATCAAAGAAAAATGTTTTCATTAGATGGGTCAATAATTTGATCTCTCACACATAAACGTTAAAATAACACATGCGATGGGTTCATTTTAATTTGTGATTTTTTTACTAAAAAAAGTTTTTAACTAGGGGGAAAAAAAAACTAAAAGTTAAATAAATATTCTATTAATATTCAAAGTATAAGAATAGACCTCATTTAAAGTAGTCGTCTTAGACCCCACAATACCTTGAGCCAACCTTGAGCATGTCCAATTTTAATTTTGAGATCATTGATGATTGGGTGACTGTCATATTGTTATGGAATTGGATTAATGCAAAGAACTCGGATTTCATTGCCATTGGAGGAACCCCACCTCCTCCCTCTCTCCCACGCCCTATATATGCTAGCCTCACCTCACACAAGGGAGAGACCTCATTTTCTCATAAATTTCCATCATTCATTCCTAAAATCCTCTCTACTACTCTCTTATTTCCTCATAGTCACATGTCCATCATGTGACTTACATGTGAGTTGTGACATGACCATACGTACGTACCCAAATTCTCTTCGGCCAGTTTTAGGCACTAAGGCCTAGATCTGAACCCCTAAAGCCACAAACACATTCAACTAAGCCCGACTTCAAACTTCAAACAAAACCAGACTCCAGCTACATAGGCTTAATCCGATAATCAAATAAGACCCATTCCAATTTTAAAAACTTAAAACCCACATTGACCCAACCTGGAACATTCCAATACTACTTCATAAACTCGAGCCCAAATTTTTGAGTCCAAAGAACAAAACCACCGACCACCCAGATTCAAACTAAATTACGAAAACACCATCATGCCCATGCAAAAATTACAAAATTGCCCAAGCCTTCCTAAAATCACACATTGGTCACCCATACTTCTCAAAATTATACATAGGCCTCCAAAATTTCCAAAAATTATACTTTGACCCCAAAATATTTCAGAATTACAATTTGACCCAAAACTTATCAATTACATTTTGACCTTTAGACTTTTTTCCAAAAATTCTTTTCGTTCCCAAAACTCTCAAAAATTTCCCAAAGCCTCAAGATCATAAAAATGCCATTTCATTGATTTCAATGCCAATTTTCATCAAAATAAATAAATGAAGTGTCTTCAAGAACTATAAATTTATTAAATGTTTAATCACACAAATTTAACCATTATGTTTTTTTAAGGGGTGGAGCTAGAAATTTTTGTTTAGAGGGGCCGATTTGTGTTACTAATTTGTTGTCTATACAAACATCCATACACATACACAAACACATACATCTATACACGTACACACATAGAATTTAGTATCTTTCATAGTGAAATCCTTAAAATTAAATGTTTTATAGAGTTAAATTAATCTTTCACCATCTTCTATAGTGAAATCCTTAAAATTTTCATTTTAAATATAAATTACAAATTGTCTACCATTGCGAGCAAATTTTTTTTCGATTGAACGAATGAATGATCCAAAACTTTAAGAGATACGAGAACACATTTTACAACAAAAAATGAATTTGAGAAACAATACATCTATATATATATATATATCTAAAAGCGGAAGTGTAACATTTATTGTTGCTACGCTCCAGTTAAGTCACATTAGCAGTCATGTCATTATTTTATTTTCTTTAATACAAAATTGTATTTTATTTCCATTCTTTTAATGTTTTTGCAGTTTTCACCTCAACTTCCATAACGCTTTTACAGTTTTCACTTCAACTTCCATAACACCTATGACTTTCTATCTCCACTATTTTAAACTTCCCATGTAAGCTCTTTAATGCCTTAAACTCTTCATCTCCTCATATATTGCCTCTTCCTCTTCTCATTGAATCCAACCAGTTCATAATATTCGGTTGCCACTACCCTATAAAATTAGAGAGATAAATCGAACAAAAGATATATAAACCATTAGATGTCATCTATTTCTCTTAACCAGAAAGAGAATGGTTTTGGATTTAACTCCTACAAGTATAGAGCTCCTTTCAGAACCACAAGCCTATATTCTTAAATGGGGATATCGTTCTGTTCCTTCAAACCATATGGTATGTCAAGAGTATTTTATATACTGCAGTGTTATGTGTGTGTGTGTGTGTGTGTATTTTGTCTCTTTTACAATGAAATGCTGCCAAGAAAGTGGTTTGCTCTCTATTTCAATGTTGAAGGTAATCCAAATATTTGCAGCTCTATATTTCCACGTGTTTGATAAAATGACTAAAAGAAGGATTAAAAAAAAAAGGGAAAAAAAAAGGATGGTCATGTTCATGTAGGGGGGAAAAAGGAAGAATGAATATTTAAGAATACTATTATGTTAATAAACTTCATTCATAAATGGGTGTGTTTCATTGGATTTATTGCAGCAATGATGATAGTAAAAATTTAGGCAATGATAAGAGCCCAAATTCTTCACTGATCAGTTCCAATGAAAAGAAATGAAAAAAAACCAATATTTAATAGTTTAAAAAAAAAATTCAAATGTTCTAGCAATTGTGGGGGTTTTTTATTTTTTATTTTTCATTACCACCTGAATTTTTGAAGTTGATATAAAGAACAATAATTTGCATAATGAATACTTCATATTAGGATGCATCGTACCAAAAAAATGATAAGATATATAATATACTTATGCTACAATTAATCTTCATTTTCATTACCTCGTCATCTTTGCCAAAACAGAATAAACTATCTAAAAATTGTGATCGACTCTAATAATAATAATAATAATAAATCAAAGTCTTTTCTAATGGGTTTACTAAATCTAAAAGTCATCAAACGCTATAAGAATGACTCTTTGTTTGCTTATAGGTAATACAAACGTCTCACTCTATGAGTATATTCTCTATTGTTTTAATTACTTTAAATGAGAATAAATTAGGCTCCTCTATTTTATTAGGGGAAAAAAAACATTTTAGGTTTCCATTATTTTTTATTAATTTTTATCAGCAAATTACAACAATCATTCAAATGATAATTACATTCTTACTCACCTCTCTCTCTCTCTCTCTCTCTCTCTCTCTCTCTCTCTATATATATATATATATATACACACACACACACACATGAACAAACCATAACAAGAGAGATATATTCAATTGCACAAAAATTTACACTAAGGTTTCTCTTCTTTTTCTTTTTTTTTCCCTTTTTTCTACTTATTATTATTATTATTATGTCAATTTGAATTCATTGTTTTTGTAAAAGCCATATTTACTCTACACTATATTTAATTATGAAATTTTTAGCTATGTCGTATATATATTTGATAGCTGATTTAAATGATTTCTTCAAAAAATTTTGTTTGAATAATTTGATAAATTATGTTATACTTATATTTTTGGGCTTTCTAATTATTATTTTTATTACTAGTAGTTTACTGACTTATGTGGTAAGAATTTTCTTTTGGCGACTCATAAAATGATCCTTAACAAATTTTTATTATAAATTTTTTTCTTACAAATAATTAAGTTTAACCACAAAATAACCATTAATAATATTTTCACGCATTGTATGGGTCTACGACTAGTTCTCTATAACTACTATGACCAATTGGAAAATTTTTCTTAAGAAAATTATTAGACTAACTCAAATATTTGGGGTCCTATTTTTGGGGCTAATTTTTAAAAGATTAAATATATCTATATAGTATAAAAGTATTTTAAAAAATTTTGGAGGGGCCATGGCCCCCCACCCTAACATGTAGCTCTGCTCCTGTGTGTTTTTTTTTGTTGTCTTTTTGCATGAAAAAGATGAGTTGAAGGAATGAATTGTAAGATTGAGCTTGTTGTGCCATGATATTGAGTGAGGTTAGATATATAATTCAAAAATGGAATTTTGTTTTCCAAAAATAGTTTTAAAATAAATTCTCTCCAAAAAAACAGTTTAAAAAACAGTGAGTTTCAGAATGTATGTTTTACTTTAAAAAATAGTTTTAAAATAAATTCCCTCCAAAAATTCTAACTACCATATATTCAAGTTACCATATAAATAGTGAGTTTCAAAATGTATGTTCGCTTAGGAAGTAATTTGGAAATAAAATTGGTTCTCCATGGTTCTTCCCATCTAAGCTCACAACACTTATTCCTCAAATGTTTTTATGCTATTGCATCAATGTCACCAAAACCTTGCAGTAGTTTCGTGACGAGCACATGGAGTGTACCAATTTTATATTGGAATAAGGCAATCCCACGCTTATGTCATATTAGAAATCTCATGCTGCTACCATAAAGAAACTGGTGTAGTCTGTGTCAGTGTGTCTCGTCATGAAATTTTAGCAAGGATTTGTTGACTGACACAATGACTAAAAAACGTGTGAGGAAAAGACGTTCCAAGAAGAAGTAGCCTTTTCTTTGATGGCAAGGAGCCAAACAAAAACAAGGGTGTCAACCAGCAAACCACAGTGTCCATCAAGGTATAACATATGAATCCATGCAAGAATAAAGAAACCTTACTCTTTTATAAACATGCTGCATGTAGTGTTTTGAGACTAATGTATCTTCGAAAATTTTCAGGTCTTCAAAGGTGAAAGAAGCTTGACAAAGTATTGTTGTGGACTTGGGAGGTTTGATTTATCAGGCATTCCACCTGCTCCAAGGTAATCTAAACAGAAAATGGACTGTGATATTTGTGTAATGTCACTAGTTTCAAGGAAATAGAAGTTTACTGCATTGCAATGATTTTTATATCCTATATAACTATAGCCTATAGCTTGTGGTTTCGGACCAATGTTCTGATTCTTATTGCAGGGGAGTCCACCAAATTGAGGTTACCTTTGAGGTTGGCCAATGGTATCTTACATGTGTAAGCAGAAAAAAAGGCAGCTAAAAAGTCAAAAGAGGATAAGAAATTGAGAGGATGCTGAAGGAGGCCGAGCAGTTTGCAGAAGAGGATAAGAAGGCAAAGGAGAGAATTGATGCCAGGAACAAGAGTTGGAGACGAACATCTACAACATGAGGAGCACCATTTGGAGACAAGGACAAGTTGGCAGATAAGATTGATTTGGATGATAAGGAGAAGATTGAAAGAAACTCTTGAATGGTTGGACAATAACTAGGACCTGGAAAAAGAGATCAAGATTAGTACTTAGGCGTATAAGGAGAAATAGTGTACTATTCATATATTGAAGTACTTTTTAAAGCTTTCATAGCGAATTCGAAAACAATTTAGTGTATCATATGAGGATGCTTATGAGTCCATTTCAAATAGAAGTAAATATGTTGTAAGTTGTTACAGAATGTCAAGCTTTCTAAAAAAACTTCAGAATGTTCACATTGGGAGAAGGTTGGAAATTGGCTTTTGAAACATTTAACCGTGTGTAATTCTTGCCTAGAGAAAGAAATTTCTGCAATAGGTAAGGTCCTAATTTTGATACGAGTGTTTGTTGTGAAAATATGGTGGATCAGTAAACAAAGTTGCGAAAATTATCTACTAAAAAGTAAAAATAAGCATTGTGCTGTGCCGTATACATAGATTTTTTGGTTGAATTTTCTTGGACATTCTTTTTATTCAGACATGTCCTTGACAAGTCACTGACCCTGTATGGAAACAAAATAAATTTGTCTTGGGTAAGATTAGGTACTAGAATAGTAGAATAGTCTAGTTGACATTACTGATTAGGATAATGACTGTTATAGTCTGGTTTTTCTTTCCAAGCAGTAACATGTGTAAATTTCTAATTTAGATCTGCATTTAGCTAATTGAATATGCTGTTATTTGTTATTACATATCCCCAAATAAGATTTCAGTCTACCCTACTCAACTCAACCCAACAACCCCGGATCAATTGTTTAGAGTATGCAAGCAATTCAATCTGCATGGTTTAAAGCTCCACATGAATAAATAAATAAATAAATAAACTTACAAACTGATTGGTGATGAGCTGTATCTTTTAAACACACCAAGCAATTTAACCTACCAGAATGGTGCCAGAGAATTTGGACAGTGTAAAGCTTAAGAGCTTCTAAGCTCTTTGCAAACATGATCTATCATGCCCAGAAATTCTCTCACAATGATAAATATCCGAAGTGGGTTGTCTTCGTGTTTGCTCACATCTCCATGAAAGTACTCAGTGATTTCTTTGACATGTGTTAGGACCCTATCTTCTTCTCCCTGCAAGTCTTTCAGAATTTTCTCTGCATAATTTATGAAGGATCTCATTGAGTTGACAAAGTTTCCATTTTGTTCATCCATACACAAGTCCTTTTGTACTAGATGTTGCAGTTTAGCCAATCCATCTGATAGGGTTGAGACAGAGCTTGCAAGAACATTCAAGTCAATTGTAGCTGTCTCTTTCACATTGGAGAGTTCTGTACTCAGACCAGAAACACGATCAAGGCCCATTCTTCTGTAATCTTCTTCACTCTGTTCAACCCCCATAATGCTATCTGAAACTCTAATTCCCTCAGACAGGAGTATTTCTTGAACAACAAAGTGGAGTAAGGTAGTTTTCCCATCAGTGCCTTTCACATGAGCGAGTTTAAGGAGGGTATCAAGCTTAAATGCTCTAGCACCTCCTCTGCTAGTTCCAACATTCATACGGTTGCCTGTTTTGAGCACGGCTTCAAGTAGCTTTAGGAAAAGCCTGCTTGATCTGAGTTCCTTGCAGGCCTCCTAGTAACAACATAAATCAGAGTCAGAGTGATCATTGTATTAGAAATGTTGGTTTTGATCAAAACTGATATGTTTATGATTGATGTTTACCTCTAGCATTGAAAAAGATTTCCTGAACAGAACCACTTCATCTTCAAAAGTTTCTCTGTAAAGCATGGCTTCAACTCGAAGAAAGGCCAATGGTATTTCAAGAATTTCTTTGAAAAACTTCTCTACAGACTCCAGTTCATTAATGTCTCCTTCATAGCTAGAGAGCTTAGCCTCTTCTTCCTTGGTAGGTACCATCTTCACCAATGCCTCCAGTTGTTGCAAACCCAAACCTTTCCCTGCTTCCCACCATTTGATAAAAATTATAATCAGGTGATGGCATGAGTATGTCTGCACTTGTACTTGATATAACACCATGAATTGTTTGTTGGAGATATACTCTCTCTCCTCAAAAGTTATGGAACGATCATTTCCATTTGGGAAGGATCCATTTCATGGTTTAGATTAAACATCACAAATTCAAAGGTCTATAGAAAACCATGTCAACACACGGATATACAAGAAATAAAATCCTGATCTTGCAATGGCCTCTCTCCATTTGCTGGAAAACCTTAACTTTTGGAGAGGGATCTGTTGGAGTGGGCCGTGTGTGGCTTGAATTGCCACAAGCCCACATCCTCATTGCCTAAGTCGGTCACTATTTGACCAACTCCTATTTGGAATAGTAACCCGTTACTTTAGCCGACTTTGACATATATATATATATATATATATATATATATTAGGTTTTGTGTAGCATAGTGTAGCCGTGAGAATATATATATAAGAAAAATTCCAATTAACCTAGTGAGCAAGCCGCATGAGAGAAAATAGAGAAAAGAGAGGCAGCCAACTTCTATTCTTATTTTTTCTGTGAGAGAGTGTTTGGGTGTAATTGGGATTTGGGTTTCTTGAGAGTGTTCTTGTGCACTATTGTATTTTCCCTGATAATAGTGAAATCCCCGCAACTCCGTGGACGTAGGCAAATTGCCGAACCACGTAAATATTGTCTTGTGCGTGTGATTATTTTTCTTTGACGTGTGTTTTCTCTATTTGTTTTGTTTCTCACAAAGTTGGGATTTTGGTTAAATTCCCTACAACCGGTATCGAGCCTAGGGTTAGGTTTGAGTGGGAGCAATGGCGAGAGGAAGCGAGGAAAGGCGTCTGGAATAGAAAAGTTTGATGGCACAGACTTCGCGTATTGGAGGATGCAGATTGAAGATTATCTCTACGGGAGGAAATTGCATCTGCCTCTTTTAGGGACAAAACCCGAGGCTATGAAGGCCGATGAATGGGCTCTTCTTGACAGACAGTACTAGGAGTTATCGGGTTAACTCTGTCTAGATCTGTTGCACACAATGTTGTAAAGGAGAAGACCACAAAGAGATCGATGAAGGCTTTGTCCGGTATGTATGAAAAGCCGTCAAAGAAACAATAAAGTGCACTTGATGAAGAAACTGTTCAATCAAGATGGCGGAGAGAATGCATCGAGAGCACAACATCTCGAATGAATTTAATACTATCACAAATCAATTGTCGTCTGTAGAAATTGATTTTGATGATGAGATTCGTGCTCACGATCGTCTTGGCTTCTTTGCCAAACAGTTGGGAGGCAATGAGGATGGCGATAAGCAATTCTACAGAAAGGAAAAACTCAAGTACAATGATATACGAGATTTAATTCTGGCCGAGGAGATTCGCAGAAGAGATGCGGTGAATCCTCGGATCCGGTTCTGCCTAAACCTTGAGATAAGAGGCGAGGTAATAACAGAAATTCAAATCGGGGCGGATCAAAATCCAGAAATTCTAATCGGAATGCAGTAAATCTAGATCGGGCCAACAAGTACAATCGAATTGTGGGAAAACAGTCACTTTAGGAATCAATGCAAAAGTCCTAAGAAGAAGAATGAAGATGATTCTCGCTAATGTCTTTATGAAGAGGTACAGGGATGCATTACTTCTTGCATGAGAGTCCACTTGATGATTGGGTTTTGGATTCAGAGCTTCGTTTCATACCACTCCACACCGAGAAATCATACGAGAATTATGTTGCAGGTGATTTTGGTAAGGTGTATTTGGTGATGGTTCACCTTGGATGTTGTGGGTATGGGAGATGTTCGAATATTGTTGCCCAATGGGTCTGTTTGGTTCTTGGAGAAGATTCGACATATTCCCGACTTGAGGAGGAATCGATTTCTGTTGGACAACTTGATGATGAAGGACATGCAATACTATTTGTTGGTGGTACTTGGAAGGTTACAAAGGGAGCTAGGGTATTGGCTCGTGGAAAGAAGACTGGTACTCAGTACATGACCTCAAGTCCAAGAGACACAATTGCGATTCTTGATGCAAGTATTGATACAAGCCTATGGCACCACAGACTTGGTCATATGAGTGAGAAAGGGATGAAGATGCTGCTGTCAAAAGGAAAACAACCAGAATTGAAGTCCATTGATTTTGACATGTGTGAAAGTTGCATCTTAGGAAAGCGAAAAAAGGTGAGCTTCTTGAAAACTCGGCAGACACCGAAGGCTGAAAAATTGGAGTTAGTACACACCGATTTGTGGGGGCCTTCTCCAGTTGCATCCCTTGGAGGTTCAAGGTACTACATCACTTTTATTGATGACTCAAGCGAAAGGTATGGGTTTATTTTCTGAAAAATAAATCGATGTATTTGAAACCTTTAAGAAGTGGAAGGCCATGGTTGAGATAGAAACAGTTTGAAAGTAAAATGTTTGAGGTCGAGATAATGGAGGAGAGTACATAGATGGAGGGTTCAAAGTGAGTATTGTCTTTGCCGCACAGGGAATTAGGATGGAGAAGACCATTCCTGGGACACCACAAAGAGAATGGTGTGGCTGAGCGCATGAACAGAACTCTCAATGAGCGTGCTAGGAGTATGAGGTTGCATCTTTGGACTACCAAAAACTTTTTGGGCTGATCTTTTAGCACTGCAGCTTACTTGATAAACCGAGGACCTTCTTCCCATGGAGTTCGAGACTTCGAGGAGGTTTGGAGCGGTAAAGAGGTAAAGTTTTCACACTTAAAAGTTTTTGGTTGTGTTTCTTATGTTCATATTGATTCGATGCTCGTAGTAAACTTGATGCAAAGTCTAAAATATGTTTTTCATTGGCTATGGTGATGAGAAATTTGGCTATAGGTTTTGGGATGAACAAAACAGAAAAATCATCAAGTAGAAATGTGATATTTAATGAACAGGTTATGTACAAGGACAAAGTCAATCGTAGTGTCGGATATTACAGGGATAGATCAAAAGAAATCTGAGTTTGTCAACTTAGATGAATTGATCAAGGTACTTGTCCGAGAAAGGGGTGAAGAAGATAAGGAGAATGTAAATTCACAAGTAGATCTCGAGTACACCGTAGTCAAGTCCGCAGATCTTCCAGAAACATTAGACCTCCACAGCGTTATTCACCCACTCTAAATTATCTCCTGTTGACTGATGGTGGTGAGCCGTAGTGTTATAATGAAGCCTTGCAAGATGAGAATTCAAGCAAGTGGGAGTTAGCCATGAAGGATGAGATGGATTCCTTGTTAGGGAATCGGACATGGAACCGACCAATTGCCGTAGGAAAGAAGGCTTTGCATAACAAGTGGGTATACTGAGAATAAAGAATGAGCATGATGGTAGCAAACGTTACAAGGCCGATTAGTTGTTAAAGGGTTCCAGCAGAAGGAAGGCATTGACTACACAGAGATATTTTCTCCGATTGTGAAGATGTCAACAATCGACTAGTACTGGGAATGGTGGTCAGAGAAAACTTACATCTTGAGCGATTAGATGTGAAGACAAAGATTCCTTCATGGTGACTTGGAGGAAGATCTTTACATGATTCAGCGAGAAGGGTTCATTGCTCAAGGACAAGAGAATTTAGTTTGCAAACTAAGAAAGAGCTTGTATGGCCTAAAACAAGCTCCTAGACAAAGTGGTACAAGAAATTTGACAGATTTTATGCACGAAATTGGGTTCAAGAGATGTGAAGTGATCACTTTTTGCTATGTTAAGTTTTTTGACAATTCTTACATCATATTACTTTGTTGTATGTGGATGATATGCTTATTGCGGGGTCTAGCATTGAGGAGATTAATAATCAAGAAGCAATTGTCCAAACAGTTTGCAATGAAGGATTTGGGAGCTGCAAAAGCAAATCCTTGGTATGAGAATCATTAGAGACAAGGCTAATGGTACATTGAAGCTTTCACAATCGAGAGTATGTGAAGAAAGTTCTCAAAGGTTCAACATGAATGAAGCTAAACCAAAGTGAGCACACCCTTGGGTAGTCATTTCAAGCTAAGCAAAGAACAATCACCGAAGAGACAAGAAGAAGAAAGGGACCACATGAGTAAGGTGCCCTATGCCTCACCTATTGGCGACTTGATGTATGCTATGGTGTGTACAAGGCCGGACATTGCACATGCAAAGGGGAGTTGTGAGCGATTCATGAGTAGGCCTGAAAGCGGCATTGGGAGGCGATCAAGTGGATTCGAGATATCCGAAGGGTTCATCGATACATGTCTTTGCTTCACAGTGCAAGTTTGAAACTGCAGGTTATGTAGATGCTGATTTTGCTTTGGTGATATTGATAGTAGAAAGAGTACTACCGGGTTTGTTTTTACTGCGGTGGTACAAATATATCATGGGTTTCAAATCTACGAAGATTGTTACTTTGTCTAGTACGTGTTTGAGTATGTTGCAAAGAATCAAGTCGGAAAGGAGATGATTTGGCTACATGGTTTCTTAGATGAATTGGGTAAGAAGCGAGAAGATGGGCATTCTACACAAAGGATGTCAGTGCAATCTTTCTTGCCAAGAATTCGGCTTTTCATTCAAAGTCGAAGCACATACGGACAAAATACCACTTTATCCGTTACCTTATTGAAGATGAGCTGGTAATGCTTGAGAAGATTTGTGGATCTAAGAACCCGGCCGACATGTTGACTAAGGGTGTCACTATTGAGAAGTTGAAGCTATGCGCAGCTTCAATTGGTCTTCTAGCTTGAGGACGGGAGGGTGAGTTGCGGGGATGAGGGACTGTGTTATGGAGGATTGTGGCTAATGTTTGCAGCTTGTGAGCCCTTAAGGGCTAAGGTGGAGCCGATGGAGGAGTTTGTTCGTGTAGCTTGATCAATTCAAGCCAAGGTGGAGATTTGTTGGAGTGGGCCGTGTGTGGCTTGAATTGCCACAAGCCCACATCCTCATTGCCTAAGTCGGTCACTATTTGACCAACTCCTATTTGGAATAGTAACCCGTTACTTTAGCCGACTTTGACATATATATATATATATATTAGGTTTTGTGTAGCATAGTGTAGCCGTGAGAATATATATATAAGAAAAATTCCAATTAACCTAGTGAGCAAGCCGCATGAGAGAAAATAGAGAAAAGAGAGGCAGCCAACTTCTATTCTTATTTTTTCTGTGAGAGAGTGCTAGGGTGTAATTGGGATTTGGGTTTCTTGAGAGTGTTCTTGTGCACTATTGTATTTTCCCCGATAATAGTGAAATCCCCGCAACTCCGTGGACGTAGGCAAATTGCCGAACCACGTAAATATTGTCTTGTACGTGTGATTATTTTTCTTTGACGTGTGTTTTCTCTATTTGTTTTGTTTCTCACAGGTTGGGATTTTGGTTAAATTCCCTACAGGATCCTGTTCTAAAAGTGATGAGAACCTTTTGAGTAATTTGCAATCTATAATCCATTTGCTAGAAGTACAGGACTACAGGACAGGAGCCATCATTCTTCATTATTGTCTCGACCAAAAATCTTTAAAAACTGACACTGAAACTTGAAAGTCCAATTCTAACATAAGTGAATTGCTTAGAATTCACATCTCAAAATAATTTATGGGGCATATATAATAACTGTGTTTTAGTTCACATTTATTGTTATTCCATGCTCCTCACAACTTCATTCTCACAATGTGGAAAAATAGGCACTCAATCACAATTGATTATGGTTTAAAGCTAAGTTATACCTTGTATTAGTGCTTTACATACTTCCTCAGCAGTCACATTCAAGGCTTTTGACACTATACTTATGTTTTGTAGTCTCTTTGGCTCAAAGACATGCTTGCTTGGAGGAGTCTTCTTCTTTGCTTCATCACTCTTCATTGAGTTTTTTAAATTGTCTCCAAAAAGTGATTCAATCATTTCTTCGTCTAACCTGTTTTGTGATTCATAATATGTTCAATTATACAGAAAGAGTTTTTAAATTGTCGCCAAAAAGTGATCCAATCATTTCCTAGTCCAACCTGTTTCGTGATTCATAATATGTTCAATTACACAGAAAGAGAAGAAATATATTGTAGCCAAAGAAACGTACGAAAAATTCTAAAGCTATCACCAATCTTACTACAAAGGCTTATAAAATGATGTGACAATTATTGTGATTTGTACTACTTCAACAACATAAAATAAATAGTTTTTTTTTTTTTTGGGCGTTTGTAGGACTGATGTAGTAAAAATTTTAGTATCCTAACATTGTTAAGAATGTAATGCTAAAGCAACTTACCTAAATGAATGTGGCAGCATATCCCACACCATAGGTTGATCAGGGGCAGCTTTTACCTTATCCCAGTGGAATGGCTTCAATTTTGGTAATGGAGCTGCATGTTTCCCCAATGAAGTAGATTGAGGCAGTCGAGATGGTGGAGGAGGTAGGCCTTTGGCAGAGTTGTTGTTTCCTTTTGACAGAGGAGGTGGACATGGTGGTGGTGGAATAGAAGATGGAGCTTTTGATGATTTTGGGGGGGTTTGAGATGAAGAAGGAAAATATGTCACATATGGGGGTGGAGGTGGAATGGGTGGGCTTTTGGTAGAGTTATTTTTTCCTTTTAAATGAGGAGGTGGTGGTGGTGGTGGTGGTGGTGGTGGAATACAAGAAGGAGTGTTTGATGATATTGGAAAGGTTTGAGATGAAGGAAAATATGTCACAGATGGGGGTGGAGGTGGAGGAGGAGGGGGCTTGAAACTTTTCTGACAGTCTGAAGAAGATTCAAATGTTTGTTTCTCCTGTTTGTTATTGCATGGAGTTTGGGGACATTGGGTTAGTGAAGAATCTTGGGTTGAGCTAATATCTGGGGTAGCTAGATTCATTGGTAAACCTGTAGAGTTGGCCATAGAAGGTTTAACATGTGACTATTGTAGAGGGAAAATGTATTATGTCTCACTATGACCACCAGCTGAAGCATTAGAAGGCCTGACATTTGATGAATTTGAAGTTGTAGGTCTGGGTGGTTGTTGAGGCTGAACTGCTTTTTAAGCAATTAGTTGTATTTGGTTAGTGGTCTGTTTTTGTTGCTTGCTTAACCAGCTTGTTGTAGTCAAAGGTTTCATTAATGAAATATTTTCATTCATCCAAAAAACAATAAAGTCAATTACATTGTAATTGCTACTGTCATGAGCCCATATGCTGATGATGAGATGTGAAAAGGTTTATATCACCATAAATCAAATTTAAGGCTAGAGCTGAATGCTGCATTTTTGTTGATACCATATATATAGATTCCGACCTATCCTATAAACTCCATGCCCCCATGTCCCTCCCATTACATATTAGTATATTACCTAAAAATATTGATAGCTTAGTCTTGAAAATCTAATATATTGTATAAACTATATTTTGTTAGAAAATAATTACATCATTTTAAAAAAGGTTCGAGACTAACACATATAAATCTCATTTGCTATTTTCATTTTTCTCTTCATAAAAGAAAGAAAGATACTACATCCACAATATTTTCACAACAAATCATAGTTAGTTAGTTGTTATTGGTTCTAATTTGAACCTACCACTAAAATTACTTTTATACTCTACTAATAACAACCTGTAACAACCTGTCACATATAATTTGTTATAAAAATGTTGTGGACATAGCATTTCTCTTAAAAAAAAGTCTTTAAAATTTTCCAAGCATTTGCAACTACTTCCATTAATGCTTGAGCATTTATCATTAACCTATAAATACAAACACAAAAGGAAGAAGAATAATTTGTGACAAAAAGTTTTTATTAGGTTGGGTTACTAAACTTTTGTTTAGACCTTACACGCCATGATATTGATATGATTAACTTGGAAAAAAAAAAGACAAAATTTAGTTACAAAATTGGTTGTAACCTAAAATTACAACCTTATTCAATATCTTTTTATTAGAGGTGAATTTTGACAAATCCATCATTAGATTACATATTTTTCTTATATTTTCCATGTTTGCAAAATTTTTAGAAAATTAAAGATCAATAGCTATGTCATCAATAATTTGTTTAAATTGTAAGTTTTGTAGTTTAAAATTATGCATAAAACATAAACTTAGAGATCATATAGTAAATAATATCCAATTGACACAAAATTTGATTTGTGTATTAAGAGCGTAAAGAATATGTAATTCAACTGTTAGATTTTTAAAATATATAATAATATTTATTTTATTGAGTAAGATTATAACTTTAGTCTACCACCCATTTTATAACCGTAAAAAATGAAAAAGAGAAAACTGAAAAGTAATTTGCAATGCTATGGTGGACCTTTTTATTTTTGGTCCATAAACTTTAGCAGGCCTTATCCTTGGCCCTTAAAAAAAATGGACCCGAAATTCTGAGCTCCTACCTGGCTTCCAGGACCCACCCTTCGACGTCGTTTTGGTTTTTAATCGAAAACGATTGAAAATTGTACAAAAACCCTTCTCTTTTGCCAAGCAGTAAAAATATAAAAATCCCCAAATTCTGGCGGGAATTTGATTTGGCGGAAATTATTCATAATTTGACATTTTTACTCAAGCTTGTAGTCGTAGCTTCCCATTATCTTTCAATTTTGTAAACCCTGAGAGAGAGAGCTCAAATTCTCTAATTCTCAGCTCTGTATTTTTAGGGTTTCATTTCTTCATCGATAGGTCAGAAATCTCTCTCTCTCTCTCTCTCTCTCTCTCTCTCTCTCTCTCTCTCATAATTGTGCGTGTTTTTGAATTTTTATGATTTACATTTTAATTTAGATTTTATTTATTTAGATTTTATTTTTGGGGGTGTTATGGCATTGTTTGGTTTTGTTTTATATTGATCTCTATTTTCATATATTTGAAAAGTAAAATGCTTGAGTAATTAGAATGGGAATGGACGAATTTTTTATTTTTTATTTTATCTCTTATTTGTTTGTGTTATGGCATTGTTTGGTTGCTGAGAAAATGAAGGAAAAAATAAATAGAAACTAGAATGAAAAAAAAAAAATGTCGATGGCATTGTTTTGGGAAATTATGAATTTTAGTTGAGGAATGGAAGTTAGTTGTTGGTGTTGTAGTTTTTCTCTGGGTGATACAGTGTTGATTGGTTGTTGAGAAAATGAAGGAAGAGAGAATGAAAAATGTTCGTGATGTTTGACTTTGGGAAATTGGGTACTCAAGTTGATTTTTTTTTTTTTTCTCATGTTGTAGGACTGTTTTTTTGCTTGATTGTATATTTGTGATATTTGTGTTCAAAAAGGGTTACCTGACTCTCTGTTTGTTTGCTAAGAAAATTGACTAAAAGAGCAGGATATAAATGATGGTAATCTTATATGTTTGCTTGTTTTATGGCATGGAAGTAGTTTTGCCATTTTTTGGTTAGTTTTTTCTTTTATGTTGTCCTGAATAAATTTCTATATTTATCTCTCAGTAATTTGATGAATGGAATTTAGAATGGCTGACTTATTGGAATGAGAATGGATGATTTTTTCTTGTTATGGTTATTTGGTAGTTGAGAAAATGAAGGAAAGAAAAAGGTTGAGTGTTTATAACCTTAGACTTTTCACCATCAGAGGAGTTTAAGAAATTGTGTACTCGGTTGTTTTCATGTAGCAGTTTCTATTTTTTTTGATCAATTTTTTATGATTTGCTGAGTTGACTGTTTAAAAGGGTTTTGCTGACTTTCTGTTTGGTTGCTAAGTAAATTGCGGTAAAGAACAAAATATAAATCTTGGAATGTCACATCTAAGGTTGTTTTTCTGTTTTAATGCCTTAAAAATAAAATGAACACAAAAGACTTGGTTTAGCAAAGAGACAATTATGCTGTATTACAATGCTTTGGTTTTATGCCTTAAATCTTTAGCCTTTGGGTTTTCTTTTATTTTAGTTTTTCAACCCCCCCTCTCAATGGGAGTTATTTCTTGGGTTTTCAACTCTGATTGCGGCTCTACCTCTTATAGAGTTAGGTTTATACTTTACAGGCATATATGAGTAGGTCTAAATATCCTATATTGTCACTGACTTGAAATTGGTGTTGGGTTATACTTGCTATGAAGCTAATAGGAAATTAAATGTTGTCATTGTTTAGTGTATGTATACAAAGTACAAGTTTGGGTAGCTATTTGATTTTCTTGATAATTAGTACTTGAGCTATCTTTAATTTTCCCTCAATCAATCCTCTTATTGATGTTAATTTCCCTTTTTTCTTTTCCCTAGAGAGCTTTTTCATTCCATGGATGGAAATGGCCTATCCTCTGATGAAGTCATTGCAAAACTGATTGAGATGGGATTTCAGAATTCTTCTGTCTTGGAAGCTGTAAAAGCAGTGGGTCCATCATTTGATGATGCTCTGGAGTATCTCTCAAATTATTCTCATAGAAATAGTCGGGGTGCATCTAGTAGTTCTAGATGTTCCACAAGCAATGAAAACAATCTAGGTAAAAGAACCTTGTCCTCCTTACCTTCTTCAGGTCAACTACGACAGTCGAGCATACTGGACCATTTCCAATCCACAGCTAGACCTAAAAAACGCAGGACTGGTTTTCCACCTGATGCATTGGTTCCTGTGGAAGAACATAAGGAAGATCTTTCTGGCATGCATTGTAACCTGGAAACTATGTCGGAATTATTTCCAGTTGACTGCCCTTGGGAGTTGGACATTGCATCAGATTGGGAGAAGAAAGTTGTCAGTCTCTTGCAAAAGCATTTCCGGTATTCATCCTTGAAGAATTTCCAGAAGGAAGCCTTGGCTGCTTGGTTAGCTCATCAAGATTGTCTTGTCCTTGCTGCCACAGGGTCTGGTAATGTTTTTATTTATTTTATTAAAAATATATTGCTGTTTGTACATGTACACATTATATAGTTTTGTTGGGCTCTAATTAGTTGGACATGATAACTTTCTACAGGGAAATCATTGTGTTTCCAGATTCCAGCGTTATTAACAGGGAAAGTTGTAGTGGTGATTTCACCCTTGATTAGTTTGATGCATGATCAATGCTTAAAGCTAGCAAAACACGGGGTCTCTGCTTGCTTTCTTGGTTCTGGGCAACCTGACAGTACTGTGGAACAGAAAGCAATGAGAGGCATGTATAGCATTGTATATGTTTGTCCAGAGACAGTTTTAAGGTAGATGACATACCATGTGACTTGTGTTTTACTGAGGAACATGTTTTTAATTTCTTAAAAGTCAAACTCAAAGTCAACTAAGTGTTGGTACCAATTAAATTGAGGCTGGCTCTATGGATCCTCATCAACTAATTAGGCCAATATACTCGTCTGCCAGATCATATTCAAAATCAAATTCTCTATTGCTTTCCTCTTTAAGATATCATTTTTTATACATATATATATGTGTGGGTGTGTGCGTGCATGTGTGTGTTTGTGTGTGTATGTACATATGTATGTATGGAGGTATTTATGTTTTTTGTTTCAAGTAGAATAAAGAAACCATATGTTTGTAGATTGATAAAACCACTTCAGAGGCTTGCAGAAGGTCGTGGAATTGCTTTGTTTGCCATTGATGAAGTCCATTGTGTTTCCAAGTGGGGTCATGATTTTCGGCCTGATTACAGGTTTGTGCTTCCCATTCTGGATGACTGTACATCTATATTTCACAGCAGTGGTTTGATTTTATTACTTCACTACTGGTGAATATATATTATCAATAACCAATGGCTTAGCCATGCATTTGGTTCAAATGAAATTCAGGAGAGACTAATCATAGTTAACTTAATTCAACCTGGAAAACCCTGCTTGCAATGTTTTCAATAAGATAATAAGAAGAAGTCCTGTATCTATTTAGTTTCAGACTGTTTCTCTTTTTAGTTTATAATTCACTTTGAGCCTTTAATATCCAGCTTGAATCTGCTGTGCCTTTGAAGTTCTCTGAGGTTCTTCAACCTAGTTCTTGTACTAGACGATTAGAGTTGTTGCAAACATGCAATTGTTTGACTTACACATTTAAATGTTTCAGGCGACTATCTGTGTTGCGGGAGAATTTCAGTGCTTGCAATTTAAAATTCTTAAAATATGATATACCACTGATGGCCTTGACTGCTACTGCCACAATTCGGGTTCGGGAAGATATTCTTAAATCGCTGTGCATGTCAAAGGAAACAAAAATTGTTATTACTTCATTTTTTAGGCCAAATCTTCGGTTTTCGGTGAGATTTTTATATTATTCTTTTATGTTCCATTTTCATTATGTTATTGGAGATATATCTTTTCCAGATTGGTCCTTTCTATGCAATTTTTATTAGGATTTTACTATGCTAGAGGATGGTTTCAAGGGTTTCCTAATGGACTCTTTTTGAATAATTATTAGATTGAACTCATAATTTCTTCATAACTTCCATATCATCTTTTTTTTTTTTTTTTTTTTTTTTTTTTTTTTTTTTTTAATTATACTTTATCCTTATTTGTCACTGAAGAAATATCAACAATTCACTTGCTGCCATTTACAGGTAAAACATAGTAGAACATCTTCACCAGCTTCCTATGCAAAGGATTTCAGTGAATTGATAGACATATATGTCAGAAAGAGAAAGACTGGTGAGAAGAAACAGACTATCACCTCAGAAGAATTAGATGATACATCTTATGGCTCTGATAGTTATGAAATTGAGGATTCCTATACTGGTGGAGATGTTGATGAAGTAGATTCAATGGAGGAAAATGGTTTGACTGCTTCAAAGGGAAAAGAGATGTCAGTTGAATATTTAGAAAATGATGTTGACGTATTTCAGAGTGTGGATGATTGGGATGGTACAAACCTTTGAATTTTGTCTTCCATTCTTATGCTTTATTCTTTGGTCATTTATTAATGTTCTATCAACAAAATTTCAAGATTATGGCTAATTGATGATTTTTTGTTCAATATCTCAATCACTTTTATTCTTGCAGTTGCCTTTGGTGAATTCTATGGACAATCTTCTTGGGAGGAAGGGGATATGAGAGGGTTATCTGAGACAATTGATCCACCAAGTAAACCAGAAGAAAGATTAAGACTTCTGCATGAGCCCTTAGAACAAGGTCCAACCATCATATATGTTCCTACTAGAAAAGAAACATTGAAAATCGCAAAATTTCTTTGTGGTTTTGGTGTGAAGGCAGCTGCTTATAATGCATCGGTATTTTTTGACAATTACTAGAAGTTTATTTATATGCATTGTATTTTAGAGTTTATTCCCAACTTACTAGCAAGTGTGGTCACTTAACCAACCTCTTAGCCCAACAGGAATTCTTTTGACATTATCTTGTGTTTCCCATATTTCTGAACCTGGGTTTTCTTAAAAAAATCAAAATTATGATTTATCTAGGTTTGCCATTACAATATACTGCAGAAACTTGACTAATTGTTGAACCCACAAGGGTGATGAAATGCCAATTGAAAGGGAAATCAAGTGGATATCTGCATTAGCAACTTTCCTGTTTTTAATGTACTTTCATAACCCTGCTTGTGATGCAGTTCATTTTAAAAGCTAGCTGTTACTACTTGTCACTGTCCAGCAAGAACAATCATTAGTTTCCTATGATCTTATGTTGTATGATAAGTAGATCCTTTTACTTGTAATAGCCTTTATCACTTGTAACAGAAAGTTAGTATTTGATAGGTTGTTAGTGATAAATGCAATAGCCTATCAGTTAGTTAGAGAACTTTGTCAGGCTTTGGTCAATCAAATGGCAGCTGCATTAGGTTCTTGTAACTAACTTCCTAACCAATCAAAAGCTTGCTTATGTAACTATAAATAAGCAAGGCTGCCCTCATTGTAATTAGTTGAAATTGAATCCTAGAAATCTCTACTTGTGAGGCATTATTCCAATAGTGTGACTCTTGAAGAGCTAGTTCGTTCTTTCTTTTCTCTTAGCAACTTAGCTTTCTAAAACAGCCCTCCTTTTCACCAATTTCCTCCACCGGCTTGCTAATGGTAGTATTTTGAAACTTTTTGACCTAGTTGTCCTACTAAGCTTCTCATTAATTTTTACATATCATATCATTTGTGTAACATTCTCACCAGTAGCATGTAGATTACTTTCTCCTATAAAAATGTTGGCAAAAATTCAATTATGAAATTTTTACTAGATTTAATTTTTGTCTATTTAGTCCCTCACTTTTAGTCTGGTCCTTCTGTCCAAATCTGTAAGCAAATGGAGCCATTTTACATTTTTTTTTTATATATTAATTTTAAAATAATACGCATCACATAACAAGATATAGTAAATGGCGCATCTCATGAATGCTTTTATTTAAATAATTAATAAAAGGAGAATCTTTAAATGTTATTGTTTGTTAACAGATTTGGATGGAAGGGCCAAATTGACTCATTGTGAGGGACTAAATTGAATTTTTGCCTAAAATTTTATACATTTGGTATTGAACTAATATGGCCTTATTTCCTCACAGTTGCCAAAATCACATTTAAGGCGGGTTCACAAGGAATTTCATGAAAATACTTTAGAGGTAAGGATTTTAGCTTTTCATGGAAGATGCTGAAAATGCATAAGGCTTTTTTGTGTGTGAGCGCACGTGCATATGCGTAGACACTCTGATACATAACTAGATTTGTATATACTGTGTTTGATTTTAGGCCATTGGGTTATTTTAATGCATGTACTAGATAAATGTATATATGTCATGTGTTATTTATCAACAACTAGATAGATAAAAGAAAAAAAAAACAACTAGATAGATGTATATATGTTACTCATCAAAAAAAAGATAGATGTATATATGTCATATGTAGTTTATGAGTGTATTTTCTGAGTTAAAATGCACTTTTTTCATCCATCTTTTACCTATTAAGAGTCAAGTTGCTGTCCAAATCAGAAACTAGATATTAGTGGATTGGAAATATAACTTTTAGGCCTTTACTTGATCTAAGTGGAATTACTGATTTTCTTTAGTTAACTGAAAGAGGTTAATTAGATGAGATTCAAACTTTAGTTTGGATTAATAATTTTATTGTTTTAGTTTTATCTTTTCTCACCTTTAGAGGAATAAAGCATGTGTTTCCACAATCAGTAGAATTTTCTGCAAGGAGTACTTACTACTATTTGTGTGTAAACAGTGTCTTTGTTACAAAATTTTCACTTATATTAATCTAGAGGCTTAAACATGCTTTTAGTCTTCAACCTTTTGGTGTGTTCATTTCAGTGCTCAACAAATTTCATTTTTCATTTTAGTCCTTAATCTTTTAACAGTGTTTCATTCCTGTCCTTACTGTCACCTACCTGACAAATCAATCCCCTCCCATGAAACCCCATCCAGCTCTTTGTGTTGTCTATTGCATACTATAGTTACTACCATACAACGCAAACTAAGAAAGCCACTTTCTGTATGGTTTTGAGAATGTGAGAAATAAAGAATAAATTTGCTGAACTCAAAACAAAAATCATCTGATTCCATTTCCACTCAAATGAGCCTAACTTACAATTATATATATTTCTGAGTCATTTGAATTTCTTGATTACAAGATCCAAACTTCGCATTTCTCTTACCTAGGTTTTCTCTCTGCCTAAACAGACCATAACTTATTTTCCTTTTTCCACATTTTCTCAGCTACCAAACTATGTAATAAAAAACAAGAAAAAAAAAAAGGAAAGAAAAAGAAATGGTATTATCAGAGTATGACCATGAGGTAGTTTTACCAAAAAAATGACCTTGAGGCGGTGTTAAGGAGAGAGAATTTCAATGGCAGAGTAATCAGCTCTTTCAGCTTTGGCGGAGGAAACAAGAGAGTTGATATTGTCACTTGCAGTGAAGGAATTGGATGAGGGCGAGGCCTTTGTGGTCATATGATAAACCTTAGAAGTGGAGGGCTGTGGCTATGATGAGGAAGAGTGAGCTGTGATAGATTTGAATATGAGCTGAGTTGTAGAGATAGAGGGTATAAGAGAAACAAGTGAGGGGATTGAGTTTGGAAAGAGAGAGAATGAGATCCAAAGAGAGAGCGTGTGTGATCTGTCAGGTTGCCAAGAAAGTGAAGGAAAAGAAAGTGGGGATGGTTTTTTGAATCATTTTGTTCTTCTCTTTCCCCCTTCAAAAATGAGGAATGAAGATTTTTTTCCCATTAAGATGCTGATGTTTTTTAAGTGCCACTAAATATATTTTTATTATAATAAATGACACATAAGCATTCCATTAGTTTTGTCAGCAATTTCCTTCAGTTAGGTGACAGTAAGGGCGTGAATGAAACACTAAATTTGTTGAGTACTAAAATGAAAACTTCCCAAAAGTTGAGGACCCGCAGCATATTTAAGCCTACTTTAATTTAAAACCGCCCATGGTGTGTATTTCTGTACTACCTGATTGTGAGGCTGCTTATATTTTATTGAAGTTTGGTTTACTAAAATATTTGATCTAGAAGAGCAGCAAGACTTCCTTCTCAAACAAGTATTTGATTCCATTATTTTGGTTCCAAATATACATTGCTGTTGAGAATTTCAGCTAGCTATTTTTCTTGAATTCCAGTCGATTATTTATACTGTACCCTATATTATTTCTTTTCCAACTTGAAATCCTAACCCTTCTCTCCGTGGATGCTACTAAAATGGCTGTTTTAATTGTTTCAGACTTGTTATTTGTTATTGTTTAGCCTTTGCCTGCCTTAATCATGTTTTGCATGAGTTATAATGTGCAATCATTCTTTTCTACAGTGTAATCCATTTTATTAGCTTTTTTTAAAAGGAAATTTATGGATTTCTCCTTTCTATGTCCTACCAGACTTGTCCATTTTAAATATTGTCTTTTCTTGTCATTAATGCAATGTTTAAGTTTTTTTTTTTTTTGGATATAAATTAACTTGAATACTGAATAAAATTCATCTAGAGAGGTTGGTCTATGGTCTTATGACATTCGCATTCCATACTGTTTCATGTAAACTAATCTTTGATCCCTATTCTTGCTATATCAATCAACAGAACACAATCTCTTTATTATTTCATTCCTCCAGTTTATTTGATGAGAATAATACGGAGATAGAAATTTTCATTTTGTACTCAACTTTTTTTTTCTCCTACCTGCAGGTAGTTGTTGCAACAATTGCTTTTGGAATGGGGATTGACAAGTCAAATGTCCGAAGAATCATCCATTATGGTTGGCCACAGGTGATTTTTTTATTTTTATTTTTTAAAGTTTAATCTTGCTGCCAGTGCCATATTTACTGGGTTTCATGATCTCCAGGCCTTCCTGCTATGAGATATTCCCAGTGCAGAAGCATATTTATTTATAATGACCATGCATTAACTGTTGCATATTTCCTAAATATCAATTATTGAACTTTTCTTTGTTGAAAGTTGCATGTCTGATGTGCCTGCCAAAATTATTAATTTTTTTCCTGGTTATAAAATTTTTCAGTATTTGTAGTGTGATTCTGTGAGCTTTAACCATTGATTTGCTTACAGAGTTTGGAGGCATACTATCAAGAAGCAGGTCGAGCTGGCAGGGATGGGAAATTAGCAGATTGCAGTAAGCTTTTTTTATATTTTTATATTTTTAATGAGTAATAAATTATGCTTTTGAAGTGTATGTTGTTGCCTAATTCAAATGAAATGACACCTCCTTCCCTTATGAAAACCAGGTGGTGGAAAGGTCATGAGTTCAAAATTTGCAAGACGCATGTGTAGCTTACCAATAAAAAAATGTTTGCAATTTTTTTTTTACTTGCATACAATGAGTGCTTTCTATGCTGAACACCGGAATTTTGAAACTCCTTTTTCACCATATCTTCCCTTTTGGGAAATTGTTCGTATTGTGAAGTTTAGATAATTGAATGGTGTGTTGTAAACTGTTATACAAAGCAAAATCAAAATGCGTTTTGGAATTGTCATTATGAATTCTAAAAGTTTCTGCAAAATCTGTTTATGTTTTTTCCAAGCAGCTCTATATGCAAACCTAACACGTGTACCATCACTCTTGCCAAGTAAAAGAAGTGAAGATCAGACAAAGCAAGCATATAAGATGCTATCTGATTGCTTCAGGTTAATGTTAAATAGATTTCCTTAAAGCCATGTTTGCCTTTTACTTTTAGGAACATTTTATTACAAATTATTTTGATATACTTGCAGATATGGGATGAATACTTCATGCTGTCGGGCTAAGATACTTGTGGAGTACTTCGGAGAGGATTTTAGTTATGATGCATGTCTCTTGTATGTATTAATTACTTTCATTTCTATCTTTCATCTCAAAAGAAAAGAAAAAATTACTTTCATCTACCATTATCATTTCTTTTTTGGAATAGCAATTTTATAGAGGTTAACTCAATGAGAGGTGTTACGTCCACAACATTTTCACAACAAATTATAGGTGGTTAGTTGTTATTGGTTCTAATTTGAACTTACAATTAATATTTACTTTTCTTCCCCATCAATAACAATCCGTAACAACCTGCCACATAGGATTTGTTGTGAAAAATGTTGTGAAAATGTTGTGGGCATAGGATTTCTCTAGCTCAATAGTTATTATCCAATTAGCTAGTCTGCTACATTGTCATGGTTAGTAATCTCAATCTAATGTTGTTCTACATTTTCAGGTGTGATCTGTGCACTGATGGAGTTCCTCAAATGCAGAATTTGAAAGAGGAGGCGGATCTTTTAGTACGGGTTATTGCTACTAATTGTGTAAGTATCATGTATGATTATTTCAGTTGTGTTGATATCTCTTATAAAAAAATAAAAAGTTGTAGGAAGATCTAATCTTCTAATATTCTTTAGGTATTAGTCTGCATTTTAGCTGCTATACATTACTATTTTTGACTATCCGATGATGGATGGGGTTTTTGATCATTCTTGGTATTTTTTGGAACAAATTTTTCTACAATTGGATTTATATTTCATTAAACTAAATGCATGAGTCCATCTTAAGAAGTGATTGCCAACTTGTCAAGAATATTACTTTGGAGTATCAAAATTCTAAGTAGTTGATGGACATATCATGTGCTCTTGGAGCTGACAGTTATTATTATTCCCAAAATGAGATGTATGTTGAATATCAGGGGAGCACTTTCATGGATGACTCATATGATGATACTACATGCACTGACATTAAGCAACGGAGATCTATGGAAATGTTGAATCTCAGAGCGTATGTCAGCAAAATAAGGGAGCTGGTGATTCTCTCTCGCTCTCTCACGCACACACACACACACACACACACACACACACAGAGCTTCTTGGATTCTTGATATGATGTTTACTGTTTAACACGTTTTTCAAATTCTTTGCCATTTGATTGTTTTAATGTGTTGACTACATGTAGTGTCAAAAATTTGTGACAACTGATCTGCTATGGTGGCGAGGTCTTGCACGAATTCTGGAAGGTAAAGGGTACATCCAAGAGGCAGATGACAAGGTATATACAATCAGAAAATAACGTTTGCTGCAAATTTTAGTCGATTTATATCATGGGAGTGGCAAATACCTTGGGAGGTTTTATCCTCAGGGAATTACTTGGACAATTCAGCTACCATGGCTTAAGGATTTGGCTGAAATTTTCACCAGCTGCTGGTCCAATAGTCACCTGCATTTCACTGGAAGAAAAAAGAACAAGTCTGGTCTTCTAATATTATATGGGTACTAAACATTTGGTCATCTGTGTCATGCAACAACATAAATTCTTATAGGTTTTTTTTTAAAAAAACCAAAATTAGTAGTTGATCATAAAAGTCTGTCCCTCACAAATTCCAACTAGGGATAGAAACAGTTGAGTACTTGTTTTACTGTGTTTTCGGGGAAAATATGTGCTCACCTTCCTAAAACTGTAGAGCAACGTTTAAAACAAGTTCATTTATGCTTGCATGTCTTAATGCATCCCATGCATGTGGTATTGTGTTTGTGTGCCTATGTTTCCTTATGTGTGCATGTATGTTGCAAGCCCTTCATTTAGTTAATTTTTACAGTACTGTCTGTGCAGATTCACGTTCAGATAAAATTCCCAGAGCCAACAAAATTAGGACTGGAGTTTCTGAGATCTAAAGGGGATGAAAGTTTCGATGTTTATCCTGAAGCAGATATGCTGCTCTCAATGAACAAGTGCACTTCTTATTCAACTTTCACAGAATGGGGAAAGGGCTGGGCAGATCCTGAGATTCGTCGTCAGCGCTTAGAAAGGATGCGACAAAAGCCAGATGGGTCCCGTGGTAAACAGAAGCAACGAAAGTCCCGGACGTCAAGAAAATCACGGAGTAGAAAATCAAATAAAAACAACTCAGATTTGAGAACTGTCAGAGGTAGAATAGAAGCAAAACTCTCAAAATACAAATGACAAATCAAGGTCATTGAATTAATGAAAATGCATATGTATTGAATATGTGATTTGGTTGTTTTGATAATTCAATATCAAAGATTGAAAGTTAAAAGAGAAGAATTTTTTTTTTTTACTATAAAAGAGAGTTTTGTATATAGGTCTTGTAGTAGAGTAGTGCATACCAAGATTGTAATCAATTACAGAACCTGATTCATTTGTAGTGTTTAGGGACAGGAGGTGAAATCAGGGTGGTTTTAATACCATGGTTTATATATCCAAAAAAATAGAGAAAAAAAATTGTGCAAAGAAAACAATCATACTGCAAAAGATTTGTTGCACATGGTGATCTTAGAAATCATTACCACAGCATGGGAGGCTCTCAGCGACAAGTTGAGTCAAGAAGTGTATGATGTTGGTGCTGGTCTGTTACGTTTGCTGAGAAAACAAGAGACTAGTAAGGTTGAGAGCAAGATGTTGGAGTTATTGGTCAGAAAAGATGTGCATCCGATCGAGGACATGAGTAGAAGAAACCGTGCCAAAAGGGTCACCTAAGGTTAAGGTTGGCTTGGCTACGATGTACATGATTTTTTTGTTGGTACAAAAGAAACAATTTCTTGGTTTCTTGCTATGTAGAAGATTTGTTATTTCTTGTTTTCTTGCTATCTATATGTATAGAATATTGATAGGACTTTCTCTTCTTTTGATTTTGAGGTTGGCTAGGGTTTGATAAAAAGGAAATAAGCATGGAAAAAGAGATCAGGATTGGTAATTGGTGAATCAGATTGGAAGTACAAATTTGTCTTATTTTTCTTTGTAATAATTCATTGCAATATATTCTACTGGGATTTTTATTTTATTTATTTATATGGCACTAGTTGCAAACTTGTGCAATGAGCGAAAAAATTGATGATTTATTGTTTTTTAAGTAAAAAATGAAAATAGTAGATGAGACTTATAAGTATTAGTTTCAAATTTTTCCTAAAATGATGTGATTATTTTTTAACAAACTATAGTTGACAATTGATACAATATATTAAAATTTCTAAATTGAGCTATCTATATTTATTATTTGAAAGTGTTTTAAATTTTGCAAGGCTTTTTATTTATTTATTTATTTTATTATATATATTTTATTTTTTAAGGAAATATAATGCATTTTGCATTCAATTATTATATAAAGTGAGATATTTTGTAAATAATGTAATGGGTGGTTAAAATTTATTTCTAGTGCTTTTTACAAATGGTTCATCCTCTATATGATATAACTAAATCCATTTCTTATATTAGATATAGATTGGTTCATATTGGGCTTTGTTAAAGTTTTTCAATTTTTGATTCTCGAAATGCATAATCATTCATAAATTTTTTTTATGAATGTATAGTGTAAGAAATAGAAACTTGCAGCGGAATATAAGTAATCGGTTTTTCAAGATACTCTCTTGGCCTAAACCGATGATCACACGAGAATTTTGAGATTGTTCTATCTTTGTCTAGAGCTAGCCTCCACGCAGACCAGCTATACAAACACATTCTAAATTCTAGTTTGTATGATCCATAAACCAAAAACGTTTCTCCGATGGTGTTGCACACTACTAGAGTGATGCAAACATAACCCACAACCTAAGAGCCTCACAATACTCTATAAACACTATGAGAAATGTAGAATTCGTTTCTTGTTCAATGGGTACCATTTTTGGTGTTTATATACACATCACTTCATTAATATTAAGTAGGATAGTGGACTTAGTGGGGTAGTGTAACGGTCCAATACCATTATTCCATAACTCATAGATGTTACAATCTGAGGCAAATAGAGGGACATGTTCACATTGAGTGTCTGTCCATATTCTTTCAGTTTCTAACATATAGTAATTATATGAATAGAAAAAATAGTGTCATGATTAATGTATAGTGAAGAATTTCTAAATGGCCTTCATAGCAAAGTAAAAAAGGTTTAGTGTATCATATTAGGATGTTTACATAGCAGAGAAAGGTTGTTTAATTAAATAGAAGAGAAGGTTGAAAGTGAAATTAATCCTGAAAAGTTGAAAATTGGCTTGTGATTTAATAAGAAAGCAACTTTTGAAAGCCTTGGAAGTTTGGCAAAGTTTATAATCCTTGCCGATAGAAAATGCTGAAAAAGATGGAGGGTGCTAATTAATTTTGATAAGTGTGCTTGTTGTGAACATATGGTGGATCAGCACTCAAAGTGGGAATAACTATCAAATTAAAATAAGCATTGTGCAGTGCCACATTCATAGATTTATTAGATTTTCTTATTAGCCATTCTTTTTAAACAGACATGCTTGACAAGTCACTGTTCCTAATATGGAACCAAAATAAATTCGTCTTGGGCAAGAATTAATTAAGCACTACGATTTGTCTTGTTGATCGAGATTAGCTAGAGACTAGAATAATGGCTGTTATAGTCTCGTTTTCTCTTTCCTAGCAGCAATTTTTGTGAAAAAGAGATTAAGATTGGAAGTACAAATTGGTCTTATTTTGCGTTGTAGTAATTCATTGAAGTATGTTTTACTTCTTTTTTTTTCCTCACGTTCTGAAGGTGTTTTTGTGTTTACAATTTTTTATTGCATTGGCACTTATTGGGCCATGCTATGAACTTTATTAATTTCTTGAACGGCAAAATTGTTCTTAAAAACCTTTTTATGAAGGTATAGTAATTGTATAAAAAGGAAATAGTGTTATCTTTGAAATTTGAATAGTGAAGAATTTTTAATTAGCTTTCATAGCAAAGTGAAAAAAAAAAGGTGTATAATGATATATGCTTACGAAACATTTCCTTTCCCAATAGAAGTAAATATGTTGTAACAGAATTTCAAACATTATACTGTTTACATAGGAGAAGGAGGTTTGTGAAACCTGAAAGGTTGGAAATTGGTTTGCAGAGTTAGCGCTAGAAACATTGGGTACTTGTTTTACAGTGTTTTTGGGGGAAAGTAGGTGCTCACATGACTATTACTATTTAGGAAGTATGGACACTTTATTTAGAATGTGGTATTCATGTTGTATTTGTATTGTATTCGTGTCATACTAATGTCATACAGCCGTTTTTTGTTATAATTTTTCAGAAATTGTTCGTATTAACGTATTGTACCCGTACTGTATCCATGTCCCTGCTTCCTAAAATACTGTAAAGGAATGTTTAAAGCAAAGTTATGTATGTTTGCGTGTCTGAATGCACCCATGGTATTGTCAATTGTGTTTGTGTGCCTATATTTCTATGTTTATGCATGTATGTTGCTAGCCCTTTAATTAATTAAATTTTAATGAACTGATCGTGCAGATTCATGTTCATATAAAATTCCCAGAGCCAACAAAACTGGGTCTGAAGTTTCTGAAATCTAAAGGGGAGAAACCTTATCCTGAAGCAGATATATATGCTGCTCTCAATGAACAAGTGCCAATCTTATTCAAGTTCCACATTTTGGTCTCATTGAATTAATTAATTAAAGTGTATATGTATTATTGAATGTGATTTGGTTGTTTTGATCCTTCAGTATCAAAGATTGAAACTTAGAAGAGTTTTGTATATGGGTGTTGTAGTATAATAGCATACTAGCATGATTCATTTGTAGTTTTGGTGACTAGATGTGCAAATGGGCTGCATTTACATTAAAAAAAAAATATATATATATATATATACAACTAAAAAAACATAAAGAAAAAGGCCTCGCTCAATTGTAAAATTCTCAACCGTAAAATTCATAAATACAAATCATTTTTCTTGTCCCATCCCGTCTTTTCCTTGCCTCAATCTCATGAGTACTTTTGGCCCTATTCCATTTTGTCTTATCTTATCTCATGAGTTTTTTTTGCCCTATCTTGTCTTGTTTTATCTCGAATGTGTATATATATTTTAATTATTTTTATACTCTCATGTTTAAAATTTAATTCTGTTATCATTCTCTAAAATATTTGCTTTCTCTAACTCTTACTTTTAATCATAATTCTCTTTTAGCTCATTATTAATATATTAAAGTCATCTCAATAATAAAATATATCCAATTTACTTTGCTGATAAACTACCTACCATGTGATATTCCCTTACTTTAACTTGTTGCCATCTCTATTTATTTTTTATTTATAATAGTATCTCGTAGCCATCCTTATTAATAAGTTTATTGGTGCAAAAATTTTCATAACTAGTATTTAGAATGATCGTATTCATAATTTCTTTTTTAAAACTGACACTTTACCATTACAATAAGTTAAAAAAATTAAAAAAATTGTACATACATCAGTTATTATTCTGACGTGTACTATATAACTAGATATTGTATATATCAAACATAACTCGCCATTGGCCTCAGTAGCCTGTTGGCACCCAGGTATCCTGGTGTCGTGATGCTTGGGGGTTCTAGCCCCTGCAATCACCTAGCCAAAAAAAAAACATAACTCTTTCCAACCAAATTATGCAAACTAACCTGCTTCATTCCACAAAACTCTATTTTTTTTTTTACTTTGTTGCTAAACACATCTTTACAAAATATAGCCCCAATTCTATTGGTTTAATTTCATTGTATTAATACTATCATGATCATGCCAAAATCATGAAATATTAAGCATGTTATTGGTATGTTAAATAAAATTCATGCAAAATATGGCTACATTCCTACAATGATTTTTCATATGGATTGAGTATTTTAATTTTTTTTTATAATAAAAATTCTAAATAGTATAGTTTTTGTTGTATACCTCATTTAGGTTTAAATAGATTTGTTTCAAAATCGTTTAAATTTGTTGTTTGCAGTAATAGACCCAATCTAGGCATCTCAACACATGGTAAAACCAGGTATCAACTTGAACGAGCTATTCAAATTTGAAATGCACATATCAGTTGAATTGGTTTGGGAAAATTGGGAAAACCGACGGTGGAACTGAACTAATTTTCGATTCTTTGACTGTTTGAGTTTTTGAAACCATGATCTCAACACATTTTTGAGCATAAGACTATAGTTTAGTAGGGTCTTCTCTTATTTCTAAATATCAATCAAATAAAATTTATGTTTTGATTTTTTTTAGAATTTATCATTTTAATATATTTTAATACGTTATTGGACTATTTTTTGTATGTTTATATAAAATGTATTTTAAAAATTTTAATTCTAAAAATAAATCAAAACAATCAGTATTAGAATAAATATGATGTTTGAAATGATAACTATCTCTCTTGGCAATGTTGAATTTAATAATGGATTTCAATAGTAAATTTATCTGGAAAATTATTAATTTTAATTTTAATTTTGATAGAGAAAAATGAAAAGTAAAATTTTTGAAAAATTAAAAATTTTTACACCCTTCAACAATCGCAAACATAGTAACATATTAATAAGATGCACAACAATTGAAAAGAGTATAATATATTTAAAAAATAATATTTACAATATTTATTAAGCCTTAGTTAACCGAGTATTTAGTTATTTACCCAAAAAAAAAAAAAAAAAAAAAAAACATAGTTAACCGAGTAAGCCTCGGGAACACATAATTAACCGACCTACATATGCAGTACATAAATTAATCTTTCCAAACATTAATCCCATATTCACAGACTAAGAGTTACCGCAAAACTCTCTTTTTCTTCTTTGTTTTCTCTTTCCTACGTTGTTGTTCTTTGCCTGAATCAAACTCTGAAACCAAACCATCTTTGTTTTCTCTTTCCTAAGTTTGTTGTTCTTGTTCTTTGCCTGAATATCAAACTCTGAAACCAAACAATGACTGATATGTTGTTAGACATGGCCAAAGAGAAGTGGCTCAAAGGAAACCACAAGGAGGCGTATGAGCTAGCGACTGCGGCAAACAAAGTCGACCCTTACTTTTACAACGTGGACAAGCACTACGCCGTTTACAGAGCTTACTATGTGGCTGAGACTAAGAAGAACAAGTTGGGACACAGTGATCTCTATCGAATTCTTGGCCTAAAACCTGACCCATCTCTCAGCGTAGACACTATTACATCCAAGTACTGCAAGTTGGTCAAGTTGGTGCACCCTGATATGATTTGTTCCCCGGCTGCACATGGTGCTCTTCGAATCATTACCTCCGCATGGGAGGCTCTCAGCGACGAGTCGAGTCGAAAAGCGTATGATGTTGGTGCTGGTCTGTTGGTTTTGCCGAGAAAACAACAAGAGACTAATAAGGTTGAGAGGCAAGACGTTCAAGTTAATGGGAAGAAAAGATGTGCACCCGAGGAGGACATGAGTAGAAGAAACCGTGCCAAAAGATTGGCTTGGCTTGATGCACAAGAAACGATTTCTTGGTTTCTTGTTGTATAAAAGATTTGTTTTTTTTTTTCCCCTGTTTTCTTGGTATGAATATGTATAGAACATACAATTTGATCAGATTGGAAGTACAAATTTGTCTAATTTGACTCTATAGTAATTCATTGCAATATATTGACTTCTTTTTAGTACAAATTGTTGCAAATTGGGGAAGGGTAATTTGAACCCTAGATTGTGGAGAATAGTTAATGTCATTGAGTTGATAGGGTTTTGAGTTTACAATTTTTGATTACATTGGTCCTGATTGGGCTATTTTATAAAATTTTGAATTTTCTTTATTTTTTATTTTTAACGAGTTATTACCATGTGAAAAGGAGAAATTTATATAGTAAAGAATTTTTGGATGGCATTCATGGCAAAGTCAAAAAAAATATTTTTTTAATGAATTTAGTAATTACATATGTTCTTGTTACAGAGTTCAATCTCTTGATTTTTTACATAGTGAAAAGTGAAACCTAAAAGGTTGGAAACTGGTTTGTCGAAGTTTTTAATCATTGCATGGAGAAAATTCTGTAGTAGATAAGGTGCTAATTTTGATAAGAAAGGTTGTTGTGAAAATATGGTGTATTAGACTAACAGTGCTTAAAGGGGCAAAAAGCCAAAAAACTACCTAATAAAAACAAGCATTGTGCAGTAACATAAACAAAGATTGTTCGATTGAATCATCTCAGACATTCTCTTAAACAGGTATTTGCTTGACAAGCCACTGCCCCTAATATAAGTACAAAATAAATTTGTTCAGGGCAGAAATTAATGACTGTTACTGTCTGGTTTTGTCTTTCCTAGCAGCAACATGTGAATTCTAATTTGGATCTGCATTTAGGTGTTTCAATATACTATTAATTGTCATTGCATTTCCTCAAATAACATTTCAGTCTACTCTACTCAATTCAACCCAACAGTTCCTTAAAATCAACCATTGCAAACAATTCAATCTACATATTTCAAAGCTCTACATAAAAAAAAAAAAAATAAAAAAAAATGTTACAACCTGATTGGTAATGTGCTGTATCTCTTGAACACGCCAAGTAATATAGCCTACCGGAATGGTGCCAGAGGATTGGGACTACGTGGGGCTTTCGAGCTTCTAAGCTCTTTGCAAACATGGTCTAACATCCCCAGAAAGTCTCTCACAATGACAAATATTCGAAGTGGGTTGGCTTCGTCTTTGCTCACATCTCCATGAAAGTACTCAGTAATTTCTTTGACATGTGTAAGGACCATATTTTCATCACCCTGCAACTCTTTCAGATTTTTCTCTGCATAATTTAGGAAGGATCTCATTGAGTTGACAAAGTTCACATTTTGTTCATCCCTACACAAGTCTTTATGTACTAGATGTTGCAGTTTAGCCATTCCATCTGATAGGTTTGATACAGAGCTTGCAATAACATCCAAGTCGATTGCAGCTGTCTTTTTCACATTGTAGAGTTCAGTACTTAGACCAGAAACAAGATCTAGGCCCATTCTTCTGTAATCTTCTTCCTTCTCTTCAGCAGTTTTACTTTTATTTTTCTGGCTGATCCTCCCCATAATGCTATCTGAAACTCTAATTCCCTCTGACCGGATAATTTCTTGAACGACAAAGTGTAGTAAGGTAGTTTTGCCATCAGTTCCTTTCACATCAGCAAGTTTAAGGAGGGCATCAAGCTTAAATGCTCTAGCACCTCCTCTGATTGTTCCAACATTCATACGGTTGCCTGTTTTGAGCACGGCTTCAAGTAGCTTTAAGAAAAGCCTGCTTGATCTAAGTTCTTTGCACGCCTCCTAGTAACAAATATAAAAAAGATTAAGAGTGATCATTGTATTGAAATCATTGGTTTTGATGAAAAGTGATGTGGTTGTGATTTGATGATTACCTCCAGCATTGAAAAAGAGTTCCTCAAGTGAACCACCTCATCTTCAAAAGTTTCTCTGTAGAGCATGGCTTCAACTCGTAGAAAGGCGAATGGTATCCTAAGAATTAGTTTGAGAACCTTCTCAGCAGACCCCAGTTCATTAATGTCTCCTTTATAGCTACAGAGCTTAGCCTCTTCTTCCTTGGAAGGTACCATCTTCACTAATGCCTCCAGTTGTTGCAAAGACAGGCCATTCCCTGCTTTCCACCATTGGTTAAAATTTTTAATCAGGTGATGACATGTGTATATCTGCACTCTAAATTGTTTAAACACCATAAATTGTATGTTGGAGATAGATTCTCTCCCCAGAACTTAGTTTTGAGAAACTTTTTAGTAATTTGCAATTTATAATCCATTTGCTGGAACTACAGGACTACAAGAGCCATCATTCTTCAAAAATTCCCATTAGTCATGCAACAAATAGAAAAAAATAACTGTCGTGCAATGCCAAAATTTCTTGATCAACAATCTTACAAAATGACATTTAAACTTGAAAGTCCAATTCTAACATAAGTGCTAACATTCACCTAGCAAATTAATTTAGGCATTTATAAAATTAGTGTGTTTTTAGTTCACATTTATTGTTACTCCATGCTCCTGACCACTGCATTCTGAAAAGCAGTACTTGATCACAATTACTTATTGTTTAGAGCTTAGAAGTTTTACCTTGTATTAATGCTTCACATGCTTCCTCAGCAGACATATTCAAGGCTTTTGACAATATAGTTATGTTCTGTAGTCTCTTTGGATCAAGGACATGCTTGCTTGGAGAAGGAGTCTTGCTCTTTGCTTCGTCACTCTTCATTGAATTTTGTAGATTGTATCCAAAAAGTGATTCAATCATTTCCTCGTCAAACCTGTTTCATTATTCATAATATGTTCAATGCAATACAGAAAGATGAAGTGAATCGTAAACAAAGAAAATAAACCAACTTACTCAAATGAACTTGACCGCAGCTTATCCCACACCATAGAACGATCAGGGGCAGCTCTAACCTTGTCCCAGTGGAGTGGCTTCAATTTTGGTAATGGAGCTCCATCTTTGCCCAATGGAGTAAATTGAGGCAGTAGAGATGGTTGAGGAGGTGGGCCTTTGGCAGAGATATTCTTTCCTTTCAGAAAAGGAGGTGGACAAGGTGGTGGTGGAATGCAAGGTGGAGTTTGTGGTTGTTTTGGGGGTTTGAGGAGAAGATGGCAAGTCTCTTTGTGGAGTTAAGTTTGATCCTGATGAAGAAGCTGAATTTCTTGGAGATGATATATTTGGCAATGTGAAAGAACATGAAGCTTTAGATGCAATTCTAGTTGAAGAAGGAAAAAATGTCACACATGGGGGAGGAGGGGGTGGAGGTGGAGGAGGTGGTGGTGGTGGGGACTTTAAACTTTTCTGACACTCTGAAGAACAATCAAATGTTTGTTTTTCCTGTTTATTATTGCTTGGAGATTGTGAATTTTGTGTTGGTGAAGTTGATTCTCGAATTGAGTCAAGATCTGGGGTAGCTAGAGGCATTGGTAAATCTGTAGAGTTGGCCAAGGAAGGCTTAATATGTGACTCTTCTTTAGAGAAAATTTCTGATGTCTCACTAAGACAACCAGCTGAAGCATTGGAATGCCTGACATTTGAAGGAAGTGATTCTCCAAAAGAATGGAAAGATTCATCATCAGAGGAATGACATTCCATGGGAATAATTTTATCACCAGATGAGGAGTTACCACCATCTGATTCATATTTGATTGACTCATTATCCTCATGAACAGATGTAATTTCCCTTGTGGAAGAACTACTAACATTATCGGATTCTATCCTTAAAAGTTCTTTCTTTGATTCTTCCCTCTCAAGCAATGTAAATTTTGGGGTGCTATGATTTGATGATGTGTTTACAGTTTCACAAGTTTGCTTGAGATAACAAGCCTGTTGCTCTAAATCAGTACCTAACGAATTAAGGTAAAAGAGATCAAGGCCAGTATTTTGGCTCACCTTGCTTGCTGAATTTTGAGTACTCACATTCTTTAATTTACTTCTGGTGCCTCCTTTTTGCTGTAGACTGACACAATTCTTGAGGGCTTCTTTCTATCTTTTCTGCGTTTCCTGCAGACCCAGATGAGTCCAAGAGCACAAACTAAGAAGGCAGCTCCTGCAGACACAATGGTTGCAATAAGAATTGTTCTTACTCTGTCTCTATCTCCATCCTTCTTTCTGTGGTGTGGTGGGATTGAACTTGACCTGTGTGATGGAGGATGAGGATGAGCATGCATATGCGGCATTGGAACATGAACAGGAACTGGAGCTGGAGCTGGAGCTTCTTCAGGTTCAATGGATGGTGATGGAGAGGGTGACGGGGACAAGTGTTCAGAACCTCTATGTGATGGACTTCTTATGTGGAAGCTCTTCAGTCCAAGTAAAGCTCTAAACTTTTCCACTATTAAAGCACCCTTTTCTTCATTCTCATCTTCTCCTGAAACTTTCTGGATGTTGTTTTCAATCCTATCACCGTTGTCGTCTCTGAGGTACAGCAAGCCATGAGCATTTAAGTCCCCTGCTGCATTTAACACAGAACCAGCAACAAAAATGTGGGTGTATTGTAATGATAGAAGCATGAATATGATGATGAAGATCATGCGGAGAATCTCAGAATCATAACCCATGTTCTTGCAACAAAAATCATCAAAGGCATCCAATGAAACTTTCTGCTTATAAATTTGCCTCTCCTTTTTGTTTCATTCTTTTTCTCCTTTATTTTGAGTGGTGTTGGTAATGTGAAATGAAGATCAAGTCAGAAAGCCTTTAATGCTACTCCAAGGAACCCCTGAGCCTGGCAGTTGTTGTACTGGGCCTTCTTTACTTCTCGATTCATGTACACATATCTCTTCTTATCTCCATAAATTCTTCTGCAAAACACTGTTAATATGCATCATACCTTGTCTTCTGGAAACCTTCCTTTTTCATTATTTTGACTCAATCTTTTTGTCTTATTACCTTTTATGCGTTTTATTAGAGAAAAGCTGAGCATGTTTTCTGCTCTTCAGTAGCTTATCATTTTCTTCAGTTGTATTGATTGCATTTTAGAGTTCAAAAGCTTTTAATATGTGATACTTTAGAGGTCATGGATTTTAGAGTTGAAAAAAGCTTTTAAGTAGCTAAGAGTCATGAAGTTAAAACAGTGCAAATAGGCCCTAGGTGGGTCCAATGTTGTTGCACTTGCCTAACTATTTAGAGGGTGATAGTCTAAGTTTTCTCCAACCCCCATAATTAAAAGGGGGGAAGAAAAAACAGATGGTCCATCACTTTCTCATGGTGATCTTCCATTAAAAAACTAAAAGAAACACATCAATGAAAAATCAAGATCTTCATTGTCGAATTATGGGAGGCTAAGACTGCTAGTCTCTTTCCCACACTTTTAATGGCTCCACTTAGAAGTTCATATATGTTGCTGTTTTTTGGTTCACTAAGTGGTATCTATGGTTTGGTGGGACTAAAATTGATTTCATTACCTTATATAAGGCATTAGGCTCTGTGTTGTCTCTCACCCAACCATAAAAAGAGATGAGTCATACCTACAACATACACTGCCGGTATACATGGGCAATTTGGCTTGGCCTAGAGCTAACTTGGAATTGAAACAAACACTATGTGGTGACTGACGAGGGACCACATTGGATAGTTCTCTACATTGGGGACTGGACCCAAATCCTGTACCATTAGTATGAAACCAAAAAAATACCTCAACTCAGCTAGATAAAGAGGCTCACTAGTTTGCTCAAAAAAAGAAAAAATAGAGGCTCACTTGTTTATAAATCTTCCAAGAAAAAGAGCAGAAAGTGCTGCTTCAATCTTACTTTCTAGCTTGTTTATTTTAAAGACTAATTGAGATGCGCAGCTAGTCAACTACATGGGTTTATTTCTTTTTTTAATTTTTTTTTCTTTTCTAATTAGCTTATTTTTAAATTTTTTATGTATAATTTTTTCAAATCCAATTAAAAAAAAAATATATACAACCATATTTTTGTCAAATTTCAAGAAATAAGCAACTAAACTTTCAGTACAAAGCTAATCCAAATGCATGCTAAAGCACATAAATATTCATTCAAGAAAATCAAGAGTGCCTTGAGGCCTGAGATAAACAAATATGAATCCAAATATTAAATCTATTCAATCACTTAGCAAAGCCCAATCTGGCTACTAAACTAACTTTACCAGGCTAGTTAGCACATAGCAACCTTATTAATGAATTGGAAATTGTTGGGGCTCGAGACAAATATTATGGACCCTATGTGTTTTTTACCCTATTGTTAGTGTCCCACGACTCCACGAGTGATTGTCCTTGAAATGGCCTTGGATCAGGCAGTTTCTGTCATATAGTTGTAGAAGTCTATATATTCCATAGAATCGTTTTGGATTACTTACACGACTGGTTTTTCTTATTTTTCACATTCTTGAATGATTGTACTAAGAGCAGTGGCTCTTTCTCTCAAGCCAAACAATATATATGCCATAATTTCATGTTTTGTCAGTTCCACTATGCCACATGACATGTCAGAATTTTTTTTTTTTGAGGCCCATAATCAATTTTTGTCGGGCGGTTAATTTTTTTTTTTTTTGGATAGGAAGGGCGGTTAATTAATAAGCACCTTCAAAGTTCAAAACCACAAGTTATGGTGACCTTTAAACAACAAAAATTTGCATCAATATTGTAAAAAGAGTATCTTTGGGTATTAAAAATGTTTTTATATTCTGTACTTACATTCAGCAAAAAAACACAAAACTAGACGTTCATGTGAGTTGTTTTGTTGGTTGTTTTGTTGGTCAAGAATGAAAATAGGAAAAGGGCTAAAAGTGAAAAATACCCACATGTGTTTGCATTTTCACGGTTTTCAGGTTTGTCTTTCTGTGGATAGAGCCATACAGTAGGTTAAAATTTCAGGAGGATGGTGGAGCCATTGAAATGGATTGGGCTTAGGTTTGCAATCTCGATGGATTTTGAGAAGTTTAGCATCGAATCTATGTGGGCAGTGGGTCACAAACTCAGAGCAAGACATAATATTCTTTTTATTTTCTTATTTTTTACTCAGAAAGAAAAAGCGTAAAAGGGAACCCCTATCAAAAAACTTAAAATTTATGTGTCCTTTTTTATCATTACTATTTTTTTCATGTTCTACTAAAAAACTTACAATTTACTAGACCCTAAACCTAAACCCTACTAAAGCTGTGGGCCTTGTGTCTCAAGCTTAGAGCAAGATATTATGTTCTTCATACTTTTTTTTTGGTTACATTGTTTAATCAGTGTCTGATTGCTTTTGATTCTCAAAAAAAAAAAAAAAAAAAAAGTGTCTGTTTGCATTTAAATTGGTCCATTGACTGTGAAAGCTTACCATTTACATCCTCAAATAATACAAAAATATCAATGTGCTATTTCCATTAATATTTATTATAACTAACTCACTTTTTTAAAGAGAGTTTCAACATATATGACGTTCGTTTATTATAATGCTATTTATTGTCAGATTAAGACACCAATTGATATTTGGTTTATGTGAGGATTGAATCTTAAATCTAAAAAAGATGTTGTTTCAAATTGAGTATAGTAAAAAAAAAAAATATAAACATTATTTTTAGACAGATTAATAACTAAAATGTGATGGTCCATAACGAAGGGGTATATTGATATTGTTTTCCATCATCTTAATGGTGTAAAATCTACTTCTTTAAAAAAAATTGAGGGTGTAAATTGCATTTTAATTTTTGGACAGTTTTATCTTATTTTATGGTCATGGTGGATCTGTAATTTGAAAGGCCCACTATAAATTGTGTTACATTTGGGAGGCAAATGTATACGTGGGTTGTGCAGGCCACATGTGCTCTGATGCTAGTCCAAGTCCATGGATCTTGCATCTATTATTGCTAGCCCAGGTTCTTTTTTGTGGAAAAGTTGATAGACTTGGTCCAATCTAATCTGCCCCATTGAATACTCTCTCTCTCTCTCTCTCTCTCTCTCTCTCATGAATGACTAACTGATTGAAGGGATAAGTAAACTCGCATTAATCTTTGATTCAAATTGTATATTGCTAAATGGCATTCGATGACTTTTATGACAAAAGAATTTAATCTCAGAATTTTGTATTTACTTTAGTGCTCGTTTGGTTCAGTTTTTTGAGTCTAAAAAGCGTGTTATTGAACCCAAAATTGAAAATCTCCAAACCATTTATTATACAAATCACATTAGACTATAACTACAACATCAAATATTGATCACCAAGAATTTGTAAATTTACGGATGTGAAAGACATGCATCTTTCTCTTCCCTTTGTTTTCTTTTTTTGAAAAGGATGCCATTAACTTTAAAAATGTCTTCAATGCATCTATTAGTACAAATTTTTAGGATGTTATCTTGGAAAATATTATTCTCACAATTCTTATATACATCTTCTGTATAGGGGTGGCAATTCGTGTTTGCGTGTCGGGTTAGTGGTCGTGTCAACTTATGAGTATCCGACTATATGGGTCAACACTAACCCGATATGTTTATTAAACGAGTCAAGATTCCTCAACTCTAACACAACCCATTTATTAAACGGGCCAGTCATGTTGACTTGTTTATTAGATTTTATCAAAATGAAAAAATTATGAAAAAAGCAAATAAATATTTTAAATATAAAATTCAAAACTAATGAGTAATTGCATCACAAATAATCATTCAAAATTAAAGAATATATCAATATTACAAATAATCAATCACAATATATCAAAGAAAATAAACCACAAACAACTAATAAGTTTATATATTTAGGGTTTGAAGAGTATATTGGTAAAATGTCATTTAATTAAACAAGTCAAACGGGTCAAACAGGTTCCATATGTTGAACACTAACCTAACCCTTTTATTAAACGGGTTAGTCGTGTTAACTTGAATATGACACAAACCCATTAAGGTTCAACCCATAACCTGCTAATTTAGTGTCGTGTCGTGTCGGGTTCACGAATCGCGTTCAATTTTGCCACCCCTACTTTTGTATATGTCTCTCATTCATATTTAGTTGATTTTAAAATTAAAATGACTAGATGTAATACTGATTACATAGATGGAATACAGACATTGAATGGGTGTATTAAAAGTATATCTGCAAATAATACTTTTTAATGGTCATGTTGTGTTTTCATCTTTATATTGTATTATGGTGAAAAACCTACATTATGCTTAAAAAAAAAAAAAAAAAATGTCTTCATAAGATTATTCAAAAGACAAGCCTATGGATGAGAATAGGCGTGTCCGCTCAACCTGTTGAAGCCCAAAATGCATAGCTTGAAATGGCCCGCTGTTCTCTGAAGAACAAAGGTTGGTTGGTTGGTTGGTTTTTTTTTTTTTTTTTTTGGATATAGAAGAACAAAATTAACAATAGGTCAAAGCGTTAAAATTAGAATGGTATATGGCATTGAACTTGTAATTTTTCTGGCTTATGATTAGATGCTGAACAAATGCAAGAGCCAACTCCTTTTAAAATAATAATAATTAAAAAAAGGAGGATTATTTATCCCTTCATACCTCAAGAAACTATTTGAAGTTTTGAACGAGGAAAATGCAGATATGATACATAATTTCCTCATCCTATTTCTGTTGTACTTGTATAATAACACAATTTTTTTTTTAAAGAAGTCAAAGCACATAATAGAGTTAATCAAAAACCATTTATTATTATTATTATTTTTTTTTTAAATCACAAGCATTGTAAAAGCAAACAACAGAAATGACTACATTAAATGGGCACTAGATAAATGTTTGTTGGATTCACAACTAGCTTTAGTGGCAATAGGATAGCAATAACAGTTTTGACTCACAACTTAGTAAGTAAAATATTAATATGGTAATGCTGAGATAAGAAAGTTACTTTCATTGTCATTTCTATCATATTTTTGTTTGTATTTTTTTTCTTAAATAATAAAAAGCATTAGGAGTTCTGTGACTTCCGTCCTTGTCTTTAGTTGCATCACTTGGTCCAAAATGTGGCCTATGTCCGTGTTGGGCTTTGTAGAAGCTAGTTGTGTTTGATCCGGATTATAACTCGACCTGAAATAATATTTAGGGTTGTCCATGGGTCGGTTTGGGTAGGGGTTTGTGCCCAACCCGGAACCGACCCGATCACTTCAGGTTTTCCATGTTTAGACTCGTTGCTTGACGGTGAACGGAGTCGGTTTGGGTGGTCGGATTTTTACCGGGTTCGGATCAGTCCTTGGTCGGTTTCGGGTTGTGCGAATATTTGCCAGATTTTGCCAAAAGTCGTCGGATCTTGACGAGATCTCGGCGGATCTTGAAGAGATCAAGCCGATCTTGGCGAGATATGGTCGGATCTCGATGAGATCTCGGCATATCTCGAAGAGATTAGGCCGAATCTTGACGAGATCTCGCCTGACTCTTTGAGTTCGGGCCGGATCTCAACGGTCGGACGAGAAAATGTGCAATTTTTCCTCACCGAGTTGGTTAAAATCGGTTTCTCGGCCTCAAACTCGCCAACCGACCCGCCGTTTTTCGGGTTCGGGGAGTAGAGACTGCTGCCACGACCACACCGACGCGTCGGTCAGGTGGTTCTCGAGTCGGATCGGACGGTTGGGGTGGGTGGGTCGGGTTTGATTTGGTTGGACAGCCCTAATAATATTGTTACGATTTTTAATAGGAGATTTTCTAAGACTTAGTCCAATTTTTGGCCCGTTGTATAGCCCATTTTGAATCTTGTGTACAAGATAGAAAAATTGTTGATTTTGGAGATTAGGGTTTGAGGTTGTTTTTGAGAATTTTTCCCTGAGAATAGTGAAATCCCCTGCACTGCGTGGACGTAGACAAATTCCCGAAGTACATAAATATTGTCTTGTGTGACTATTTTCTTTGCCACATATTTTTTCTTTCTAGTTTTGTATCTCATAGATCTAAAAATTTCGTGAATATTCCTCTTGATCTGTTTGACTCATTGGATGCCCAGGACAATAAAAGTAGTATTGTGTTGAAGCAATCACCTTAAAGCAAACCAAAAGTTAAAATAGTTATTTATTTGCGACTCTACTATATAAACGCAAGTTCTCAAATTGTTGAGGCCGCGACTTCTTAGTTTTAAAATACGACTTTGGGCTGGAAGTCCTTGAGGTTTTAGACCATGGGATGCACTTCACCAAATCAGCCAGTTTATAAGCTTCCTCTTGGCCAAAATGGCCAACTGGCCCTAAAATTGTAACTATTTAGTTAGTAGTCTCCATTTACAAACTATATCACTTTCTAGCATCTCGAGTCTAAGAGGCTCGATTTTCGCTTATAAATCGAGTCTCAAAGGCTCGATTTCCATGGTCCGATCTGACATATTTTTTGACGTGGCGATGACATGAAAATCGAGTCTTAAAGACTCGATTTCTAACTTTTATAACTACAACAACCAACAAACCACCCGAGAACTTCATCGGAGCGAAAAAAAAAGAAAAAAAACACCAGAAACAGAAAGAGAGAAGATCGAGATTGGAGCAGACCACCGCCATGAGACCCAAGCCGCGCACCGTGAGCGAACCACGCCCGGCTTCGCCAAGCCTGGTCGGTCGCGCCCCGTCATACAAGTAGTCGCGCATCGTCTGGCGCGAACCAGTCGCGCCGACGGCAGTCGCTTCGCGACGACCAGTCGCGACGGGCGCAACCCAAATACATGACCCAGGCCGCAGCGCGACCCGTCGCGACGGGCGCGCGGCGCGCAGCCGACCCAGTCGCGACGGGCGCAGTCGCACAGCGACGACCCGTGGCACGAGACCCAGTGTGTGCGCGCCATTCTTCTTTCTCCCTCCGATCTTTCTCCTTCGATTTACGGATTTACGAAATTTTTTTTTTTTGTATTTGGCTTGTACGAGAGACTCGAGACTTAGAATTTTTTCAAATTTTTTTGGTTTACAAATCGAGTCTTAGAGACTCGATTTCCGGGTAAGCAAGAAATGCCAGATCAGAGCATGGAAATCGAGTCTTTGAGACTCGATTTATAACCAAAATCGAGCCTCTTAGACTCGAGATGCTAGAAAGTGATATAGTTTGTAAATGGAGACTACTAACTAAATAGTTACAATTTTAGGGCCAGTTGGCCATTTTGGCCCTTCCTCTTATCCCCACCAGCTAATATTCAGGATTCCATTGTCAAGGAAGAGCTCATTTTATTTGGGGCTCCGGTTATGGAGCAGCTTTGGTTTGCTAGAAACCAACTTATTCACGAGGGAAAAGAATTTTGCTCGGTCAAGTCTCTACAAGTGGTCAGGAATAAATTTCAAGAACTTCGTTTTGCTTTCTCTTCTGTGTCCTCAGTAAATCCCAGGAGAGTCAATGTTAATTGGGTGAGGCCAAAACAAGGATCCATTAAGATATATTGTGATGCAGCAGAGGGGTCAAACCATTCCTTCATTGCCTTAGTTTCCAGGAATTGGAGAGGGGATTTGGTTTTTGCTTTGTCAAAACGAGTAGAAACCAACTTCCCTCTCCAAGCAGAGGCTGAGGCCATTAAATGGGCGAGTCGAGTGGCTGCTGGTCATGGTCTTGCGACGTTTGTTATAGAAAGCGATGCCAAAACATGTATAGAAGCTCTCCTATCTCCTTCTGATGAAGTGCATTGGAGAATTTCAGTCATATCTGCTGATACTCTTAATTGGGCTTCGCAGATTCAGTTCCTTGGTTTCAGATGGAGTCCTAGAGAAGGTAACAAGGCAGCCCATGTATTAGCCTCTTGGTGTTTTAAGTATAATTTTTCTGGTTGTTTTGTGGAATGCTCTGCTCCAAGTGTTGTTTTGAATGTTATCCTAGTGCAGCAAGCTCATTTTGGTCCTTTGTAGTTGTTTCTGGTTCGTGTTTCTTGAATAAAAGCTTCAGTGGTTCATAAAAAAAAGATGAGTTTTTTTTTTTTTTTTTTGACAACTAAAAGAAAAGAACTATCAGTTTTATAATTTTTTTTTTTTGGTTCTTGTAATAAAAGATTGATTGTAGGTACTTTGGGAGAAAAGAGGGAAAATCTGAAGGCTTTCCTTTAGATTCTTTTCAAATAAATTTTCTTTGTGGTACACAAAAATCCAACATCATTTATTTGACCCTATTCCAAAGAAGTGGTAATTACAAGCCTACACGTTTCCTAGGTCAAGTGCCTCCCTTTATTTATTTTTTTTTTCTATGTGGAAAATTAGACATAGACCCAATAATTTGCTCGAACCTCTTTTTGAGAAGAACTGCCTGAACCTGATAACTTGCCCAATCCTGAAGTAAAAATATGCAAATAATTAGAGTTTTTTTTGACCCATTAAAGGTGGGTGCACACGTTGAAACGACAAGTCGGGTTTGGTGCAAGATTGGTTGAGTACTACTTGACTTGCACTTCATGCGAGTTCACCTTTTATTCAAATTGATTTTTTATTGCTTGTTTTGATTTTTTAACTTTGTGTAAATATGCTTCACACATGGGTCCCACGTACAAAAAATAGGTATAGGTACCCTTTCTTTAATTCTTACAAGCTGACTCAAGTCTTCCGTGTAAAATCAGTTTTCTTTTAATGCTCACGGGGTATGGGACAAAGCAATCTATTTTAGTCATGGACTAAACAAATTCTACATTCCATCTTAACAGTTTTCAACAAAAATCAGTGTCACTTTAAAATACGTTTGTGTTCAACAGTTGTTCGTGTCAGACTTATTAAGGGCACTTTAATATTGTATGTATTTTTTAAAAATATGTTTGGGTAAAAAAGTGTTCGAAAATATGTATAATATTGTTTAAATACTGAAAATTGTTGTTTAAATAATGGTAATAAACAGACCCCTAATTTTTCAAGAATTACATATCACTTTGTTGTGTCTCGTGCTGTGTTGTATCTGTGTACATGCTCCATAAGTTTTTAATATCAACCATATATGGAGAATTTTTAAAGGATTTATCAAAGGTTAAAACTTTTTGCTATCAAATGAGAAACAAAAGTTCCATGGTTTGATTGCCGGATGATGACTGGAGGTACTTTTCTTCTTCGTTTTTTTTTTTTTTTTTTTATATAATTAATTTGAGATAAAGGTTCAAAATTTTTATGTACTCTAAATTCCTATCTTTCAAGAATATTGATTTTTGCGGCTCTAGTCCTAACATAATCTGTTCTAATACAACATGTGTAAGGTTCAACAAAAACATTTTTGTGACTAGAGCACAATTAATTGTAAGAAAAATAACTTTTTATTTATGTACCTTTGACACCTTGAGAATATCTATATATGCGCACATGCACATTTAGCATGCAACAGAGTCTAGTTCCTCTTTGGCTCCGCTTCAAGATGACTCTGGGTGAGTCTAGCTATGATTTTATCCAACATTAGGAGTTTATATTGATCATCAATCCAATAAAAACACTATTTTACCAATGCCCAATAATTAATATGACCACAACATATTAATTAGGGGTGTCAAATGGGTGGGTATGGAGTGAGCATAATTGGGTTGGGTATATTAAACCCATTTGCCCATTAAAACCCATTTAACTAATTGCTTCTAACCCAAATCCAACCTAACCCGATTATTATGACTAAACCCCAACTCACCCAATTGCCCAATTATCAAAATTACCAAAATGCCATTAAAGTGAAAATGACCATTTTGAAGCTTTGAAGCTGGAGGATCTAGTGGTGCTAATACTTCACGCGGACCGTCCGATCTGATAATCTCATCCTACAATTTCAAAATTGCTCGATCTTTTCGAGTTTGATTATTTGATTATTATATATTAATTAATGAGATATTTTTAGTGATAAAAAGGAAATGAGAACTAAGAGACTGTACTTGTGGTTTGGACGGTGGAGATTTAGTGGTGGCGAAAAGGGAATTGATGGCGGGGATGTTGGGATTGGAGGGCGGAGTGTTCTCTACATTGGATTTGGAGAGAGATCCGGGAAGGAGGTTTCGAATGGAGGAGGCGGATATGGTTCCTAAGAAGCGGGACTTGGTGGTCTCTCTTCTTTGTGTTTGTTATGCCTCATTGTTCTCCGAGAGAGAGAGAGAGAGAGAGAGAGAGAGAGAGAGAGAGAGAGAGAGAGAGAGGGTGTTTGGAGGTCGAGAAAATGAAGGAAAATGAAAACCTTTGTGAAACATTGAAACGTCTAAGGGCTGGGTTTTTATTTATTTATTATTATTATTATTTTTTTTTATGGGAAGAGTCAAGGTTGAATTTGGATATATTGTCTTTGGGTTAAATGGGTCTCAATGAGTTTTTAGTTAAAACCCAATAATCATTGGGTTTAATTGAGTTGATACTCATTTAACCCAACTAATAATTAGGCGGGCAAATGAGTTTGGGCTTACTTTGCCACCCCTAATATTAATAAGCTCTCATATATACGCGTGCATGTGTGTAAGAAAAATATATGACTTATTAATTTCCTAATATTAGGGTTAGTCATAACTCATCAATATAATGGATAAAAAATGATCAACTTTGTTTAAATATACATAAAAGAAATTTATTTGGAGAATTAATGTTGATATATCTTTACTCTCACTTGTGACAAGAATTTTATTTATTTATTTTTTAAAAGAGTTGAATGTTGGTCCCACGTAAAAAAAGTTTCCCTTAATATGGGTGTGAAACTCTCTCTTAAAGTTTTGAACCCAGTTTTTTACTCCCACCACACAAAAACTTTGTACTGCGGTGGTAAATAAATAGGTTTTTTCAAATTTATCAAAAAGGTTAAATGGGGTCCAACTCTCACAACATTTCTTAATTGACCAAAATTGGTTCTTAATTCCCACCTCCATAAGTTTTAAGACTTGTTCAACCGTTTGAAAAAAAAAAAGAAAAACAAAAAACCGGCAAGCTGACTCAAGTCTTCCTGGACCTCAACCTTGTGCATAAATCATTGGTAAGATAGCTACTCTTCTTTAATTCTTACAAGCTGACTCAAGTTTTGCATATAAAATCAATTTTCATTTTATGCTCATGAATAAACGACAAAGCAGTATATTCAATCATGGTTTTAATTTAAACAATTTCACATACTAACTTAACAGTTTTCAACGGCAGTCATCGAGGAAAGCTTGACCAAAGAGGAACAAAAGTTCCATGGTTGGTTGCTGGTCGAGATACGATTTCTGGAGATCGAGATAAGGGTTCACAATTGTTATTATATATACTGTAAATCCTTACTATTTTTCAAGAAATATTATTATTTTTTGGCTCTAGCCCTAACATAACTAGTTTTGATACCACATGTAAAATTCAACCAAACATTCTAGCAATTGGAACACAATTAATTATTAGAAAAATAACATTTTATTTACATACTTTCCACTTTCAAGACGACTCTTGCTAGTTAAAACCTTACACTACCTTTATATATATATATATATATATAAAAGACTGAGCACAAGTTCAATAAAAACAGAAAATTATTAGGTATTTCCGGAGTATCATAAATGTGTACTATCTCTTCTCACATGAATGGTGGATCCCACCATGAATTTAATTAGTGGGACCCATCATTCATGTGAGAGGAGAGAGTACGTATTTTTGGTACTGTGGGAGTATATAATAATTTCCCACTAAAAACATGAATGTTCCATCAAACCCCAAATCTTTAATTTGGTGACCGAAATTTTTATTAGTTAAGCTAGTTCGATGAAAAAAGACTTTTCCAAATCATTGATAACTATTATATCTAATAGCGAGTAAAATATTGTTGCCACATCATTAAAATATAGTTTTTGGAAACGGTGAATGTCAAAGTGTGGGGAATTAATCAGTTGTAAAACGTGGTGAAATTATTGTTTTACACGGATGAAAAAAATTATTTTTTTTAATGTTTATTAGCTTCATTTGAAATTAACTTAAAATCATTTTTTTGTATTTGGTGGTATTGAAAATTAATTATAATATTTTTTATAATGGCAAACAGTTATGTGACTATACTATAGGCCAAACACTACATAATCAACCTTAAAATTGATGGAAAAATTCGAACAAAAAAAAAAAGAAAAGAAAAGAAAAGAAAAGAATGGTCAAAAGAACAAAATTCATTATTTTTCTCATTAAGACATTGTTGAAAATCATAACAAATGGTATCTGAAACCTTAATAAACTGCATAATAACAAAGTCTGTAGCGAGTTTGTGGTTTTTGTCCCTATATGCATGCATGCTACAAGCACGTTCGAAGGTAGTGACAAAGACACCAGTGGATAACAACATAAATGTTTTAAGCTCAGGTCCAGTTATATATTTACCCAGATGTGGCTGTGGTTTCTTTAGGTCCTCTTCACTAAAAAAGACAAAAAAAGTTTTCACTTATTTAACTATCTTAATCAATATTCTTATCCGTATCAACATTGTTAGAAATTGGGCTGGTTTTGATCCAACCCATAAACTATGGCCCATTGATCGTCCACATGACTTATCTGATAAGTAAGTTTAAATTTAAACTAACCGATATTGGTATGAGTTATCAATATCAATAGTGGGGTAATTTAAACTTAATAGATTTTGATATGGGTTATCAATATCAGTGGTGGAGTAATTTGAAACTTAAAAGATGAGATCTTTTAGGGATCACATATATCTTATAGTAAGTGAATCTCTACTAATATTAATTACTCCTACATCGATCGATATACGAGTTAGACACGGTGAGTGAATATATGTATAGTTTTGAGTGCTCTCTCAAATAAGCCATCTCTTTGGGACACCAACTATTGTTCCTTAGAATTTGGAGAGTGGAAATTAGGAGAGACTCTAGTAGCCTCTCCTACGACTTGGAGGTGTTACACAAAGAAGATCGTGAGAAGTTCGTAAAGCAAGCAAAGAACAAGATCCGGCAATTTGGTGATCTATTCCACCAAAGGTATGTGTCTATATGACCTCTAGTAAAGTACATAAATATTCAACAAACATCAATCTGGACTTTAAAGGTTTTGTGGCCTTTTTGATAGCAAATTACGAACTAATCTTCCACGAAGGTTTCTTATCCTTCAGCTATGCAAATATAGATGCTACAATTAAAACAAGGTTACTTTTCCACACGGAATACAAAATAAAACGACACAAATCTGTCTTTTTTTTGTTAATAACGACATAAACCTCTCAATGCAAGGTGATGGTATGAACAGTATTAATGCCCAGAGTATGTAGCTGGAGCTCGATGGTTCCACCTTAAAAAAAAAAAAAAAAATCTAAAATAATGAAAACCATCACCCCACAATTTTTGAGGTGAAGCCTGGTGTTGAGGTTTAGGAACTTCCATATTTAAAACCTCCCTCATGTGCCAAAAGGAAAGGAGTTACACAAACTGTGTGCAAAAACATTGAAGAACAAATGCATATCCCCCAAGGTACCTTCAAATGTGCCAATAGCCAAAGCTAAAATAGAGTCCAACCAAAAGAACAAAGTGCATCATATCCAAGCTAGTTATCTTCAAATGTGCCAATAAGCATAATATTTATCAGAAGTACAATCCATATTGATCAACTCCAAGTAATGATGGAACTTGATCTCAGGTGATTACCTTTATAAGCAAGTTGGCAATCATAATTTTTTTGAAGAATATTTCCTTCATCAACAAAATATTATCTCCTACATCTTCTTCCAATATTTATCTGACTTCTCTTTAGGTTTGTCATTTAGTCCAACTTTTATTGGATTAAGAAATCTATAACTTTAGCACATGTCAAAGTTGTTCGTTCCATCAATTTTTTTAATCTCAATATTTTACATTAAAGACTATACAAGTCCTAATTACCAAAATTTTTATAGAGGGCTTACTTATCTTTCTTTATAATGATTATATTCATGAACCACTTAGCAATAAATCTCCAAAGAGAACAAATCCAAATGCCTAAGTAGCAAACTTTGGTTTTGAAATAAGTTTGTTGAGTGAACAAACCTCCAAAGGCACCCCGAACAAGATTGATTATAACAACTATTATGGGTTGGAGAAAGTTCTAACAAACAAGCTGTGGGAATAAATTAAAAAAAAAAAAAGGACAACACCAAATTAAAAAAAAAAAAATTAAAAAGAACAATAGTCACAATCACACAGAGAAGAGAAGAAAACCAAGGCTTACGAGGTCTAATAATAACCTATAAGCATAAGTAGCTGATGATAAATTCATTATATATCACAAATAGATTACAAAGTGTTTCTATACTCACTAATAACAAATCTCTCTAATTATCTCCTTAAAGTCTCTCCCTAAGGGAGGGCTCTTTGACTAAAACCACAAATCCTTTCTATTTATATGATGCGGGATACAGAAGCGTCAAGAAGTAGAACACGTTTACTTCTAAAAAACAATAAACAAAATAAGTTTACTTCTGAAAATAACCTCGAATCTACGAGGGTTTCTTGAATCCACAAGGAAAAAGGGTTTTGGAATTATAAGATTTTAATATCTATTTTTGTCAAACAATAACTAATTAATGACTTACTTATTTGACAACTAATAGACTATCTTTTATACCAAGGAATTAAGCATCAAATAAAAAAATGAGTCAAATCTCCAAACTTGATTCAAATTCTATCAAATAATCTTATTTATTTTATTATAAGTTTCACCTAATCCCAAACAGAAGAGTTATAAGTTAGGCCAAACTCAACAATACGGGTTCGTTTGGATACCGCTGAAAACTGAAAACTAAAAACACTAGCAAAATAATTTTTAAATTTGTGAATAGTCTCATGGGACCAATTTTAATGAAAGTTTTTTTAGAAAAAGAGATTTGTGAGTCCTGTGAACAATGCACGGGACCCATTGGAACTCAATTAGCACTCTTCTCAAAAAAAAAAAAAAAAAAAAAAAATCGAAAAACGTGAAACGTAGGGACATAGCTGTGTATCCAAACGGATACTACATATGAGATTCTGAATTGAATGAAACTTCCAAGTAACTTAATAAAATGAGTTTTAAAAGGACTAATACAACATGATAGATTAAATAAAGACTAACTCAGCTACAAAAACTTCCAACTCGATTACTAAATTACTAATCGCTAGAAGAGATTCTTATAGACTAATACAACACTATAATGAATAGTACAAACCACGAAAGTGGAAAGACTAATTAACCCACTTTCCAATACATAGCTTCATGAAATGCATATATGGGCTTAAGATTCATCTTCATTATCATCATCATCAGACTGGTCATCATCATCGAGAATCGCCTTGCCCACCTCGGTGACCGCATCCATTAGCCCCGAGCCTAACCCTTTCCCCAACACCTCAATAAATTGACCTGCGAAGCCACTAGCACCTCTTTTAGGCCTTTGCTTCACATTCGGATCGGTAGGAGGGTGATCCACAGTCCTTCCGAACTTATAAGAAAAAGCTAGTGCTCCTTGTGCCTCACCGTTTGAGGTCACAATGCTTTTACTGATATGTTTTTTTCATCTTCTGCTGCATCATCATCATGATCACCAAAGCATTTCAGCAGTTCTGAGATGAGCACGCGGACTTCACCAATATCTTTGTCCCTTAAACCGTGAGCTTTACTTCGTGACTTGAGCTTAACAACCAAATCAAGATGGTTCTCTTGAGCTATAGCAAGGTCGATGGTGAACTTAACGTTGAAGTTCCATGTAGGGTTTGAACCACCTTCCGAGTCAACTGATGTTTTTCTCTCGGCCGAATGGAGGATATTGTTGTGGTTGCGAATGAAAACTACGGCATAAGGTTTCATTTTTTTGAGATGAATTACGTACTTCAATCCTCGAGCGGACTGAATTACAAGCTCTAAAGGACTGTAACTCATGATGTGTGGACTTTAATTGGAGGGACGAGTATGGATGTGAGTGAATGTATATACTGGTTTGCTATTATGTTAGGCTTGGCAAAGTAATTACTTCAAAGTGGGTCTGTAGCCGTGTTTTTTAAAAACGCCGCTATAGGTCTGATATTTAGCTTGCAGATTATAAGGTGGCTTATAGCATCACTCATAATCTAGTTATAAGTGTGCGAAGACACGTATAAGATTGGAAAATTCCTAGTAAGGTATCACAAGTGAATCATTCAAAGATGATTTTTACAATTGATTAATATCTTTGTAGATGACAGACTTATATTTAAGAAGACTTTAAAAATTAAAATCTTTCGTAGGTGGTAGACTTAGTCAAGAAAACTTTATAATTAGGAAAAAGTTTAGTAATTCGTTAATGAATTATTTCAAAAAAATTTTTAAAGGTGAATTAAAAAAAATTAATTTTTTTATTTCAATAAAAGTGATATAAAAAATTTTCTAAAATAGTTTATTAAAAAAATGTTCTAAAGGCATTTGTTAAAGAACTTTTGTAAAAACCTGCCACAAATGAAATTGACTGGCCATGTTTCATTGTTTCATTCAAATTTCTCTCCTCCCCTAACTCATCAGCATCACAAAACCCTACCACTTTTATTGTTAGCTTCCTTTACTTCACCTTTTCAATTTGTATTATTTTCCAATATTTTACCTTCTAGCCACCTTTCAAAATACCTCATTAGTCAATGCAAGTCTTCTCATAGTCTCACACTAACTCTCTTCAATCTCTCTACTCTTCCATTTTTTTATTTTTTATTTTCCGTTTTAATTTCTATTTACTTCAATTTATATTTATTTATTTTATGGTTGATGATTTTTTTTTTTTTTTGCCTTTTTGATAGCAAATTACTAATTACTAATCTTCCACTAAGGTTTCTTATTATCCTTCAGCTATGCAAAAATAGACTCTACAAATAAAATAAGGTTACTTTTCCACGTGCCTCTCAATCAATTAAGGTGATAGTATGTAAAGTATTCATGCCCAGAGAATTTAGCTGGAGCTCGATGGTTCCACCTAAGAAAACCTTTAAACGATGAAAACCATCACCGCACATTATTTTTGAAATGAAACCTGGTGTTGACGTTTAGGAACTTCTATAATTAAAACCCCCATTCAAGTGCCAAAAAGATTACACAAATTGTGTGCAAAAACATTGAGGAACAAATGCATATTATTTTTCATTTTGAAGGAAGCCAAAGCTAAAATAGAGTCAAAACCAAAAGAAAAAAGTTCTTAGTTATTCAAGGAGACTTTGATAATATCTTTGTAGATGGCACGGTTGAGATTTGTGAAGGTGTGCTTTGGCAAAGAGGCAGAGATATATATATTTTTCTTTTTGAAGGAAGGCATAATTATATTTAAAACAATAAGTTTTGAATTACTAGCATTTTTCACAATATACTGTAAATTGTCAAGTAGTATTATTCTACTTATAAAATACAGTAAATGGATGAATATTGTTCCATTACTTTTTCATTATGTGATCTTCCGAGAAAATGAAAGAGAAACGCATCAAGTGGGAGGTAAGAGACTTCTATTCTTTTGCCTATGCACTTTTCTTGGCTATATGTTCACTGGTTCAACAACCTCTAGGCTCCTTCTACGCAAATCTCCTCAGGAAAAAACAACATCAACTCATTGTTGAGGAGCTAACCTTGTGATTTAGAGTTTTATAATGATCCAAGTATAGCTGTAGGTACATCTATACTTACATCCCAAAAGGACCAGTCAAAGTATAATTAGGGTTTCACCTGGTAAACATTTCCTATGGGTCTCATCAAACGTTCATACGATATAGGTTTAAACAATCAAATCAAATCAAATTTGTACAATTTGGGGCATTAAAATCTCCCCCATCTAAATTGCCAATGTATTTGCCAGGGTCTGTGTTGTGTTGCAGTGCCCCTAAGCCATATGACATAATTAATTTTACTCTAATACCATTTATTGTCATGTTCCCAACTGAACCAATAGGTTAGACATGTGACAACAGTTGCACACTTGCAAAGTTTTTACCTAGCAATTGCGCAAAGACTACATAAGAAGCAAAACTATCCTTAAATAATAAGTAAGTAAAATCAAATCCAATTATCATCAATAATTTAATTGTCAAAGTCTCCAAAATATCAATCAAAATAAATTCCAAATTCCATGTGCATAAAAAACTAAATAATAAGAAAATACTAAATACATTCAATCTATTTTTAAAAGATCCCTGAACTCCTATCATGCGCATACCTAGCGAAAGTCCCAACACTTGCTATTTCTTAGGAAACACTTTCAAAAATGGAACTAACGTCTCTGAAGATTAGTTTAGAGAATATTAATGCAACTGAACGGAATAAAACTACAAATGGTACATTTCTTAGAATTAATAAATGGTGAGCAAAACAACTAAAATTATCCCCAAAAGAAAACAAACAATAGAAAGACTAATACACGTAGTGTAACATTAAGATAATTGATAGTTTATATAAATAGAGTCACACGCAGCTAGAAAGGCTGTAGGCACAAAACAACACCATTACACTAGTTCATTACTTTAGGAACACCCTGCAATAACTTGCTTACTACAAAATATTTTAAGAAGTGTAGTGTCTATTACACATACTTTAGTATACACATATATAATACATGCAAAATACAATTTACAAGGGAACTTGTAATTTTAAGTTACAATTTTGAAAAATGTGACTAGTTAATGTTAGGAGTTCCCTTGTAAAATACAACTATGATTGCTTTATGTACACTTAGCTGTGTGCACTACTAGTCATTCCCTTCTAAGAATGACTATCACAACACGAAATTAAATAGCAAATCAACCACCACAACAAAGGACAATCCACTTTCCAATATATATTCCCTTCAGATCCCAAACTTCTTGATCAAACCCAGCTTCAGTATGCTTCTTCATCATTAGCATCATCATACGAGTAAATCAGCACAGGAGTCAACACCAGACGGGTCAACACCAGATGGGTCAACACTAGACATCAAAATTTTTTTTAGTTAATTCAATTAGTAAAATATCTTTATATCGAATAAATGATCTCAATAAGAATTCTATGATCATAAAAAAGGAAATCTATTGATGTCTTAGTTTAATGGTATGGATCAATTATCATAAAATGGATAATATAAATTTCAAATCATACAAAATCTATGAAAAGAAAAGAAAAAAAAAAAAACGATTTAGTGGAAATGTCACTTCACTTCAAAAAAAAAAAAAAAAAAAAGTGAAAATATCACTGGATCGTATTATCATTAATCAATTACATTATATGTTGATATTTACAAATAAAAAAGATATATGCATATTTTTCTTTATTTTCTTTTCTAAGTGGATCCCATTACCATTGTCTTTAAAAATGAACTCTTATACTAATTGCTACAAGTTCCAAGTATGTTATCTTGCAAAATATTATTTGCATCCTTTCTTATTGTTTATTACGCATTTCTTTACAGTCCTTACACCAAATTATCTACAACATAACCATCCACGTTAGCATCAATATTCAATATTGCTATCCAATTTATAATTGTCTATCTTAAGATTGGCTTAGAGTCTTAAAAAAGTGAAAAACCACCTATGACCCAATTTTGAGACAAGCAACTATCTATAAGAGTAATGATATAACTATAAACTACTTTACAATATTTTTACAAGCTATTGATATAATAAATTCTTACTAGTTCTAATATGGGCCCATAACTAACATCACATTTTTACTTACTTATAAGTATTTTAAAAATGCTAAAAAATCACATCAACAGTTTGTAAAAATATTATAAAATAATTTGTATCTATAGCATTACTCTATTTATAATAGTCTATGACACTTTCGGGGATGTAATTAATGAATGTTGAATTACCATGACTGTAAAGACTAGATTTGTGGTTTAAGCCCACATAGAACAATGTGTGCTAGCCCAATAAGCCCAAAACAATAGATTTGTTAGAGAGTGGATTTTATAAGCAAACTACGAAACTACATAAGTTTAGGCTCAAGAATGACTAGGCTCCAGTTAAAAGGGTAAGAGACATAAATTCAACATAAAATTCCTCCTCGGGCAAGTCCGAGGACAAATTGTTCATATATTGATCACATATAATCTTTTTACAATGAGTTCTTGTATTTTTTTTTTCTCTCCCATGTTCCAATATTGCATGCCCCTTTTTATGGAGGTCACTTCCTTATATAGTTCCCTCCAATACATCCTAGCCTTTCACCTGTTCAATTTCTAGGGAACCCATTGGATACTTGTCTCATCAAGACCTTTTTGGAGGTAGTAGGAGTTGTGAAGACACAGGTGTCATTTCTTCATAAATGCGGCTAGTTCGGATGGTGTAGTACATTAAATATGGAGGTGACAATCACCTTCCCAGATATTTCTTCTTTCCGTTACTGACACGGCTTTGTTACCTTCCTTGGAGCTCCTCTTTCCAGTATGGTTGACTACCTAAAGCATTCTCGAGATGCCTTTACTCCTCGGGAACCCTAGTTCCCATGCCAGTTCCTCTTTTCTCCTTGATCTTCCTGTTTATATGCACATGGATCTTTAATCATCATTGAGTCTTTAATCATTCTCGGGTAGGGCCCATAGTCCAAAAATGTGCTCGGATCACCCGCCCCCACAATGACCTTCTTAGTTATATGAATGTGTTAATAATGATAGGAATGACTAATCCTCGAGGTGGTTCATCTAATCTTTTGTGGTTCCCAATTGTGTGGTCAATATTTGTTAGAGGTTATCTAATGAGGGTTTTAATGAAGCACTAATACGTTGTTATTATAATAAATTTGAATTATGAATTTTTTTTAATAGATGCTCCAAGGGAATTCATTTATAATATACTTTAAAAAAAAAATATGGGAAAAGAAAAGAAAAACTAAATTTTTTTACAATTTTTTATATTTCCCATAAAAATTGTATCAAAACTTTCATAAAATAATTTATTAACAAATTAATACCATTTTTTTTTATTTACAAAAAGAAAAAAAGGAGTTCATGTGTGTAATCATTACCCTACGTCCCATTGTACATTGCTATTTAGATGCTCCAAGGGAATTCGTTTATAATATACTAATTTAAAAAAATTATGGGAAAAGAAAAAAAAACACTAAATATTTTTACAGTTTGTTATATTTCCTATAAAAATTGTATCAAAACTTTCATAAAAATAATTTATTAACAAATTAATACCATTTTTTTTATTTACAAAAAGAAAAAGGGAGTCAGTGTGTGTAATCATTGTGTTACATTCCATGGTACGTTGCTATTTGGACTTTTTGGTAAGTTTAATTGGCACCATCGGCGCATGGCAAGGCATGCCACTACTCAACCTCCTTATCACAATTTTTGCATATTAGGAAGTATGATTCGATATTGGTACTTGAACACAAGACCTATCGCTACACCACACTTGCAAAAGTTATTAACAAATATCCTAAAACCATGATTTGATTATTATTATTAGTATGGAATCAGGATAACCATGAGCACACTAGAGAAATTATTGTTTTACTTTTATTATTTAACATCATGGATTAGCTTATTATGATTAGGACTACAAGTTGTTTCCTAAAAGGGTTGCGGTAAATCGTAAACGTCAACCAATTTGACTTGAGCTAGGCCTTTCTTGTATTCTATATAGTGGGCAAGTCAAAATTTGATATTATTATATTATCATTATCATCATCTTGTGGCTGTCGTTATCACGATCATAGGTTTTTGGCATCTCTCTTGCTTCAATAATTTTGATTGATTTTTTATATTTTTTATTTAGCGAATGATTGAAGTCATTGATTTTAGCCTAAACTGTCCGAAAGCACGTGAAAGCAAATTCAATTACATTTTTTTTTTCTTTGAGAAGCAAATTCAATAACATTTAAAATGTGCTTTTTGTGTAGATTTGGAAATATTATATATATTCTGATTTTTTATTTTTATTTTTATTTTTTTGACAAGAGTGTCCCCTGTTTGCCTGTTTCGGTGGCTTTAATAGATACAACAAAATGTAAAATCTTTTTCACCATATCGTGGTGACATTGGCGAGGATGTCATGTTAAAATACCAACAAGTTCTTTAGGTAGAATGCAAGACATGCAGCAATAATTTAATTTGACATGAAGCCCTATTCAAAGAGAATGATATTATGGGCCAGTTTGTCAATGTCGTTTAGTGGTAAGCAGATTATTTTTTCCAATACGTAATCATGGCTTTATAACTACCTATGATTGTTACGTACTTACGCTTCCACAATTTCTAATGAGTTTCACCACGACTATGTAATCAACTAAGGCGCATTTGTTAGTGCTTAGGGGTACCTTATCTTTCCATTATTACTACTACTACGACTACTATTACTATTATTATTATTATTATTATTATTATTATTATTATTATCTATATATATATATATATATAAAACCAAAGCCTTTAGAGCTTCCACAATTTTCCACGTCACTACTATTTTCTTTTTCTTTTTATTTGCCACATCATTTTTTTTTTTTTGCTCCAATTCCAATTAGAACACGTCTTTATTTCTCTCTTTTCGTAACCCTTCTTTGCCAAAACCCACACTTCATCATTGACTCAAATAAAAGCTGCCTCCATAAACCCTAAACCTTCAACAACCCTAAACGTTGTAGCTAGCATCTCCCTCTGCCTCCAAGAAAGCTACTATACCTTCCAGAGACTTTATTCTCTCTCTCCGGCTACAATCTCTCCAAGTATATAATCCACTATATACATATATTTTTAATGTTTGCAATAGAGACTAAGGTACCAGCACAAGCAAAGGATGCAGTCATAGAGAAAAGTGAGGTTATGAAAGACACTGCAATAGAGAAGGGAACACAAGTAAAGGACACTATTGTAAGCACAACTAAGACAACTGCGGATTACACAGCATCAACCACAAAGAAAGCAAAGTTGCTCAACGTTTATCCATATTGGGTTTTCAGTTGTACATCTAATCTTCCTTAGGAGTAGAGTATTCAAGTTATGTAGCTACAGAGCTTACAATCAAGCTGCTAAGGATCCTATTGTAGTGACAAGAGAGAGTGCAAAAGAATAAACAACTAGAAAGAAAGAAGAAGCTGAGAGAGAATTGGAGGCTAGAAGATCAGCCAAAAAAAGGTATGTGTGTACCAAAATTATATCTTTACTATTGCATAGACCTTCAATTATATGACTTTTTGAACATGAAATTCTACATGTTTACCTTCACACTTCACAACACTAAATTGATGTTTGTAAAAGTAGATCACTAATTTAAAGTTGCCACAAGACAAGTATACATTTATTTAGAATTGCCAAAGACTAAGGTAGTATTAACTGTATAGATGCATAATATGGATTATGAAAACATGTAGCATGGTAAGAGGAGTCTTGGCAATAATTTAGATTGAATTTAGTAGCAGTAGCCAAAATTAGGCTACGATTAATTCTCAAGCATTCATTGGTTTGTTGTAGTTCACCCTTCAATAGTGTACAAATAAACATTCTCTTTTTTTTTTTGTGTTCGTAACTAATCTGTCATTAAAGACTTTTTATTTGAACTATTTTTCCTTTGTTAATGCTCTTTTTTATTCAATTAAAAGCTTGTATTTTGTTATTGTGATTTTCATGTTTTGATACTTTTGTTGTAAGTGAATGGACAAGTGCTTGCATTGCGAGTGTCCTAGCCAACGTATTCAAATAATTTTTATTTTTTGGTTACATCTTTCATAGTTTATGAATTATGTTTGTTTTAATTATTCAAATTAAGCTCTTCCTAATTGGAGGCTTGGAGTGACTAAACTTATTGGGAATTTCTATTGAGACCTTGCATTGAAGATAAGAACATTGGCCTGATCCCTTCGTGACATTCAAGGTTTGGTCTTATCAAAATGAAATTTTTTCTAAGCAAGGTATGCTTTAGTTTCCCCACCTATCAACTAAAATCCAGCTGAATTTAATTAAGTCTTTTACTATCTTTGATGTTAGGGTGTGCTGTCAATTAGGGGTTTCATTGTACACTTTTTTTTTTTTTTTGCAAACTGATTATTAATGTACCTTTAAGCAAATTAAATATATATGATTACTATTAAATTATCCCGTGCATCGCACGGGTTAGCGACTAGTTATTATTATTATTATTATCATGCATGAATTTGAATCTATGACTAAGGTTTTCCTAGCAACATGTGGAAACACCCCACTTGTCCTAGCCGACCAAATTTGATGACAATGTTGGTGGCGTGTCCTTGCCTTAGAAGTTGATTTCGATGGGTTGGTTGGCTACTCGTTGCATGAAAACTTGCTTCCAATAGATTCGACCAATCTCCACCACCACAGGTCGTGCGCTGTTCTCCCTTGATATGTGTGTTTCTTTGCTAGTATTAGGTTTTCTTCGATTAGATTTGGTCCAGATTTGATGAGATCTCATCGAGATCCCAATGAATATGACAAGACCTTGTTGAGAATCTTGAGATCTCAACAAATTCATAAGATTTCAGCCAAATCTACTCTCCTCGCCGTTAACCAACTTCGACTGACACTTGAAAGACCCAATTCACTTAAACTCAAGCTTCTTCCTAGTCGGGCAATGGGTGCCGTTTTGGGACTCGAGTGATCGGTCGGTTTGGGTTGGGCATAAACTTGACTTTTGGACAACCATATCTATGACTTTTGTTTTATGATGATTGTTTATCAAACCAAGATACTACTTGGTTTTTTATGTAGTTGAGATTTGAACTAATATCTCTTATTTGAAAATAAAAAGCTTTATTAAATTAACTAATTGAAATCCACATCTTATCTTATATTTCTATTGTACCCCACATCATGGCCAAGTGCATAAAAGCATAAAACACACACACACACACACATATTTCTTCTTTATATACCTTGCCACAACTATTTTTGTGTAAATCATATATGTATATTTTTTAATCTATGAATGTAATTTCAATTTGATCCTTCAAATTTAAAAAGTCTGTAATTGGTCCTTGAATTTAGAGAATGGAAAAATCTCCATCTATTTTCTATTTACACTACTAAACATTGGTAGCAAATTACTTAAATTTTCTCCATATTTTAGCTAACCACTTTTCTTTTCACCCACATCTAATTGCTTATTCTAAACCCTGTTTCATTTAAATATTATTTCTTCATTCATTTTTAAGTATTCCCCTCACTTTTCAAAACACCTACTTTAGTTTATCATAGTTACAAAGGCACAAAAATAATAAACAAATGTTTAGGGAATGAATAATGTTCCCTAGAGATAAGGAGCAAATGTTGCTAAAACCCATCTTAGGAGGGAAATGGGTAAGCTTATGTATGTAGATTTTGGGGCTTTTTTGGTTATCCATGTTCATCCCTTACACAATTTTAGGTAATCTGCTACTAGCTAGTGCTCTAAATGGATGCTAAGATGCCTCATGTTTTAGGGATCAAATCAATCAAACAACATATGAGAAAATTTTCCTGTGCTCTTTGAAAGAAACACTCCCTCCTCTCACTCCAATGGTAGTTCTCACTATAAATTTAATTAACAGGAAACACTTTTATGTAATAGAAAAATTATTATTATTCTTAAAATACTAAATAATTACTCTTTTTTAAAAACATAATTATGGGAACAAAATCAAATTGATCAAATGTTTAAGAGACCAAAATCAAACTAACCCCTTAGATGTAAGGATGAAATTGTTCTCTTTTTGAAATTTCATGGACCAAATCATGTTTTTTTTTTAAAAAAATTAAACAAAAAATTTAATTTCAATAACCAAAATTAAATCTATCCCAAACTTTAAGAATCATGAGTATAATTTACCCATTATCTCTTTAATCTTTATGATGGTAAGCTTTTTACACTCTCATGTACCTCTTTTTTTCCTTTTCTTTTTCTTTCCCACACAACCCAACTTTTCACCTGGTTCCTAGCTCTCATTTGAACTTACACAACAATTTACCCTTGAAGTTATATTCTGTTTGCATAAGCAATCATTCCATCTATATTTTTTGTTGAGTGTCATATAAGCTTGATACATATATTCAGTTCGTCTAATATAATAATGTCACGTCATTTTTCATTATGTTGCATCATTTTCATTATTCCACGCGGTATCATTTTGTTGGACAAATTAAATATATATAAAAGATTATAGAGACCATAAATATCATTGTCCTAAACCCTAATGAGTATACAAAAGTTGTTTAACGCCTAAGTAGCAAACTTTGGTTTTGATATAAGTTTGTTGCATGGAAAATTCTCTAGAAGCACTCTCACACAAGATTGATTGTAAAAACTTTATGGGTGTAAGAAAGATCTAACAAAAAATAATAAAAGACTAATACAACACATAAGATAATTGATGGATAAAATAAAGACTCCCGCAGCTACAAAAGCTGCCAACGTTACACCGGCAATACACTGCTACTCGATTACTAATCGTTAGAAGACATTCGTAGAATGACTAATAAACACTAAATTGAACAGCACAAACCACCAAAGCAGAAAGACTATACTAATTAACCCACTTTCCAATACATAGCTTTTGAGGTGCATGGGCTTGCATTATCACCTAGATATCATATAACCCTTTAGATTCCTATAATTCCTTGAACTGTTGGTCACACCCAGTTTCAAGAATATTTATCTTCATTATCATCATCAGGCGTGTCATCATCATAGAAAAACACCGTGCCCAACACACTCATTAGCCCCGAGCTTAATCCTTCTCCCGACCCCTAAACAAATGGACGTGCGAAGCCATTAACACCTCCTTTAGGCCTCTGCTTCACATTCGGATCAGTAGGTGGGTACTCCACATCCTCCCGAACTTATAAGAAAAAGCTAGTGCGCCTTGTGCCTCACCATCCGAGGTCACAATAATGCTTTTACTCATATGTTTTTCATTTTTTGCAGCATCATGATCATCATCACCAAAGCCTTCCAGCAGTTCGAAATGAGCACACGGACTTCACCGATATCTTTGTCCCTTAAACCGTGGGTTTTTGGATGCGACTTGAGCTTAACAACCAGATCAAGACGTACGCTTCTCCTTAGCTATGGCAAGGTTGATGGTGAACTAAACGTTGAAGTTCCATGTAGGGTTTTAACCACCTTCCGAGTCAACCGATGTTTTTCTCTCGGAGGAATGGAGGTTATTGTTGTGGTCGCGAATGAAAACGACGGCATAAGGTTTCATTTTTTTGATATGATTTACTTACTCATATTGGGTGGACTTTGGAGAGACGAGTATGGATGTGAGTGAATGTGTATTCTATTATTTTAGGCTTGGCAATATAAGGTGGCTTATGTAGCATCACTCTTTCATCTACTGATACTGAAGCTTCTATATAAGCGGTTTCTAAAAGTGCTGTTATAAGTTAATCTATTACGTGGTCTTGAAAAGCACCGGAAAAAAAATGCTGGTGTAGGACGATTTTTTTTTTAAGTGAAGCCCAAGCAAATACAGTTAACGTTCAAGAAGATTTTTTTATTTTTTATTTATTTTTATATAAAGATAGAAATTCTACTTTAACCTAATTTAAGTGTATGTGTGTGTGAAGCTCTTTCCTAGAGACTTGAATCCCGGCTCTTACCCTCTACACTCCACAAGCACTTATACTAATAGAGTGATTATCGAATTATAGGTGTGTGGTGGTCATTCAAGAAAACTTTTTAGAATTAATATCTTTGTAGATAACAAACTTATTCAAGAATACTTTAATAATTAAATATTTGTAGATGGCATGGTTGAGATTTGCGGAGGAGGGTGTGCAACGGAAGAATTTAATTTAATTTAATTTAATTTATTATTATTTTTTCATTTTTAAGGAAGCCATAATAAATGTTTAAAACCATATGTTTTAAATTACTAACATATTTTCACAATATATTTTGTAATTGTCGAGTATTTCTCTAACTAAAAAACAGAGAAATGGATGAATTATATGTTCCATCACTTTCTCATTGTGATCATCATCGGAGAAAATGAAAGAGATAGGCATCAAGTGGGAGGTAAGCGACTGAGTCTATTTCCTACACACGTTTCATGGCTATTTGTTGACCGGTTCACATTAATAGTGGGACTAAACTGGACTTCATGACCTTTTATATGGCATTAGGGCCTACGTTATCCCTCAAGTAACCAAAAAAGAAGAAGAAGATTATACGTGGCGTGGGCAATGGACATACCTTTGCGGTAACTTAAAATTGAAACAAACTCGTTATTAAAAAAAAATAAAAAATAAAAAATAAAAAATAAAAAATAAAAAATAAAAAATAAAAATGAAACAAACTCTATGTCATTGGACCATTGAGGATCATATAATGTCAAAAATCTTATTTAGTTTTTTACATATTACATACACTAAAAAAGTCATGATACAAATTCAAAAATTCTGTTTAGTCATGCAGCCGATAAATTTATCAAAGTTATGAATTATTCTAAACAGATAGTATGGATAATATTTAAACCTCAATTATCAATCACCAACTCAAAAACAATAATAATAAAAGGAATAAAAGGTAGTAAAGTAGAAAACCAATGAAGAAACTATACAAAGGAAAAACCATTATGATAGATCCAACCCTGTAAAAAATAAATCATTAGAAATAAGAGTTACAAAAATTTACTTACAAAACCTTTGAAATTAAAATCTCCATTATAAGTTGTAATCCTTGCAAACGTCTCACTTGCCTTCCTACTGTAGTGGTTCAAGAACCTCTGGAATCCTTCTACACAAATCTCCTTCACCAAAGAATCCTGTTCACAATCCGAAACATCGGGCAAAAATAACACCAACTCTTTGTGGTTTCAAGGAGTCAATGGTTTAGATTAAAGAAAAAACTCTCAAATTAAAACTCTAAACAGATCTCACAAAGAGTAACACTCAAAGGAGAGGGATTTAGAATTGTTTTGTAATGACCTAAGTATAGCCTTAGCCACATTTGCACTTATAACCCAAAAGGCTTAGTCAAGCTACAATTGAGGTTTATCATAATCACTTACAAACTCAAAATTCACCTAATAAACACTCAATGTGGGATTCAACACATGCCCATACAACACACACTTAAACAATCCAATCAGATCTATACAATTTGAAGTACCACAATCTCCCCTACTTAAATTCTTGATTTCTCATTAGGGCCACATTGTGTTGTAGTGCCCCTAGGCACATAGCAATATTAGGTTTACTCTAATAACATTTTATTGTCATGCCCCCAACCAAACCAGTAGGCTAGATACATGACAATGACTACATACTTATAAACTTTTCACCTAACAAGCTTGCAAGGCCTACATAAAAGAGTAAAAGAATCCTCAAACAATCAGTAAGTAAAATTAAATCCAATAACGGATAATTTAATTTTCAAAGTCTCCATAGCATTAATAAAAATAAAGTCCAAATTTCAAGTGGATAAAAGATTAAATATGCCCAATCTTATTTCAAAGTATTCCTAAACTCCTCTCATACGCACACCCCTGCCACAACACTTGTTATTCCTTAGGATTTGAATTTGAAAGGGAGAGAAGGGGGGGGGGTTTGAGTTTTGCAACTCAATAAATAACCAACTCCTAATTAACTAACTAGATAATAAAGCAAATTTACAAGTAAAATAAATGAGCTTACATTGTTATATTAGAATAGAACTTAATAAGCTTAGAAATGTTGTTCAGTTCAAATGGAACTTTGGACAAATGAAATGCAAATACTTAAAAATGAAATTGTAATTTGCAAAGTGTTCTAGAGCAATGAAAATTGTAATTTGCAATGAGTTCAAAAACTTCAAAGAATTTCGTTGGAATTGAAACAATAACTATATTAGATTTCATATTCTTAACAAATTTCATTATTTTATGACTGTGATCAAGCTAGATCCTTGTAATTAGACTCAGAATCACGTGTAGGCCATGATACACCACAAAAGTAACTAGTTTTTTTTATGCTAATGTATAAACCCCATAGTTTGGGTCCAAAGTATGGTCAATCTATACATTAATTCTTCTATAAGGTTATGTAGTCTTATGTCAGTCTATATCCAAAATCATATTTTAGACAATATTCTATTCAAATCATGTTCTTTTAAAAAATTTGCATATGTTTTATTTAGATTTGAGAAGAATATAAAATTCTTTAAATCAAGTTAAATTATTTAAATCATTGTAGCTAAATAATCAAATAAAAATATTTGAAAGAAAAGACAAAGATATACTAAATTATTTTAATTAAACAAAATATAACTAGGTTAGAAAAGGTAATTCACACTTCTCCCAAACCTTCCCTTTTAAGATCCACGAATACCACCTAAAACAATGAGTCAATGACCCAATTACATCAATTTTTATAGGTGATTTGATTTACTTTCACGCTTGGTTAACTAATGTCTATCGGGCCATTACGAAAGCTCTCTAACTAGTTATATACCAAGTAATAAAGGAATTTCTATATACATAAGTTCTAGATCTGTTCAGTACCAAAAGAAAAAGAATACATTTAAAACATCTTATAATCAAAGTTAGGCCAACGGGTGAAAACCTCATGGCCATGGGTGCATCATACATTCTTTATGAATTGTAACTATCAATCAAGTTCTTTACCATGCTCCACTTCTATGTACCACAAATAAAAAAATAACACCTATCTTCTTTAATTTTTCCTTTCACAACTAAAGTCGAGATAATCTTATAGCCTAGAATTCTTGCCAAGAACCACGCAACATGTGTGGGTATGGCCATTTGCCAATGCACTTATGCACAATGAGAATCATGTCTCTCTCTCCTCTTGGAATATGCTGCTACCGTACAAGGGAAGCAGGTGCGGAGCCAAGAATTTTTGTTTGAGGGCCATATATATCAAGACCACTCCCCCCACACACACACACACACACACACACACACACACACATACATGCCGGATAACGGGTTGAAAAAAATAGATTCAAATATGTTTGGTGTCAAAAAATATATAATTGCAAAAAATAAAGTTATGTGTCTATAACTGTTAGATCAATTATTTATTTTAAGAGCATCATTGGACTAATTCAAATATTTGGAGGGCCAACTCTTATTTTTATAGGCTAAACTTTGAAAATATTAAAATAATTATATATATATATATATATATATATAAAGGAAAATTTCAAAATTTTGGGTAGCCCTAGAGGGAAGGGTATGGTGGATTACACATACTTCAAAACTGTGACAATTCCTTTGTTTTTGGAGAGTTTGTACTATGTGTACACTAGACATTTTCCATGAGATAATTCAAATTTGATTAAATTACAACTTACAGTACACAACTCTTAATAGTTTTGAATATCATTCATTCCACTCCTACAAGAACAAATAGAAAATCTCGGATTGGCATGCAAATCATAATGATAACCCCCATGTTCCACCTCAGATGAAGTTTTGACTCATTTTGGATCATTCTGAGGGTTTTGGACAGTTTCAGTCAATACCATTCAAAATTAAAATTTTTGCCAGAATGTAAAGAAAATATTGAAAAAGAAAAAAATAAATAAAGCAATCACGTACACTTTGACACCAATTAATATAACAGATTGTTAACGGTGGTAAGTAAAAAATAAAGAGTTAATAATGATCCCAAACGAAGAGCAATAAAAGTTTCTCAATTCAATAGCTGTGAAAAAAAAAAAAAAAAAAATCTATTTTATTATGTGTACGTCGCTTTACTATTGTTTAGGCGAGGATGAATAGACAAAAGGAAGTCAAATGACTGCTTTCACACGTGGTTAGGTTTGGGAAATGACAGTCCGTATAGAGTTGTGTTTTTTTTTGGTCAGAAATAGAACTTTCATTAAACTTAATAATTAATAAGTCTATTAGAGCATTTGCGGAAATGGAGCTAAAGCCATAAAATTTGGCTGATTTGCTACAGTGCACATCTAAAGATAGATGTGCACTGTAGCACTCATCTAAAAAATAATAATAATTTTTTAATCATCAGCCGATTAAAATAATCACTCCCACTCACTTTTTTTCATTCTTTTATTTTATATCTCACCGTCTCCTTCTCCCTCACTCTCAACTCCTTCTCCCTCACTCTCAACTCCCGGATCACTCATCACCGTCGCCGCCACGGACCACCCAGCCCACGCCGTCCCTCGCCGTCCCCCCAAATCTGACCCCCACCCACGCCGTCCCAGCCGCATCTCCCTCTCACTCATCACCGCCGCCACCACAGACCAGCCCAGACCCACGCCCCCTCGCCGTCCCAGCCCAACCCACCCCACGCCGTCGCCGCATCTCCCTCACTCATCTCCCTCGCTCATCGCACTCCAGCTCATCTCCCTCACTCATCATCGTCGCCGTCGCAAGCTCTCATCTCACTCATCAAGCTCTCCACGCCGTCGCCGTCCCACCCAGCCCACCCCACGCCGTCGCCGTCGCCGTCCCAGTAGATCCACTTCAGTCGGTGCTTTCTCTTTTCTTTTGTAGTGAATTTTTTCTGTTATTTGGTCTCTGTGCACATGAATTTTTTTGTTTTTTCTGTTGCGGGTTTAGTGTGATTTTGTGGTTGGAAATTTTGTGTGGATTATGTGTGGATTATGCGGGAATTGGTTGTGTGGATTATGTGTCTCTGTATTGGAAATTTTGTGTTTGGAAATTTTGTGTTATTTTGTTGAGTGGATTCTGTGCACTCTGTATTGGGAATTTTCTGTTTTGCGGGGAATTGGTTGTGTGGATTATGTGGTCTCTTAGTGTGAATTTGTGGTCTCTGTGCCCTTGGAATTGGTTGTGTGAATTTGTGCGGGAAAGCTATGTTTTGTTGTTAGTGTAAATTGTGTGCACAAAACCACATTCTGTGTTGCATAAAACCAAAATTGACTCATGGCTCATATAAATGTCTCTGTAATATAACCTATCAAAAAAAAAAAATGTCTCGAAATATAAATGTAAGTTTATTGTGTAATTTATCTATGTAATTTGTTGTGTCGATATAAATGTTAGTTTGGAAATTTTACGTGTGCGGGGAAGTTTATATATATATTTTCTAATTTTATGGAGTCACGTAGGGACACAGAGTATAATTTGGGGTTAAAAAAAAATATAGCACTAGAAGATTATTTGCTATCACGCGGCGGCGGCGGCGGAAAAAGCGTTGTCGGTGGCGGTGGCGGTGGCGGCGGCGGCGGCGGCGGCGACGGTGGAAAAAAAGTCGTCGGCGATGGCGGCGGTGGCGGTGGGCGGCGGCGATGTGGTGGTGGCGGCGGTGGCGATGGCGGTTGAAGGTGGTTGTGGTTGTTGTTTATTGTATAAGATATATTATTTTATTGTAGTGGATATATTATTTTATTGTAATGGATATATTATTTTATTGTGATGTTTATATTATTTTATTGTGTTAAAAGCTAAAATAGATCCACTGCTGTAGCATGTATGTAGGTAAAATAGATAAAGTAACTTTTGGTGGAGCTAAAAAGCTAAATTTTTAGCTCCACTGCTGTGGATGCTCTTACATCGAAGACTAGCTTTGTCAAAAGCTATTATACTTTCCACCACGGACGGAGGATACAAAAAGATAACAAAAGAGTCTACACTGCTAGCACCAAACTTGGCCAACACATCAATACATTGGTTGGTCTCTCTATATATGTGAACTATCTGCTTGTTGGGGCGTATAGAGTTGTTAGTAAACCTTCATGGAGGATTCCTTATGTAGAATTACCCAAAATGTTAATTTTATTTACAAAAGAACCATAAGCAATTGTTTTTAATAATAATATGCACACTTTGTTTGAGATCTTAAAAAATTGTATATATTAATCTATTATTTTTTTATATAATAGTAATTAATATATATATATATATATATTTTTATGCGGTAACCTTGAATGGTATTGAAATATTTTATTTCAAATTCAATAGACAAACTTGAATAAGGTATATTCAAAATTGTCAAAATCAGGATCTTATGTAGGATTGTGAGAGTTAGATGAGATCGTAGGATTGGATTGTGAATCGTAAAATCCTACATTATTTGAGAAAAAAAAAATACACATTGGTATGTTAAATAATCACATAAATTATACATTCATTGATATAATTACCATTGTAAGCGACTAAATTTCTAGTTTGAAATAAATCAAACAAGTAAAATAGTTTCACAAATACGAATTTATATTGATGATTGTGTGGTACAATTCTCTGTGATTACAAAAGAGTAATCCTCTGATTCGATCTCCTTGCAAAACTTATTGATTAGATTTATGGTATTGTGGATTTGACTTGAACACAAAATATCCTTCAATTTGGTTGAGGGATGGATCGAAGATTATCAAACGGAATTACAATGAATCTCGGCTATGAGCTTGTTTAGAAATTCTTTGTTCTTCGCGTTCTTCGTGTTCTTCGTGCGTTCTTCGTCTTGAAGGTTTGTGGTGGAAGTTCTTCGGAGCTTTAGAGGCTTGGATCCGTTGAGCTTCAATGATTTATGGTTTGTTGATGTTTTCGGACACTTCGGCTTGATTCCCGCGAACTTTAGGATCTAGGCGGATGATCCGGATGATTCTCGCTCAATGTTCTTCGATTTTGGGGTTGAAGTTCTTGAAGTTCTTGAAGGCTTTGAGGCTTGATCTTCGCAGAGCTTCTTCACTTCTCACTTCTGGTCCTCCTAAATGTCTTAGGAAGGCTTCTATTTATAGGAGTTTTGGGGTGGGTGAGTGACACGTGGCTGAGCTTGATTGGTGACACATGTCACGGCTTGATTGGTCCGCTTAAGTCATCGCTTACACGTGCGAGGTTGCTTGAGTCATTGCTTACACGTGCGAGGTTGCTTGAGTCATTGCTTACACGTGCGAGGTCGCTTGAGTCATCGCTTACACGTGCGAGGCTGCTTGAGTCATCGCTTACACGTCTTGTGATGCGTGATTGGCTCTTGCATGACACTTGGCAAATTTCTCGTTGGCTTCGAATAGTGATAGCAAAACCTAGCAGCAATACATGGTGTTCTGTAATTGGCTGTATTTTGTGGACTTGGTAATGTGATGTGTCAGCTTGTGATAGGTCGGGAATTTTCCCTCTCTACAACCATACATCACTACATCCATTTGTAAGTATTATTTAAAGAAACCAAAAATCTCAAAATGTAACACTTTATTGAGATATTTTTTATTTGGTACAACTGTCACTCTCTCTATATTAGAGTGGAAAAAATTGGTCTATTGAGATTTTATTTTTCATTTAGGTCCAACTGAGTCTTTTGTCAAGTTAAAGAAAATTACAAGAAATCAAGGTTGTTTGAGATCAGAATCATATGATCCTACCAATCCTGAATGATCGCAAAGATCCTTGAAAGATTCGGATCGTTTTGAGCAGGTGGGATTGTAAAATCGTAGGATTATAGGATCCAGATCGGGATTTTGACAACCATAGATATATTAGAACTAGTAGTTTCTAGTACCAAAGGAGAAAAAATTGTAAGAATTTAATGATGAAATATTCAATTAAGCAAACCCTAAAACAACCGTGAATACCATATTGTACAAGGGGCTGAAAATTCATAGCAAAGTGATAAAAAGAGTACCCACCAAAAAAAATATGCAGTGCATTTCTATACAATACATTGTGTCCAATAAAAGAGTACGTTTGACTCATCGCTTATTTTGCTGAAAATTGAAAACTGAAAACAATAAAAAAATATTTTTCAATTACTGTTCATTAATAAAAATATTGTGCATTTAACTTAATGTACTGTTCATATCCCATAAACATTGCAAGAGATGCTGGAATTAAAAAAAAAAAAAAAAAAAAAAACATAGTCGCAAGGACGTTTTCATCCCTATCCAAACCAACACTAAAGTCGCATGCTTTTATGATGAGCCACGTTTTACTATGCCCCCAAAAATGTTCAAAAAGACATTATATATAGCTGGTTAAAAGATAGGACCTAAAGAATATATTTTGTAAAGCATTATTGACTGGCCCCACATGTGTCATTGCCTTCCTCCAAAACATCGTCATCCTACAATTTTTATAAGTTTAGTCCTATGTACCAACTTCTCAGTTTATTTTATTATTTAATTTATTTTTATTATTATTTATGGATTTTATTGTATTTTTTGCTATTATTTATGGGTCATACCGTACTATTTCAGTTAATTTTTACTTTTATTTACAGTACTTTTAGCAAATTTTTTTAATTTCAAATGAATAAGCGGATCCCAAAATGACCCTATATATTAGCTTCCTTTACTTCATCTTTTCAATTTGCATTTTTCTAATATTCTACTTTCTAGCCACCTTCTAAAAGACTTCGTCTCTCCATGCAACAAGTCTTTCTCAAAGTTTCACACTAACTCTCTTCAACAAAGTAATGCTAAATATCACAACAAAATTCACAATTTGTTCACCTAATGTCTATTTGACATTATTAATTTTACCAATTTATTTTACTATTTAACTTAATTTTACTACTATTCATGATTCTCACTGCAATTTTTGATACTATTCATAAACCTCACTGTACTATTTCATCTAACTTTTACATTTATTTACAATATTTTTAGCAAAAAATTTTCAATTTTAGCAAAATAAACAAATCCCAAATAAACCCATAGTAAGATGTGAACGGTAAAGTTATAAACTTATCACTTTTATTTTACCATTTACAACTTATCACATAACAAGCCGTGAGTTTTGTTTGGTTAGCGACATTTTTGCTCGTCAATATCTCTATTCTTTCCTTTTCTTCTTCTCCTTTTTCATTTCCATTTTACTTCACTTTCTATTTATTAAGTTATTTTACGGTTGATGATTTTTTTCCTTTTATTTATCAACCCAATTAACAGGAGTCTTTTGGCTTAATATTGTTAAATTCGAAGTTAATTTGTGCTATAGGTCTTGTTCCAACTTATTTAGGAATTTGAGGAAAGAGAGTGAATTTCAAGAAATACCGTTGTTAAAATTCAACAAAAGTAGGAGAGAGAAATTTTTGATTTTCGCAACACCATCACCGAAATTCCTTCTACACATTTCAATTTTTTTTTTTAAGAAATGATATGTGCACACAATTTTTACAATAATTTTACAACATTTTCACAACAAATCACGGGTAATTAGTTATTATTAGTTAAAATTTGAATTTAACACTGAGATTACTTTTTTAATCCAACAATAACAACCTGCCACTTAAAATTTGTTGTAAAAATTGTGTGCACATATCATTTTCCCTCCTATTTCGGCAATGCCATTGCCACATTTCACTTTTTTTTTTTTTTTTTTAAAGAAATGATATGTGCACACAATTTTTACAACAAATTTTAAGTGGCAGGTTGTTATTGTTGGATTAAAAAAGTAATCTCAGTGTTAAATTCAAATTTTAACTAATAATAACTAATTACCCGTGATTTGTTGTGAAAATGTTGTAAAATTATTGTAAAAATTGTGTGCACATATCATTTCTTAAAAAAAAAAAAAATTGAAATGTGCGTAAGAATTTCGGTGATGGTGTTGCCGAAAATCAAAAATTTCTCTCTCCTACTTTTTTTGAATTTCGACAACGGTATTGCCGAAATTCACTCTCTTTCCTCAAATTCTTAAATAAGTTGGAACAAGACCTATAGCACAAATTAACTTCGAATTTAACAATATTAAGCCAAAAGACTCCAATTAACAGTCTATGCAGACGATTTCCATACAAAACACGTGGGAAGGGCGGAAATGTCCCAAGAAAACATTATTGCTAGCCCAAAAAAAAAGGCCCTAAAAGTACTTTTGTAAAAGCTGTTAAGCTGCCCCTCAAATGAAACTGACTGCCCGTCACTGTTTGATTCAAATTTATCTCCTCCCGGCCCTAACACAACATCATAACAAATAAACCCATAGTAAGATGTGAACGGTGAAGTTATAAACTTATCATTTTTATTTTATCATTCACAACTTATCATATAATAAGTCATGAATTTTGTTTGGTTAGTAGCATTTTTGCTCGTCAGTATCTCTATTCTTTCCTTTTCTTCTTCTCCCTTTTCATTTCTATTTTACTTCACTTTCTATTTATTAAGTTATTTTATGGTTGATGATTTTTTTCCTTTTATTTATCAACCCAATTAATAGTCGATGCAGACGATTTCCATACAAAACACGTGGGAAGGGCGGAAATGTCCCAAGAAAACATTATTGCTAGCCCAAAAAAATAGGCCCTAAAAGTACTTTTGTGAAAGCTGCCCCTCAAATGAAACTGACTGCCCGTCACTGTTTCATTCAAATTATCTCCTCCTGGCCCCAACACATCATCATAACAAAACTCTACCGCATATATTGTTTGCATTATCCAATATTCTACTTTCTAGCCGCCTGCCAAAAGACCTTTTAAGTCAATGCAAATGCAAGTCTTCTCATAGTCGTCTCACACTAAAGCCAGTTTGGTTTGAGAGAAAAGTGGTGTATTCTGTATTACTCTAGTTTTTTATGAAATTCAACAACTTAAAAATTTGTTTAGTTTTGTATTTGTATTGTGTTTTGATTTTCAGTATATATAAAAAAAGATTTGAATATAAAAATTAAATACAACTTTTTGATATTTTTATTTTTTTTAAAATATATATAGTGGCATTTTTGTAAAAAAAAAAAAAAAAATTTTGTAAATCCCACTAACACTGAAAAACACTCTCTCTCAATTGTGTTAAATTTTTAATTGAAAAATATAAAGTGAATTAAAGAAAAATCTAGACTAAAAAATAATGCCAAATATAAAATGAATTGAGTAAAGAAAATGAATACATGAGTTCAGAAAATGAATTCACCCTAATGATAACCAAACAGGGCCTAACTCTCTTCAATCTCTCTACTTTTGTTTTGTTTTGTTTTGTTTTTTTTTTTTTTCAATTTTTATTTCTATTTTAGTATTTTACTTCATTTTCTATTTATTTATTTTATGGTTGATGACTTATTAAACCAATATTTTTTTTTGAGGAACACTAAACCTATTGACGGTCTATATTTGATTACAAAATAAATTTTCATAGTGCCATAAATGGTACCACTAATTTTATATAAAAAATCTCACACAAATGTCAATTTGTCTTTATGTCTGAAAATTGATGCTTGAAAATTTATTAGAACGTACAATAATGAGTGGGTCAAACATATCTATCATTTGGTCTTATCCCGGAAAAATTTATATGCACATAAAAGTTATAAGGAATATGATTCCAAAGATCTGATTAAGTCCGAAATTACACGAACTCAAAATCAGAGCAAACACTGCCAAAAATGAAAACTAATGTATACTATATCAGAAGAATAGTTTGGAGATTGTTAGTGCAACTGATCAACTGAATGATACTACCAAGTAATTAAGCACAACAACTACTATTTATCATCCCCATAATAGAAACAGTACTGATACACATGGTAGAAGTAGAACATTAAGATGATTCACAGTTTTAGCTTGACATTCTAAGAAAGACTAGACAAAGATTCACACAGAAACAGCAGAAACCAGTACATATAGCTAATTCGAGATGGACTTGCATTATTATTATATGCATACCTAGATATAATACAACCAGCCTTGAGATCCTTATATACTACTTCCATGACCATATATATCTAGGTTCATTCTTCATCTTCACAATCTTCATCGTCATAACCATCATCTTCATCTTCATAATTATTATCCGCAGACGGGTCATCAGCACCACACTGATCAGCAGCAGCAGCAACATGGGTTTGAATAGCAGACGGAGGCGGGGCCGCAGCGTCAGAGGCAACCACACTTGTCAATCCGGTTGTGTTCAACGCAGTTCCCGCAATCCCTTCATTATTATCCCCAGACGGGTCATCAGCACCACACTGATCAACAGCAGCAGCAACTTCGGTTTGAATAGCAGGCGAATGCGGGGCTGCAGCAGCATCAGAGGCAACCACACTTGTCAATCCGGTTGTGCTCAACGCAGTTCCCGCAATCCCTTCATTATTATTTTCAGACGGGTCATCAGCACCACACTGATCAACAGCAGCAGCAACTTGGGTTTGAATAACAGGCGGAGGCGGGGCAGCAGCATCAGTGGCAACCACACTTGTCAATCCGGTTGTGTTCAACCCAGTTCCCGCAGTCCCTTCATTATTATCCTTAGACGGGTCATCAGCACCACGCTGATCAACAGCAGCAGCAACATGGGTTTGAATAGCAGGCGGAGGTGGGGCTGCAGCAGCATCAGAGGCAACCACACTTGTCAATCCAATATTGTTCAACGCAGTTCCCACAATCCCTTTCACCGTATCGGAGATCAACGAATCCATCCACCCAGCAGGTTGTTCGGTGTCCTGCTCCACACTTTGCGGCGCAGTTGGAGAATTGATCTGCCTCTGCCCTGCTGGTTTCTGGACAGTAGTCACGCTCTCAAACTTGTAAGAAAAGACTAGTGTTCCTTCGGGCTTTTCATCTGTGGTCATAACACTGGCACTCATCTGTTTTTCAGCTACTACTGCAACAGCTTTAGCTTCACCACCAAAACCTTCCAGCAATTTTGTGATCAACACACGGACTTCACCGATTTCTTTGTCCCTAAACCAGTGATCCGTCCGGAGTGATATGAGCTTAACAACAAGTTCAAGGTTGCTCTCTTTGGCCTTGGTGATGTCGAGGTTGAACGTAACTGAGGAGTTCCATGTGGGGTTTGAACCACCTTCTGTGTCCTCCGGTGTTTTTTCCTCCGAGGAATAGAGGTTATTGTGGTTGTCGCGAATGGAAACAAGCGCGTAAGGCTTCATTGTTGTGACACGATTGACGTTTCTCAATCCATGCGCTGACTGAATCACAAGTTGTAAGACCCTGCAATCCATAAGGTGACTGGCTTGTTGAGTCAATGTTTATGGATGGAGATGAAGGTGGCTGCGAACCGATGCTTATAGATAGAGCATCAATGTGCTTGTTCTCGGTGGGGTTGAGATAAACCAATAAGATTCCTTGTGCCACGCACCAACAATAAGGACATTGGCTAGAAAATGAATTGATTATTTTTGGAATGTTTTCATACTATTTTTATAAAAAGTATTAAAAATAAGTTTTTTTATTATAAAATATTCTTAAAAGTATTTTCGAAAATAATTCTCTTAGACATTTGTTACCATTAAAAATAACCAAATATTAGTATCATTATCTGCTTTGATAATAAAATTCAAAGGTACACCCACCTTGATAATAAAATTCAAATATATCATTTTCTGCTTTTATAAAAGACAATAAATTGGTGTTGGTAGACCCCAATGACAATCAATAATTCATACATCAACACAATGATAGTAAAGCTGCTGTATTAGTGTTTCTGTTTGTCAACCCTATTAATTGTAGTGGTTTTCTCATCGAACTCTATAATTGAATTGGCATTTTGGATAAATACTGGTGTGGAGTTGCACGTGCAAGTCTAGTGCTGCTCCTCATTTAGTAAGAGAATTAATACAGATTATTTATTTATTTTTTGTTGAAGAAGTATGAAATCATGTATTTAAATTTAAAATAGCTATTTCAATATCTATTTAGTATTTAGTATACCAATTTCTTAGAACCTATTTACTAAATGTAATATCTACTCACCAAAAAATGCTGCAAAGAATGATAATGAGTGTTATCATCTTTTCACAATATTTAAATTTTTTTGCAATGAATGGTGATATATGCTACATTTTTTTTTTTTTGAAAATCTTCATCAATTTAAATACTTGCAACCATCTACAATGAAGATTTTGTTATTCATACTTCATTTTTTATCATCTTATTTTTATGAGTCTAACTACAATGTTTAGCTTACTTATTTTTAATGAACACCTTTTTAAGTAGGAAAAGAAATTAAAAAAAGAACAAAATAACAAAAGACATTTGTTATCAAAGTTTCTATTAAATAAAATTATAAGTATAGAAGATTTAAACCTAATAAATTAGTGTTCTCTAGATAACAAATAGAACATTATATATCGTCAATCTAAGCATGACTACCAATCTACCACATAATATTCAAAATATAAGAAGAAATTTTTGGGACATTAAAATTTAGTAGGAGTATTTTAGACATTGCATAATGGAAATTTTAGGAATTATAAGATTTCGTTAGGGTTTAACTAAGAGAGTAATAGTAGGAGTATATGCTCACTTACAAGATATAAAGGAGAAAATTATTCAATTTTAATTTAGGGGAAAATGAAACTACCCCAAACATAAAAGAGAAAAGTGCTACTTCATCAATTTGTGTGTGTTAAACAATGTGTGTTTTTTTTTTTTTTTTTTTTTTAATTTTTAAATTTTTTAAACTTGAAAAAAAAATCAACCTAAAAAAATTATGCATAAAACAATGAATTTTGGTTCAACAAATTGACTAAACCAAAAACGAAGTCTAGGAATACAACAAAATGTCACGATATTTTTACAATACCTTTATTTCTACTTGGATGGGTGAAAGGCCAAAGAGCCCATATTTATATATATGTTGGGCTAGGGGCCCAATCCGAGGACGTTAAACACTTCTAGAGGGGTTTGTGTCAATGAGGGAAGAAATGGAATTTGATCAGAGCCACCCGAGGGGAAAACGAGGAAGAATCCCTCCTCGGCTGGGCAAGACTGAGGACAGAGGGCATAGTCTATCATCAAGAGCAACGTTCTAGACAATTCCAGAGAAGAGGATAAGTATTAAGAAGGAACAAGACAAAGGAGAACTATAAAATATCTAAGATAAGGCTGCTACCATGGTATTGAATTCCTTGCAATGATCGAACCATACTTTTCAGCCTTTTACAGTTACTCCCAAAGACTTTAGGGAGGGGCCGATGGGACAAGTATTAGAGTTACCAATCTAAATCTATACGTGGAAGGTGGTAATAGGAGGAGGAGGATAGTATAAAATAAAGGAGAGACCCTAATAGTGGGGGATCTAGAAAAATGGAGAAATAAAGGACGGCAGTAATATGGACCGGACTGGTTACCTAATCCGAAAGACATACAAGAATTGATCTCCTCGGACCGTGCCAAGGGCGACCTTCTTTAAATATAAGTTGCCTGTTCTTACTTTGTTGTCATTTGAATCTACAATAATAATTATCCAACTCATTAGAACCTAAATTTTCAACTCACTTTCTACAAATTCATTGTTTTGGGGCTTTTTGGGCCAAGGTCCATATATCTTTTGGGTCGGGGAACCAAGTTACGTCCCTACACTACCTATGGTGGGTTTTGGTATGATATTTTATTATTTTATTTTAGAGTAATGTTACATTCACAATATTTTCATAATAAATTTTAGGTGGTAAATTGTTACTGATTTTAAATTAGGCTAACCGCTTTTGACCATGCATTAAAAAAAAACAAATAAAAAGCCAATTAAAGAAAATTGTGCCTAAAACAATGAATTTTGGCTTACCGAGTTTGACTAAACAAAAAAAGAAGTTTAGGAAGAAAACAAAATGTCATACAAAAAAGAATCCTAGGAACACAACAACATGTCACAACATTTTCACAATTTTTCTTATTCCCAGCTGTGGTAGGTCTTAGTTTGATATTATTATTTTATTTTTACGTCCACAGCATCGTCACAATAAATCTTATGTGAAAATTTTTTATTGGTTTTAAAATTATACATTAAAAACAAATAAACAAAAAGACAACACAAGAAAATTGTGTGTGAAACCATGAATTTTGGCTCACCCAATTTGACTATATTAAAAAAGAAGTCTAAGAATACAACTAAATATTACAACATTTGCACAATACCTTCATTTTTATGATCCGAAGAGATATTTTTATTTTATTTGAGAGAAATGCTACATACCTACATCAATAATATTTTTAGAACAAATTCTAAACAACAAGTTGTTATTGTTTTTAAATTGAGCCCACTCTTGATATCACTTTTTTATCCATCAAAAATACATTACCACATAAAATTTGTTGTAAAATTATTGTGAAAATATTGTGGACATAGCATTACTTCTTAAATTTTAAAATCAAGCAATTTTCCCTTAATATTTTTCCCTTAATATTATTATTCTCTCAGTTAAGCCTTAACAAAAGCTTATGATTCTTAAAATATTTATTGTGTAATGTCTAAAATACTCCCACTAAATTTTAACATCCCTAAAATTTTTTCATGTATTTTGAGTTTTAGATGGTAGTAATTCTTTGTCTCTTATTTTATTATTTTATTCTAACTTTTAAAAAATTAACACCTCAATAATTGTGAAAATATTGTAAGAATGTGTTGTGTCAGTGTAACTATGTAACTATGTGTGCACACATAAATATTTAAAAGAAAAGACAAAAAGAGCACAAGCAAAACCAGCATACGGTGGAAAAAGGAAAAAAGAAAAAAGAAAAGAGAGGCCCATGAATGATGCATATTGTCAAATTATTATGAAAATATTATAAGAATTTGTTAAGTAAATGTAATTGAATATGTACATATAAATAATGGAGTAAATATTTAAAAGAAAAGATAAAAAACAAAAAGCACAAATAAAACCGGCTGGAAAAAAAAAAAAAAAAAAGAAGGCCAAAGCGCAATGCGGGTTGAACAAACCAAATGCATTGAGCAAAACACTGTTTGCGCATAGGAATAAATGTCTAAAATACTCCACTAAATTTTAACATCTCAAAATTTTTTTCATGTATTTTGAGTTTTAGATGATAGTAATTTTCAGTTTCTTTTATTATTATTTTATTTTGACCTTTAAAAAATTGACACTTCAATAATTGTGAAAATATTGTAAGAATGTGTTGTGTCGGTGTAATTATGTATGCACATATAAATATTTAAAGGTAAAAACAAAAAGAGTACAAGCAAAACCGGCATACAGTGGAAAAAAGAAAAAAAGAAAAGAAAAGAAAAAAAAGAGGCCCATGAACGGTGCAAACTGTCAAATAATTGTAAAAATATTGTAAGAATTTATTAAATTAGTGAAATTGAATATACACATATAAATAATAAATATTTAAAAGAAAAAAGGTCAAAGCAGTGAAGTACGGTGCAGGATGAATAACCAAAATCACTAGATGGCATAGGCTCTTTTTATACAGAGACAAAAAACAAAAAGCACAAATAAAACCGGTTGAAAAAAAAAGGGTGAAAGCGGTGAAGCCTAGTGCGAGTTCATTAAATCAAAATCACTATAAATTCATGTGTAAGTGATGCTTAATTACTCATTATTTGTTGCCTTAGAGTTGTAGTAAAAAAAATTGTAAAATAATCTATGATTTTAGAACTATTCTTATGACTATGATGATAAATTTATTTGGTACAAAATTATATATATATATATATATTATAATTATTTTTAAAAATTCCAAAATATTTTGAAATGATACGTTAAAATTGGCCAAAACCAAAATATTTCGTTTTATTAAACAAACCAAATCTGAAACGAAATTAATAACATTTCCCTTGAATGCCCACATACGTCAGCCTTTTTATTTTTTAAGAAGCCACCCTCAAAACAGAGGGGAGGAATATCATTTAATAACTTTAGATAAATATACATCAAACACTCTTGGAGTAACACCTTACATCCAGGATTGGAAATGAACAAAATTACACGCCAACCTGGCCATTTCGTGAGCAACTCTATTGCCCTGTCTGCGTGTATGACTAAAGAGCACATTCCTAAACGATGAGGATAGCACCATGATATCCTTGATGATGTGACCGAAGCTGAAAGAAGAAGGACCACCATTTTTGAGAGCTTTTATGATAATCTCTGAGTCTCCTTCCACTATTACCTTGTTAAAGTTGAGGTCCTTAGCGAAGCAAAGGGCACCCCAAGCCGCCAACACTTCCACCATCTCTACTGAAGTAGGCGGTGGAATAGGTTGTGTAAAAGCAACCATGACTAGACCCATGTCATTTCGAATTATCACTCCCAAGCCTACGGAGTCGGAGTTATCGAAGGTTGTGCTGTCAAAATTGACTTTCACCCAAGTTGAAGGGGAGGCAACCATTTTAGGGCTTTTAGATGAGAGGGAGTTTTTGGAGGGCTAAAGTAGGACTGTTGGAAATCCAGAAGGCAAGTTGACGCTAGTTGATCGATCATACCCAAGGGAGCAGCATTGTCACCCACACGATGCTTGTTTCGCCTAGTCCAAATTTGATGAACTGTCATGGCAAGCAACTCCAATTGGCCGTTCTTCTCTGCACATTGCTGCCATACATCCATAAAGTTTGAAGCCTTACCCGATTCATTAATCAACCAGTCAAAGTGAATATTCCAAATCTACAATAGGGAAAGACATGACTAGATGGCATGAACTAAGGTTGCTGTTTCCAAACCGCACAATGTACATGTTGCATCAATTGGGATTTGCTGTTTGCTCAGGTTTGACTTCGATGGTAGTGAGTCCAACGTTGCTCTCCAAATTAGATTCTTCACTCGATTAGGGACTTTTAATTTCCAGATACCCTTCCATAGTCTTTTCATATTGGAGAGATCCGAGAGAGCCTAGGATGCTCATTTAATTCCATGTCTAGTAAGAGATGGTAACCTGACCTTATAGAGTATACCCCCTCACTATTCATCGGCCAAGTTATCAAATCCATACGATCGCCCAAACCGCCTACTCACGTCGCTAGTTGCAATAAAAGTTATGTTATTTGATGTCTCTAGTGTCACCAAATACAAGGAGGAGTACTAAAAGGAGAAATGTGTAAAGCTAGGAGCATCCGGGAAATAGAAAAAGGAAGAAGTAAATGTGGTTTGACATTTGATAAAATTTGATAAGATGTTGACATAATTTTGACAGTGAGAGGGAGAGAATAGAGGGAAAATGGTAAGGGACGAATAAATCCTAAGGAGTGTTTGAAAATGATAATCTTGTTTCTATCTTTTAGAAATACATGTAAATAAAATAATATGTAAAAATAGGTATAATATTATTTAAGAATTGAAAATTATTGTTCAAAGACACATACTAAACGACCCCTAAGTCTCATGGCAAAAAATATTTTTACTAATTTATTTTATTAATTAGTTTATTTTTATTATTATTTATGGATCTTATTACATTTTTTAGTATTATTTATGAGTCTCATTGTACTATTTCAGTTAATTTTTACCTTTCTTTACAATACTTTCTATAAAAAAAAATTTCAATTTTAACAAAATAAGTAAATCTCAAATGGAGCCTAAATCATACAATTTTTGTAACTTAGGGCTGTTTGGCATTATTATTTAAACAAAAGTTTTTATTGTTTAAATAACAGTACATGTAAAATTAAAAAAAAAAACGAAAAACAAAAATCAGATTTGTGTGAGTTTTACTCTAGCCGTTCGGGCTTCACCCGCTTTAGGTGATAAAAACAAAAGACACTTCTCTTTCTCTTTTGTATTTTTTTTAAATAACTAATGTGAGCTGCACGTGCAAGTCACATGTTTGCCTATACATTGGGTATTTGTAAATAAAAAAGAAAAATCAAATTTGTGTGAGTTTTACTCTAGCCGTTCGGTCTTCACCTCTTTAGGTGATAAAAACAAAAGACTCTTCTCTTTCTCTTTTGTATTTTTTTTAAATAACTAATGTGAGCTGCACGTGCAAGTCACGTGCTTGCCTATACATTGGGTATTTGTAAATTGTGGGGCTAGAGAACTTGGCGACCCTGGCCCACTTGGTGCTAGGCCCAAGGCCCACGCCGAGAATAGAAGTGCTTGAGGACATACGATGAAAATCCAAATGACCTAGAGATGTTGCCAAGGGCGATTCTGTCCTTGGCATTCCAGACTCCAACAGGAAAGAAGAACGACAAGCCATCAAAGGTAGCCTCCCAGAGTGTTCCCCAAAGAAAGGACGAGTCAGATGGGACGCACAAGGGAGTATGGTGTAAGAGCAGTTTAAGGAAAATCTGTCATCTCCGCATTTAATGCGCCCATCTAACGTCTTGGCCACATTAATGATGAAAGGACCCCTGAACAGTATGGCCTTGGTTGCCGTAACACATAGAGGGTTTGAGAAGGTGGTTGATGGGATGAGCACTCGAGTAATGGCTTGCACACTCAACAGATGAAGGGTCAAGATCGATTGGAAGGAAATATATAATGGGAAAGACCCCCCAAGAATGAGGGATCGCAAGAAAGGGACAGGAAAAGAGAACAAGGAGAAAACGACATAAGTTTGCATGGTCTTGAAAAACCACGGGAACCTAACACTGAAAGTAGAAGAAGAGGAACATCAAGCTCCTTGGGCGAAACACACAGGGACAACATTTCAAGCCTGAACCCATCTCCTTATTGGTCCGTTCACACCCAACCATGTATGGTGATTGTGGCTTAGACTAACACCTAGTTCTTAGGTTTACTCTCTAAAAATTCATTGTATTGGGCTAGTTGGGCTTGAGACCTTTCGTTAGTAGAAAGAGCGCTCAAAACTGACACCCTACATAAATATATCACAAACTTTGAAATCTAAAATTAACACCTTATTTTAGTGTTAAAATTTCAATTTCCATCCCATTGTCTATATTAGTGTAAAAATTTAAGTGTAATGGACAACTAACCAATCCGAATAGTATTTTGATCCAATTGCATTAGCAATACATTTAGTAAAAACAAGCCCTTAAAATCCCATAATAATCTATTTTGTAAACCCATAAGACCCCATAAAAGAAGAAGAAAACAAGATTCTAGCTGATCATTGATGAAATTTAAAAAACCTTGACAAAGTATCACTACCAAATATAGTTAAGACACATCCACTACCAAGCACTATGTCTACCTTGTAATCATAGTTGACTTTAGCCAATGGTTCTTTACAAAATCAATCAAAGCATGTTTTCTAGCTAAATTCAACCACCGAAGGTTCTAGATATAGCTTTATGCTAAAAGGTGATATTATGTAGTACACATTCACATTCTAGTGAGTTTGTTCACATCTCTAACCTTCAATAGAAAAACACTATGATTTTCTATCATTGTGAATCACTTGGTTTTATTGCACTTCACCTTCCACTCTGGTAAAAACCAAACCTTAATATCAAGCCAAGGAAGGGTGCTTCCACATTTAATGTGAGAGGAATCTCCTTGATCCTGCACAACTTGGTATGCTTCATACATCAACCTCTTTGCTACCTGTTCCAGCTCCTAGATTGGTTTTAACCAAAGCATCAGCCTAGAAAGGGGGAAAGAATTAGAGAGTTGAAGCTTTAAAGGATAAGATTAATAGCACGTTTGATTAATTCTAAAGTCAAACAAACACTTGACACTCATTCAAAAATTGATAAAATGAGAAATAACATTTTTTTCCCCTATAAATGATAAAAGTGCTAGATTAATCTCCATTGTGTTCGTTATGAGGTAGAGTGCAATGAAAAGTTTTTTGAATTAAGACACAATAACCACTTTTGGCCTTTTGCAATACACAAGGATCTATATAAGATAGGAAAACTTAAAAAAACAATAATAATAATTACAGAATCAAAAAGCATGACAAACCTCATATGTGACAACATCTCATAATTCATCATTAGCAAGGATAAGATAAGAACCTCAAGGGAAGCATCAATCTTTTCCTCTTGCAAGTTTTATAAGGATGTTAGTGGCTAATTATTCACAAAAAACTAAAAATAAGAAGCATGAAAGGGGCACTCTTATCCAGATTAATGTATCAACTAAAGCTCTCTTAAAGAGGGACTTGTACTACTATTGACAAGTGTCAATAAACAATATTCCTCTAGCAAAAAGCTAATACACATACGTAGGTACATTGAGAAATGCCAGTATAAATTTTGTACATTTTCAAATTAAAAGAGATTATTAGTACCTATAATTATTCTTGCACTCACATAGATAATTACGATGCAGGCATAATAATATTAGCAACTTCATTTGTTTTTCTTCTTAATAATAATAAATAAAAAAGGTAATCTTAGGTTTTCATTTGAATCACCATTTACCATAGTAAGAAAGTAAAACTTCATTTACATAGTAAACATTAAAAGTCAAAGTTTGGAATCACCCGCATTTAAAATTTTGGATCAGTAGCTACATATTACGTCGAGAGTCTATCACCCAATGCACAAGAAAACAAGAACTCCTCCAACTCTCAAAGTTGGTATGATATAATTTTAATCACCAAGACACATGTAATTTAGTAAATCACCAAAAATCTTGAAAATTAATGTATGATGAACCTACTAGCCCACAAAACAAATTCACCAACATTCCTCAATCCAATATGGCTCATTAGTTTGGTCTAGCTAGCTTGTGATCTAAAGAAACAAAAATAGTTGCAGAAATCACAAGATGATAAACAAATGAGGTAACAAGTTAGCAGAAAGGAAACACATAACATTTTAACCAAATCCTCTCACATTAAAAAGATTTTATTTATAATATATTGTTTGCTACTCTCCATTATTAAATGGTCAATACATCATCTGCAGTGGTGCACTTATCAAAGGAACTCATACAATTAAATCAAGTAAGTCTCCAAGATAATGAGAAACAAATCCTTGAAGGGATTTTAGAGTAGCAACAAATAGAACTCAACTATTCAGAAATGAATAAAAAGAAATGACACAATTGAGTGTTTTCCTATAGCAAGCCAAAGCTTTGGTAGTGGTAGTAGCTCCAAAGAAATTGGAAATTTGGTAGTGTATCTCTTGACAGAATTCAAAATGAATAAACTCAACTCAAGGGATCAAAATGCATTTTTCGCTTTATCCTTTTTTGTTCTTCTTTCCATTTGAATAGATAATGAGGGTCGAATTTTTTGTTCATTAAAATTACCTAAGGCATTCAAACACATATGTTGCAGTATTTCTATAGTTGATCAATCTTGATATATCTTAAAAAGTAATAGCGATTCAAGGGTTGAATTAAGAATTTATCAAGGTGGCATAGATGGAAGCTCGCTCCAAACTATAACCGATTTGTGATCTCAAAAATCAGCATGGTGAAGCAAATTGCCAACTACCCATTTATTCTCTAAAAGCTAGTTTCAAAGTGGTATGCATCACATAAATCCCAATATTGCTGGGAAAAACATTCACATGGATTATAAATCCAAACATAGAGAGATATAATTATATAAAGTGTTCCCTAAATAATAGAATGAGACAGAATAATTAGCTGATAAGAAATATCACGTCATCAATTTCTTGGTGAGATAATGTCAGCAAAGATGGTTTAAACATGGTAAAAGCTGTTGATTCTAGGTTTTTTTTTTTTTTTTTTTTGCCCCTATTTTCTTTTGGCTGAGATGGTAAAAATAATAATAAAGGCACACTAAACTCTAATTAGTTCTTTAAATCATAAGAAATTTATAACCATTCAATATCACATTAGACATCATAGGGCCTTTTCACTTCAAGTTATATAGAAGTCATGCAATTTTCACTACATATTGGTAAACTTATAAAACCTTTCCATGGGGTTTGTATCAAAATACATAATTTTCAAATGGGTAAAATCAAGAACAATTACCATATGTGTAGCTATATAATTGGGCACAATTTTTCTCCCTAAACATGGCCACGAACCCATCTAAAAATTCATGCAAGACAAAAAAATTAGCTCATTAACAATAAAATAAGCTAATACAAATCTATTTTTCTAAGATAAAATAATTTAAGTCAAACATTCGGACTTACTATAAAAATAAAAACTTGAAATATCAAATACCAAAATTTTAAGGAACTAAGTTTAGAGCTCACACAAATCAGCATGAGATTTGATTCTGTGCATTGTGAATAATGGTCGATCATGCTGTCTCTAGTGACAATTGCATTTGAGTTTCGACTAATTTTCCACCATTTCCATAGCTTGAAGAACAAAGCCTCCTATTTTAACAAATATTTTCTTTGAGGCATGTTGTTTCATAGCACCTTTAATTGTGTTAACACCAAAAGTGAGAAAATTTTTCACATCTTAAACAAAGAGATGAACAAGAAAGAAATATAGGATAGGAAAAGAAATTCACCTTATAACAATAATTTGAGGAGAGAAAGAAGAAGTACACCATTGACATCTTAGAGAAATTTATGAAGATCTCTTCCTTTGTGTTCTTTGGGGAATTTTGTGAAACATACATAGGACTGGGGTGTTGTCATAAGGTTTTGGGCTTTTGATTTGGAGGATTCCCTAGGTTAATCAAGAATTGCATACTGTGTACCAAAATCTTTGGGCTATAAATGTAAAAATAGAACCACCCACTGGTTTGTATTACTCTACTATTTCTTCACAGATCAGCAATGGAACCATGACAAAGCTAGAAGGAAGTGAAATTGAATGACAAAACTTCAGGCAAAATTCAAATACCAACACAGATTAAAGAAGGATATCTAAAACAAGAATGAAAAACCCACTGAAATTTCAGAGAATTGGGTTTTGGCAAAATTCCCAGCCTTGAGTCAAAGCTGTCATCAAACATGTTTAAAAGCTCACTACCAGTTTTGTGAAATTAGTATCTCAATATAATAAACAAAAGAAAAAGAGAGATAGAAATCAATCAAATTATAGAGAAATTTAGAGATAGAAAATACTTGTCGTGTGAGTTGAAAGAAATCACCGAAGCCAAAGTTTGGCCAAATTAAGTTATAACAAAGACTAATCTCATACACTACACAATTAACACCAAGAATACAATAATAGTTGTAGAAAGCTATTTATAGAACTTACACACAATAGGAAACTATCACACACAAATCATATGACTAGAAAATTTTCATAGACTTAAACAATGGAATTTGTATGGATTACTTATTAACAACTGCCAAAAATTAATAATCTCTAAGAACTATTGAGCAAAATAATAACATGATGAGTTCATGACTTTTATAATCAAGCAAAACATACATATTTCTCTTACATTTTTCACAAATGAGCAAGATTTCCTAATTTAGCAGGCTGAGCTTCAATTAGACTGAGATACTTTAGTTAGTTGTCATACCAGATTAAAAAAAAAAAAATGAAACAATAATATAAAATATTTGTTTTTTTTAATAAAAAAATCACCAAATTGAAAACAAAATTAAATGGAAGAGAGATATAAAATACCAAATGTAACTAATTTTTTAATATTGTTAAAAAATGAATTAATATGTTGTAGGCTCTAGATTAATAGAAGAAGGGGAAAACAAAGTATGATGAATATATATTATTGGTTTTACTTATCCCAATTTGGTCACTCTACATCCCAAATTCCAAAGCAAACACTATCAGAAAACAAAGTTGACATTAATAACATGCATGTATAAAAATAAATGTTCAATAACCACTCCATATTTCTTCATCAAATGTTTAACGGAACTAAAATAGAATGATAATCAATCTTAAAAAAATCAATCAACCCATAGACTCCATATTTCTTCATCAAATATTTAATAAAAAATGAAGCAACGAAACTAAAAGAGAATGATAAATCAGTCTTTAAGAAATCAATCAACCCATAGAGAAGAGAATGAACTAAAAAAGAATGATAAATCAGTCTTAAAAAAATCAATCAAGCCATATAGAAGAGAACTTTAGAGAGAGACACATGTATTGTGATTAGTTGAGAATGCCGAACCACAGAACAGCAAAAAGTTTTATCTGATCTTCTACTCCTCTCTCTCAACTTCCAAGAAATCCATACCCACTAACAATCTCCACCAACAATCTCAACTTCCAAGAAAAGCACATAACCCACGATCATCCTTTAAACCACACAATCCTCTACACCTACAAACCTACAACCCTCTGTCTTTGAGTCTTATCTCTCCAAATATGTACGGATTGCAATGGAACCCCACATGTACTCAGCTAAGCTTATCTCTCTGTCAGTAGTCTGCGGAAGAAGAACATATTTTTTTTCCACTTTTGCCCGCCGGACTTGCTTTTCTTTCCCGAGGCAAAATCGTTTGGTGAACTATAAGAGATATAGAAGAGATGTGGCCGTGGGTTATGTGCTTTTCTTTTAATTAAGCCCATATAAGCCCAAATAAAACAATGATAAGCCCAAATAAAACAATGATAGATGAAGACAAAGCAAGTAGAGTGTAGATAGAGGTAGATGAAATGGTGATTTTGGGCGGTGATTGACGAAACCAAAAATCTTGAGCTGATATGGTCCTCTTGTCCTGAAATGATAGAGAGAAAAGAGAGAGAAAAGATACTGAGAGAGTTCTTCTAGAGAGAAAAGAGAGAAAGAAGATATTCGGAGAGTTTGAGAGAGAAAAGAGAGTTCCGGATCCCCTTTGGCCTCTCTCCCTTTCATTGTTATATCTCTCTCCCTTTTATTGTTTTATATATTCAACCAAAACACATTGTTTAGCCCTCCACAAATGGACAAAAAAGAAGGACTCACGAAACCAAAGTGGCACTATAGAAGCATTGCCTCTTTTTATATAGTTAATAGATTTAGATGGAGGTAACCTAATTCTCAAAAAAAAAAAAAAAAAAGATGGAGGTAACCTCTCCATTTTCCTACGGTATTCTATGACCTTGTTCGTGCATTATAATTCTATTTTCAATAAAATTTTATTGATTTTTTTTTTCATTATTAATTTTAAAACATCAAAAGTTGTAAAAAAATATAAAAAATGTCATGTTCACAATATTTTTTTAATACTTTTACAATAAAACTTAAGAGACAGATTGTTATTGGGCGGGACAAAAAAATAATTTCGATAGTAGATTCAAATTTCAACCAAGAACAACTTATTAACTAGGACTTGTTATAAAAATGTAGTGAAAATATTGTGGACGTAGTATTTCCAATATATATATATATATATATATATATTATACCTTTAGTAATACTCTAGAGAAATGGACAAATGTTCCTATCAATTGGTCGATATTTGTTATATATTTATTACAACTCTCTTTCTCACACATTTAATGGGTATTGGTTTTTTGGTTCGCATTAATGGTGGGAACCTTTTTTCTTGATCGGTGGGGCTAAATTTGATTTCACGACCTCTATATGTAGTAGCTTGTCCTCAAATGAGTACAATTCTTTATTTTTGATCATTTTGCAAAAGATTAATCATATGATTCTATCTTATTTGTAATCTTAACTCGAATACGAACTCTTCTTTACTTTAGTTGGAAGATGGATTAAATGATTTCCACAATGAATCTCTGGCTTTGAGCTTATTAGAGACTTGTTACTTGTAGATAATTATCTTTATTTTTATTTGTTTTAATAGAGATAATCATTAACCATTATCATTCCAATTTAATTAGGATATTTATCTCTATTTAATTAAGATAATAGTAATGCTATAGACATAAATTATTTTACAATATTTTTACAAAATGCTGATGTGACAAATTTTCACTAGTTCTAATATGGGCCTATTACTAATATCATATTTTTACTTATAATAACTATTTGAAAATTGCTAAAGTCATATCGGCAGTTTGTAAAAATATTATAAAATAGTTTGTGTTTATAGCATTACTCTTAAGATAATTATCATCTTGAATGACACATGTCAACACTTGATTTATTTAATTTAATGACATATAAATATAGAATGGGCAGTTATATATATATATATATATATATATATTTATAGATATATATTTACTAGGAAATTTGTGAGCAGAAAACTTACTTGAGAACCCGTCACTCCAAGAGCTTCAATATGTGCATTAGTTCACCACTATGTGAATTGGGAAGAGTTTTGCTCCTAAGCAAATTGTCTTGCGAAGATAACTTCGAGAAGGAAAATTTGTTTCCTAGTCGAAGTAGTCTTGGTTAATGACTTCTAGTAGGAATTAAACAAATATCCGCAGACCGCCTGATATCAACGGTCAACGTCCCAACTATATAAGGACCGAAACTCTTATGTTTTGGAGAAGTCCAATTTAAACTCAAACATTTGTAGATAGGAGCAACACAGCTGAAATATCAGCCCTCTCCAAGCTAGTCCAACCCTTTGTCTTCGACTTATCTCCAATTTAGAGACCTACTCGACTTAGAAGTGCAATGCCTTATAACAAAGTGACCACTATAAAAACAAGCCTTCAGTGAGCAAATCCCCACTATTTTTTTACAAGTCAAATAGAGGTATGAGGTCTCTTCTTTTGTTTCTTCCTTTCTTTGGCGCAATATGCTGACTTGAATTTGCTGATCCAGATTTAATCTCAAGCTTCTTGTAAAGGCTTCATGCATGCTTTTCTTCTATGATGACATAGGCGAATTTCTTATCTTCTTCTTGATTCATGGTCATGCATGATTAGCCTCAAAGATGCAAACATATTATTTATCATTATGTTCTTAGTGAGTATGGTATGAACTGAACTGTATCTTAGCCATATATTAGGTATACCACACGAGCTACACGAGCAGAGACATTGAGTTAATTTTGACCTCAATTATGGAACCCTTTTATGAGGTACATTCTTGTACTCAGTTTTTTTTATGCACAATATTTTCTTTCTGTATGTTGGTGATTTTTCTTTTAACATGCTTATTTGAGATGTGGAATTTGATTTATCCATCTCTATTAAGTGTGTAATTTTTTTGCTTTTGGAAATACTCGAGATTCCGGATTTGGTTTATCATTCTCTCTCAAGGGTGTAATTTTTTTTTTTTTTAATAAAAAATACTCACTTGAGATGCAGGATTTGGTTTATCCATCTCTTTCAAGGGTGTATATTTTCCTTTTTGTTTTTGAAATTTTTTTTTTGATAAATTAGTTTTACTAAGAAGTTTAATCACATGTCAAAAAAATTGAACAATTAGTTTCACTAAAAAGTTCATTCACATTGAAGGAGTACTCCCAGTTGGTTCGTCTTGCAATTATCTCTCATCCTAAAGAAGGGTATGATTTCTTACTTACAATATTTGAATTATGTGAAGCAAGTAAAATAGTCGCACTTGCAACGAGATTTTGATCAACAGGAGCAGCTTGTGACCATTGTGACAGATTAGGGGGATATATGTCACAATCCAACTTTGGAGAAAATGGGAGGACGAGTGATCAAGGTTGTGGGCTTCACTTATTTGTTACCTTCTCGGGATGGATAAATAAAGCGGGTTCATCTCCAATACGTGAATCTTCGGAAGAATTTTTGGATAGGCTCAAAAAGAAGAAGCAAAGTTAGCATCCACAAGTATTTTTAAAAAGAAAAAAAAGAAAGAAAAATTTACACACTTGAGGGAAATGGATAAACCAAATCCAACATCTCAAGTGAGTATTTTCAAAAGAGAAAAATAAATTACACATTTGAGAGATTTGAATATACCAAATCCCAAATCACAAGTGAGTAATTTTTTTCTCTTTGAAAATACTTGCTTGAGATGCGGGATTTGGTTTATCCATCTCTCAAGTGTGTAAATTTTTATTTTTGTTTTTCATTTTAAAAGTACTTATGGATGCTGAATTTGTTGTTGTTGTTTTTTTTTTAGCCTATCCAAACCTTCTTCTTTGAAGATTCACATATTGGTGATGAACCGGCTTTATTTATCCATCTAGAGAAAGGTAACAAATAAGTGAAGCCCACAACCTTGATCACTCGTCCTCCCATTTTCACCAAAGTGGGATTGTGACATATATCCATCTAATCTGTCACAATGGTCACAAGCTGTTCCTGTGGATCAAAATCTTGCTACAGGTGTGACTGTTTTACTTGCTTCACATCATACAAATATTGTGAGTACGAAATCATACCTTTACTTGGGATGAGAGATAATTGCAAGATGAATCAACTGGTAGTACTCCTTTAATGTGAATGAATTTCTTAATGAAACTAATTGCTCAAATTTTTTGACATGTGATTGAACTTATTAGTAAAACTAATTGCCCAATTTTTTTTGACATGTGATTGAACGTCTTAGTAAAACTAATTTCTCAATTTTTTTCAAAACAAAAAGGAAATATACACCCTTGAGAGAGATGGATAAACCATATCCCGCATCTCAAGTGAGTATTTTAAAAAAAGAAAAAGAAAAAAGAATTACACTCTTGAGAGAGATGGATAAACTAAATCACATATTTCAAGTGAGTATTTTCAAAAGCAAAAAAATTACACACTTGAGAGAGATGGATAAACCAAATCCCACATCTCAAATTAGCATGTTAAAAGAAAATCACTAATGTGTAGAAAGAAAATATTGTGCATAAAAAAACTGAGTACAAGAATGTACCTCTTAAAGGGGTTCCATAATTGAGGTCATGCGAAATTTGACACAGTTGCGTAGTTGAAATCTTGTAAAGCTTGGTGCAATATCTTCAAAGACAATAAGAATTGAAAGGCTGAGTATTGCAAGGTTTGATGAAGGATGAGTCACTCTTGCACAAAAAAAAAAAAAAAAAAAAAAAAGTCAATCAAGGTTGTGCCAATATAAGTCAGTTCATGTGGTGTACAACAACCCATACAAAAAGAAGAGTTGGTTGAGAGTCAAGATTAATTCTCTGTCTCTGTTCGTTTATCTCATGTGGTATACCTAATATATATGGCTAAGATGCAGGTCAGTTCATACCATACTCACTGAGAACATGATGATAAATAATATGTTTGCATCTTTGAGGCTAATCATGCACAAAGATGTGTCATCATAGAAGAAAATCATGCATGAAGCCTTTACAAAAGCTTGAGGTTAAATCTAGACCAGCAAATTCAAGTCAACATATTGCGCCAAAGAAAGAAAGAAATAAAAGGAGAGTTCTCATTTAACACATGGTTTAATTCATAGAGCACATGTTGAATTAATTAGTCAATTATTTTAAGTCATATCGGACAATGAGATTAGAGCTAGTTTCATATAAATACATGATTATGATTCAATATTAGATATCGTTAAAGAATAAACCAATTGATTGCTTAGTGCATTTCATCTCTCTCTCTTTCTCTCCATATATGGAGGGTGACTACTTCAAATTAAGTCAATTTCCCTACAATTCATATCCACCCCCTACAATTCCTATCCATCCCCATTAAGAACCACTAGGTTCGTAACATTTGGTATCAGAGTGGATGATCTTGACACATGTGAAGATGACCTATGATAAGATTTTCTAGAATTGCTGTGAATGTTCAACAAAGTTTATGAGAATTTCAAGGCCTTCTGTGAATCTCACAAGGCTATGAAAAAAGAACTCTCAAAACTAAAGGAGGATGTCGAGAACATGACGGAAGTGGAGTTACAATTTCTTGATTCAATAAAACTTGAAGAACAAATCAGGTTTCAAGAATCTACTGCTGTTGTTGCAAGTTGAGACGTTAAATTTTATGTCAAAGTGGATAATGATATTCATGTACACACTATCCTTAAAGTTTAGTCTAAAGAACCAACAAAGAAGGTGATGGTGACCAAGAATCAAAGATGCAAGCGCCAACAATTCTAATGGTTTTAGAATTGAATGAGGCCTCAAGAATCCAAGAACATTCCAAGGTCCAAAGAACCAATGAGAGCTTGAAGAGATTGAAGGCTCTAGAATTTGAGCAAAGGTTGAAGATTTAAGGAGAAGGAACTACCATATACATGAGACCACTTGTCAAAGAGAAGTGCATGAATATGATATTGGTTCATTGAAAGAATTCCTTTGATGAAGATGACAACCACAACAATACCTTGTGGGCAAGGTGTTTTGAAGGGGAGGGAAATGATAGGAACCCCAAATTATGTCATATGCCTTGTAATTGTTATGATCCTAGTGTTCCATATTGCTTAAGTTTAAATTTAAACATGTGTATATAAGATCTTGGGCACCCTACCATTGCAAACCAATTTTCAAGGGTGAGTTCTACCCATGAGTTCCCAATATTTGGTATCAGAGCCAACCACTACCCTAAGTTGGTTAGATCCCGGAGAAGGCGACTTAGAGGTTAGATTAAAATAACTTATAGGTGAGTGGAGCTACCAAAAGAGAAAGGGCTACCATCGGGTCAATGTCGATAGAGTGAGTCGTCGTGGACGTCGGCTGCAAAGTGTAGTGATATGTTATGATCCTAGTGTCTCACATTACTTACGTTTAAGCTTAAACATGTGTATATAAGTTCTTTGGTACCTCCCCTTGCAAGTCGATTTTCAATGGTGAATTCTGCCCATGGGTTCCTAATAGTAATCACCTAATAGTTGTTGTAATTCATTTAGTTAGTTAGTTAGTTAGTTAAAGTAAGGATGAATTAGTTAGGATTTCAGCACATGTAACTCATTTAACACATGACTTAATTCATAAAGCACATGTTAAATTAATTAACCAATTATCTTAAGCCATGTGGGCCAATGAGATTAGAGCTAGTTTATTTTATAAATAAATGATCGTAATTCAATATTAGATATCATTGAAGAATAAACCAATTGATTGCTTTTCTCTCTCTCTCAATATTTTTCAATGTAAGGAAGCTACCTCGAATTAAGTCAATTTCTCTGCAATCTCTATCCATCGCCCTACAATTCCTATCCATTGTCATTAGGAACCACTAGGTTCATAGCACTTTTTTATATATCTTTAACAATATGCCACCTAGATTTTGTTGTAAAAGTGTTTTGTTTGTAGCATTACTCTTAAAATTGCTCATTCATTAAAAAAAATAATGAGTAAACTTTCTCTTTGAACTCTGACTTATTTTGTCATAGTGGAATGATTTTTCCTTTTGATTGGATGTCTTTGCATCTTATGTTGACTTTAGAGGCATTGGGATGATTTCTAGCCTTTCGATTACTATTGATTGGAGGAATGTTTTGTTAGAATGGGTTCGAGTTGGTTTTTCTGTTGCTCAGGGCCGCCCTAAGGCCCCACAACCACACAAAAAAAAAAAAAAAAAAATGCCTAGGTAAAAAAGGCCTTATCTCCCTTTATAAAAGACCTAAAATTTTATAAATGATTGAACACTATTGAGCCGGCCCTAATATTGCCATGGATTGTGGGGTTTTATCAATAATTTATTTTGAAGCCGAGGGAATATATTTCCTGCCATGATCATTGGACTTTTTAGATTACATAAAAAAAAAAAAGTAATTTCAAATTGTGGTGATCCAAAAATAAAACTTTAGCTACTTCAATAAAAGAAGTTGACCAACAAAATTTAAGAACAATTAATCAAGTATACTTTGAGTTTCCTATTTGAGTTTTGTAGGGACACGAATCTTTGAGGGCCCAACAACGGAGTTGGGCCCACGCGCGAAAGATCCCTCACAATAATATTTGTAGAGAGTGGGCTTGAAAGGCCGGCGTTGGGTCACGGGGCATTATTTCGAGTCGAATCTTTGGGAGCCTAGACAGGGGAAAAGCTTTGGGCTGGACATTCGTGCCCTCTAACCCTGAAACTCGAAGGATTTGGCTCCTCGGATCGTGTCCGAGGAGCAATGGTGTTGTCCCCGGTTACCCGCATGTGGGGTTTTTTGTGGTGGCCGGCGTATATCATCCGGGAATTCTCTCTCCTCCATTCTTTCTCCGGAAGCTTGATGACCCTCCTCTCGTGTTCGCATAACATTCTTATTTATACTAGCCTACGCTCGTTATCCTTCGTCCACGTGTAGGGCTGATCTTCCCGGGACGATATCTCTCCCCCATCGCCTAATCCCAAAATGACTGGAGATGATCCATAAAGCCTAAGATCCCGGCTCTGCTAGGGGCGGGTCATGTCGAGGAAGGGTATTAGAGACAAACTCTCCTAGATATTTTCGATATTTCAAGTTTACTCATACTCCACTTCAATCCGTAAGTGCAGGGCCTGCCGAGGACAAAACCGTCCTCGGCTGAGTCTTTGGGCCATTTCTTGTTTCCTAGTTCCGAGCTTGGGCCCCGATCTCTTTCGGTTTGGGCCGGTGGACTCTTCATAAGCGATCGGGCCGGCCCATAAACTATTGGGCCCCACAAGTTTAATTATGTGGTTGCATTAACCAATAAACTTCAAGAAATATTATTTTTCAGTAACAACAAGTAAATTCAACTATATTATTTTGGACAAAACCGAGCTACAATTAGTTGTAGCCCACAGTTATAATCCCTACTAAAAAAACTAGCATGAGTATATATTTTGAAAATCTAACTGTTGAATTGTATATTTTTTATGTTCTTAACGAACATGTTTAATTGTGTGACAATCGGATATTATTTATTATTTGATCCATAAACTTATTTTTATACTTAATTTTAGACTAAAAAAACTTGAAATTTAAATATTTGATTGATAACATAATTATTGATTTTTGATCTTCTGAAAATTTTGCAAGGATAGAGAATATAAAGAAAATGTTATTTTATGGTAGATTTGTCAAAATTCACATCCAATAAAAAGATTTTGAGTGAAGTTGTGCCCATTAGTTACAACCAAGTTTATAACCAAACTTCGTTCTATTATTTATGAAGTAATACTACCACACAATTAAATTTAATTGGGAAATATGAGAAATGGGCTCCAAGGAAAAAGAGAATATAATCCTCTACATTTCAAATTCTATTCATTATATGGTTCAATTTTCATTTTTTGGATCTAGCAATATATATATTGCCATATCATTTATTAGATTTGTAAAACAAAATCTGAATCATAAAATGAACAAGTCTAAAGTGAACAAGACATGAAATGTTCATAATTTTTACCATTTAATTTGGAGCTACTAGCTTATTCTCTTACAATTATCAATTTATTTTTTTAGTGGAAATAACAAAGTATCTTTTGTTGTCTAACAATAACAGGCAGGGTCTACATGGTTTGGGGCAATCAGTAGAATTGACCATTTTTGCACCAAACCACATAGAACTGTTGGCCCAATTCCAAGACCACACTCAACACTGGGTTGGGCCTTGGCTGACCCAGAAAAAATATAAACCCATTAACCATTAACGTTACAAACCAAATTCAGAAAAAAAAAAAAAAAAAAAAAAAAAAAAAAAAGTCGAGAGAGACCGAGAGACAGAGACTGGAGATAGACTAGAGAAGAGAGACTCGCCGGCTTGCTGCGCCGCCACAGCCGTCAGCCACTCCGCCGGCCATCCATGCTAGACACAGGCCGCCGCCACTGACCCACGCATCACGCACGCCTCCAGTCGCCGCCGGTGGCTTGATCCGCCCATCCCACTTCCGATACCGGCTGCTGCAGCCTCCAACCTCCATCCCGAATCCCAATCTGCCTATTTCAAGTATTTTTTTTTTCTCTCCTTCAACTTCGTAACTTAACATTGATTTTCTCTTATTCCATGAAGTGATATGACAATGCAAATAACTGTAAAATATACAAAAAAAAAAAAAATTGAAACCATTAATATATCATATATTATATATAAAAGCTTTTAAGCAGAAGATGAGAGAAAGTTAAATCTTAAAATTAAGGTTGTTCTTCTATATAGGAAAGAAGCCCATGTAAAATTTTGCCATCTTAAAAGTTAAAACATGAAAGGTTGTACTGTATGTATCTTAAAACTCTAAAAATTTACAAAAATCAAATGTTAAACCTATTCGTTCAACTCAAACCACCAAAAGAAAAACCCTTCCCTCCATCCTTTCAATATTCATTCTAAGTGCCATCTACTCTGTTCGTTCTCTGCCCTATTTTGTCTCTGCAACAATATATTCTGAAGGTCAGCGTACTTTTTTCGTCTTCAAATATTGTTTTTGTTTTCTGAAATCTGCCATGCTAATTTTTTTCTTTTTGGTGTTATGAACTAAGAAATATGAGTTCGTTTTGGGTATTCTGGTTGGGCTGGTTTTGATTTTGGTTTTTGGATTTTTGTCTCAAAGCTAGAATTTTTTCCTTTGATTTGAGTATAATTAAGATTTATGTTTTGGGTTTGATTTTAGGTTTTTGGGTTAGATTTGTGTTTTGGGTTTCTATATCAAAGTTTTGTTTTTTTAATTTATATTATCTATTTGTCATTTTACGTTGTGAATGATTTCAGGAATATAGGACTAACGCAGGACATCAACCTCAAGTTGAATGGTGGACCTGTCAAGGTAAAAAAAAGAACCTCTGTTTGGTTTTTTTTTAATGCTATAATCAAATTTCTTTTTAGAATTAATGTAGGATAACTCGAACAAAATAAAATCAACGAAAAAATAAAAAAAAATATATGACCTAGAAATTAGCACTTACGTCTTATTTGGAGTTAGCATCAAGCAGAGAAACCATTAAAAGTTAGCATTTAGGGTGGACTTGGAGTCAGCATTAGATAAAAGAGAAACCAAATGATCATTTTTTTTTTCATTCATCAAAATATCAACTATCTCCTCTAGCGTCGGCCCTTTCATTGGTTGAGTTAGGCAAAGGCCCCCAAGTGTAAGGGAGGCCCTAAAATTTTAGAAATGAAGCAGTAATAGGGAAAAAAAAATGGTTTAAGATGAATTTAAAAAAATCAGGAACATCCTTTCTACCAAAAAACAAAATTTTTGTTACAAATTTTTTTTTTTTTTTTTTTTAAATAAAATCAATTGTCCCAAAAATAACATTTTTATCCTCTAGATAAATCAAAATTTAACAAGATAAACTACAAATTCGGTCTAAGAAATTAACCACAAAATAATCAATAATCAAAACAAATAAAAAACCTCAATAATTTTGATTATTTTTTTATTTTACGCATGATGAAAGTCATTGATTTTAGCCTAAACTGTCCTAAAGGAGGTGGAATCAAATTCAATAACATTTTTTATTACTATTTTTTGCACGTTAAAATACAAGTCATATTAGGTTGTCCTCACTCTTAAAAGACTAAGTAAGGATCGTATGTTTTGCAACCCGTTTAGAACAACTGGTTTCTAAGTCAAAACCAACTGGTTTAGTGAACACCTCCATTCCCACCATCTCATATGAAACAACGGATTTCTTTTATTAAAAGAAAAATGACATGGGGCCACGTACAAAAAATAGGTACCCTTTCTCTAATTCTTACCGGCTGACCCAAGTCTTCCATATAAAATCAGGTTTTTTTATTTTTATTTTTTAATTTTTTTTATTCTAAGTTTAGCTTACTCTCAGTATCTTTTTAATTGAAGACGTCATTTTATTTTAAATATACAATAACAAATGGTAGTGGATTTTAATATCTACTATTTATTTAGTTAGTAGGTGATGTGACAGTTTCTCATTAAAACAAAAAAATTCTTAGTTAAAAAGTATTAGAAATAAGCCAAATCCTACTTTTAATACTCAAGGCCACGGGGTATGGGAACAAAGCAATCTATTTTAGTCATGGTTTAAACAAATTCTACATTCGGTCTTAACTCTTAACAGTTTTCAACAAAAATCATTGTAACTTTAAAATTCGTTTGTGTTCAACATGTGTTCATGTCGGCCGAATCAAGGACACTTTCATGTGTCTGTTGTATTTGTGACCTAATTTTTCAAGAACTACGTATCACTTTGTTGTGTTATATCTTTGTACATGCTTCATAAGTTTTTAATATCAACCCTGGAGAATTTTTAAAGGGTTTATCAAAGGTTAAAAATTTTTTCTATCAAAAGAGGAACAAAATCTTCACCAATGAGAAACAAAAGTTCCATGGTTTGATTGCCTGGAGGTACAATTATTATTATTATTATTATTTTAAATATGTGAGATAAAGATTTAAAAATTTTATATACTCTAAATTCCTATCTTTCAAGAATATTGATTTTTGCGCTAGTCCTAACATATCTGTTCTAATACAACATGTGTAAGATTCAACAAAAACATTTTTGTGACTAGAGCACAATTAATTATAAGAAAAATAACATTTTATTTACGTACCTTTGGCACCTTGAAAATATCTATATATTCTTACATGCACATTCAGCATGCAACAAAGGCAAGTTCCTCTCTTGGCTCCACTTTCAAGACGACTCTAGGTGAGTCTAGATATAGTTTTATCCAATATTAGGAGTCTATATTGATCATCAATCCAATAAAAACAATATTTTACCAATGCCCAATAATTGATATGACCACAACATATTAATAAGTTCTCATATATATGCGTGCATGTTGTTGTAAGATAGTTGAAGCTCAAATTACCAGAATTAATTGTGAAAATATTTTAGACTTGTGAAAGATCTTCAAACTACCAATAGGAATGAAGAAAATTAATTCAAAAGAAACTAAACACAAAACACCCAGAATTTAGGTGGTTCGACAATAGCTTACATCCATGGGTGACGACGAACAAATTTCATTAAAATAAAATTGGGATAATACAAATTGGTGTTGAGGCATTCTCACAAACCAAAATCTTAAATATAACCAAATAGCTCTCTCTAACAAATACAAACCAAAGAACCAAAGGTTCACAAATACCAAATACGAATACCAAATACCAAATGCGAATTGTGCACAAACCAAAGAAAGAGTCACAAATCAAATCCAAAAGTTGCAACACACCAAAAGAGAGCAAATCAACAATCCGCAGAACCTAAATCACGCGGTAACAAACCTCTCTCACTATTCCAAATTGCAATGCACAAATATCAAAGAACCAAAATAAGAGAGAGCCTTTTTTTCTCACACCCTCTTATCTCTCTCTCTCTCTCTCTCTCTCTCTCTCTCTTTAATTTTCAGTAGCAGCACTATGCTTATATAGGACACTTGAGTCAGCTAGTATATTCAAAACCAAGAAGAACTAGACTTTTTTCCACACACAAAAGGAGAATTACTCCTATTTCAAAAAGAATTCCAAATCAAGTAGTAGACAAAACTTTTAATAGAGATTGATAACTTCAAATAACAAGAACCCAAAAGGAATAAAATTCCTTCCTTATCCAAATCCAACAAGGAGTCGAACTCTTAATTCAAGCCATATTCTACATATGTATGTAAGAAAAATATATAACTTATTAATTTCCTAATATTAGGGTTAGTATAACTCATCAATATATATAATAGATAAAAAATGATCAACTTTGTTTACATATACATAAAAGAAATTTGTTTAGAGAATCAATGTTGATATATCTTTACTCTCACTTGCGACAATAATTTTATTTATTTATTTTTTAAAAGAGTTGAATGTTGGTCCCACGTAAAAAAAGGTTTCCCTCAATATGGGTATGAATCTCTCTCTTAAAGTCTTGAACCTCAATTCTTACCCCCACCACACAAGAACTTTGTATTGCAGTGGTAAATAAATAGGTTCTTTCAAATTTATCAAAAGGTTAAATGGGAATCCAACTCTCACAACATTTCTTAATTGACCGAAATTGGTTCTTCCCACCTCCACACGTTTTAAGACTTGTTCAACCGTTTGAACAAAAACAAAAAACGGGCAAGCTTACTCAAGTCTTCTTGGACCTCAACCTTGTGCATAAATCACTGGTAAGATAGCTACTCTTCTTTAATTCTTACAAGCTGACTCAAGTTTTGCATATAAAATCAATTTTCATTTTATGCTCATGAATAAACGACAAGCAGTATATTCAATCATGGTTTTAATTTAAACAATTTCACATACTAACTTAACAGTTTTCAACGGTAGTCATCGAGGCACAAAAGCTTGACCAAAGAGGAGCAAAAGTTCCATGGTTGGGTTACTGGTCGAGATACGATTTTTGGAGATCAAGATAAGGGTTCACAATTGTTATTATACTGTAATTCTTACTATTTTTCAAGAAATATTATTAATTTTTTGGCTCTAGCCCTAACATAACTAGTTTTGATACCACATGTAAAATTCAACAAAAACATTCTAGTAATTGGAACACAATTAATTATTAGAAAAATAACATTTTATTTACATACTTTCCACTTTCAAGACGACTCTTGCTACTTAAAACCTTACACTACCTTTATATATATATATATATATATATATATAAAAGACTGAGCACAAGTTCAATAAAAACAAGAATGTTCCATCAAACCCCAAATCTTTAATTTGTTGACAAAAGTTTTTATTAGTTAAGCTAGTTCGACAAAAAAGGGAAAAAAGAAAAAGATAAAAAAAGACTTTTTCAAACCATTGATAACCATTATATCTAATAGGGAGTAAAATATTGTTGCCAAATCATTAAAATATAGTTTTTGGAAACGGTGAATGTCAAAGTGTGGGGAATTACTTAGTTGTAAAACCTGGTGAAATTATTGTTTTACACGGACGAATTTTTTTTTTTTTTTTTTTAATGTTTATTAGCTTCATTTGAAATTAAATCAAAATCATTTTTTGTGTCTGGTTGGTATTGAAAATTGAAAATATTTTTATAATGCCAAACATTTACATGACTATACTATAGGCCAAACACATGATCAACCTTAAAATTGATGGAAAAATTCCAACAAAAAGAAAAGAAAAGAAAAGAATGGTCATAATTAAGTTCATTAGAACAAAATTCATTATTTTTCTCATTAAGACATTGTTGAAAATCATAAACCACAAATGGTATCTGAAACCTTAATTAGCTGCATAATAACAAAGTCTACGTACAGCGAGTTTGTGGTTTTTGTCCCTATATGCATGCATGCTGCAAGCACGTTCGAAGGTAGTGATAAAGACACAAGTGGATAACAACATATATAAATGTTTTAAGCTCCAGTCCGGTTATATATTTACCCAGATGTAGCTGTGGTTTCTTTAGGTCCTCTTCACTAAAAAAGACAAAAAAAAAGTTTTCACTTAATTAGCTATCTTAATCAATATTCTTATCCGTATCAACATCAATCTGGACTTTATAGGTAAAGGTTTTGTGCCCTTTTTGATAGCAAATTACGAACTAATCTTCCACAAAGGTTTCTTATCCTTTAGCTATGCAAACATAGACGCTAGAATTAAAACAATGTTACTTTTCCACACGGAATACAAAATAAAACGACACAAACTTCATTTTTTTTTTTTTTTTTTTTTTTTTTTTTTTTGTTATTAATGACGTAAACCCAAGGATGTCAATACCGTGCGGGAGGCTGTACAGGTTTGGCTACCGGTATGATATATTTTGGATACCGGTCAATACCCGATTGTACTGTTTCGGGTTTACCGCTATTTTTTATATTTATAAATAAATATATATATATATATATGTATGTATGTGTTTGTATATATATATATATATATATATATATATATATATATATTATAATAAATATAAAAGTTTACCATAAAACATTTCCTCAATTCAAAACTAATTATTCATGGTTTTAAACTTTAGTATCAATTAAAAGGAAAAAAAAAAAAAAAATAAAATAGAAAGCTTAAAAGTTACCATTGCATACTAAAAAAACAAATAATACTAATAAGTTAATGCAAATAAGTTATCATTCTTTCCTAACAAAAATTCAAAAATTACAAAACTTAAAAAAAAAAAAAAAAATTTCTGTACCGGCCGGTATTGCCCGGTATTGGCCGGTATTTTTTTACCGGTGAAAACGTAAGGGTTAACCGTGCGGATCGGATCACCGGCCGTGCGGCACGGTATCAACAACATTGCGTAAACCTCTCAATCAAGGTGATGGCATGAACAGTATTCATGCCCAGAGAATGTAGCTGGAGCTCAATGGTTGGACCTTAATTAAAAAAAAAACACCTAAAACAATGAAAATCATCACCCCGCATAATTTTTGAAGTGAAGCCTGGTGTTGAGGTTTAGGAACTTCCATATTTAAAACCTACCTCATGTGCCAAAAGGAAAGGGGTTACACAAACTGTGCGTAAAAACATTGAAGAACAAATGCTTATCCTTCAAATGTGCCAATAGCGAAAGCTAAAATAGAGTCCAACCAAAAGAACAAAATGCATAATATCCAAGCTAGTTATCTTCAAATGCCAATAAGCATAGTATTTATCAGAACTACAATCCATATTGATCCACTCCAAGTAGTGATGGAACTTGATCTCAGGTGATTACCTTTATCAGCAAGTTGGCAATCATTATTTTTTTGAAGAATATCTCCTTCATCAAATATTGTCTCCTTCATCTTCTTCCAATATTTATCTCACTTCTTTTTAGGTTTGTCATTTAGTCCAACTTTTATTGGATTAAGAAATCTATAACTTCGCATTAGCACATGTCGAAGTTGTTCGTTCCATCAATTTTTTACATTAAAGACTATACAAGTCCTAATTGCCGAAATTTGTATAGAGGAATTACTTATCTTTCTTTATAATGATTATATTCATGAACCACTTAGCAATAAGTCTCCAAAAAGAACAAATCCAAATGCCTAAATAGCAAACTTTGATTTTGAAATAAGTTTGTTGCGTGAACAAAGCTCTAAAAGCACGCCCACACAAGATTGAGTATAACACTATTATGGGTGTGAGAAAGTTCTAACATACAAGCAGCAGGAATTTAAAAAAAAAAAAAAAAAGCTAAAAACTAAAAACTAAAAATAATAAAAAGGACCACACCAAATTTAACAAAAAAATAAAAAATAAAATAAAAAGAACAATAGTCACAATCACAAAGAGAAGAGAAAAAAAACCAAGGGTTACGTGGTCTAATAATAACCTATAAGCATAAGTAGCTGATGATAAATTCATTATATGACAAATAGATTACAAAGTGTTTATATACTCACTAAAAACAAATCTCTCTAATTATCTCTTCAAAGTCTCACACTAAGGGAGGACTCGTTGACTGAAACCACAATACCTATCTATTTATAAGACTTTGAAATTCATTCCTTATCAAAAAATGATTTTTCACTTCTTTGACAAGGAATAAAATTTCTTCCATATCAACAAAATAAATCAAAAAATTAGTATGAGTTAAATTTTAACAAATCTCCAAATTGACTTGTATTTCATTGAGTAATCTTTCTTTTGTTAGGGTTTCACCTAATAATCCAAATTTTAAATTCAAAGAGTCACAAATTGAGTCAAACTCTACAACTCAACCGAATTAAAATGAAACTTCAAAGTGCCTAAATAAGATGAATTATAAATAGTGAGCAAAACAATATTATATAGATAAAAAGACTAATACAACATTAATATAATTGATAGATTAAAGGAAGAGTCATGCAGCAACAAAAGTTGCAAACACATAACAATTAACACCATAACACTACATTACACTGACAATACTTTGAAACTTGATTACTACTCATTAGAAGACATTCTAAGAATGACTAATACCTTTAAATCCCTGTACTTCCTTGACCACCCAACGTCACTCTTCATATTCATCCCAGGACGCTAGCAAAGTTGTTACGCTTACGCTTCACCTTTGGCGCTGTTAGAAATACTTGAATGCAATAGTATTGTATTTCTCAAATCAAAGAATATACATCAGTGCCTTTATATAGGAGGCATATGTGTGCGGTACAAGTAAAGTGTAGTACAAGTACAAGTGTCCTATACAAGTAACCTAGTTGGGCCTAAAGCCCATAACATAATATACGTTAACAGACCCCCTCAAACTCAAGGTGGATGTGAGACCAACTTGAGGTTGTCAACTAAATCACGAGTGTGTCCCTTAGGAAGTAACTTGGTGAAGATATCTGCAAGTTGATCTTTGGAGGAGATAGAGAAAAGTCATGGAGCACCATAGACAAGATAATAACGGATAAAATGACAATCAATCTCGATGTGTTTAGTCCGTTCATGGAAGACATCATTGTGAGCAATATGAATGGCACTCTGGTTGTCACAATAAAGGGGAGTAGCAGAGGATGTGGACACACCTAAATCCTTAAGAAGCCATCGTAGTCAAAGGAGCTCGGATGTGGTATCGGCAAGGGCACGATATTCTCGCTTGATCTTCGAGCGGACCACAAAAGTTTGTTTCTTACTTCGCCAAGAAATCAAAGAAGAACCAAGGAGAAAACAATAACCTGTAGTGGACTGCGATCGAGTGGGATCTCTGTTCAATCAAGATCGAGAGAATGCACGGAGTACAAGAGGAGATTGAGCTGAGTAGAAAAGGCCATGGAAGAGGGTGCCCTTCGTGCAGAAGAATGCGCAGAACAAAGAGATAGTGAGTTGATCGTGGAGCAGACAAATATTGGCTCACCCGATGAATAGCATAGGAGATGTCCGGACGAGTAATCGTGAGATAAACTAAGCTGCCAACCAATCGTCTGCAAAAGAGAGGGATTAGACAATGGTTTCCCCACGAGGGAGTCAGATGCGCATTAAGCTCAACTGGAGTGTCAACAGTCTTGCTATCGGTGAGTCCAAATCGAGACAAGAGTTCAGAAGCATACTTGGCTTGAGTAATATAAAGTCCATCTACAGAATGAGTGATTTCAAGACCCAAGAAGTAGTTGAGATGTCCAAGATCTTTCATCTCAAATTGTCGACTAAGAAAATTCTTGAGTTCTTGAATGCCACCGAGGTCATCACCAGTTATGATCATATCATCCACGTACAGGAGAAGTAAAATAGTGCCTTTGTCGGTGCGACGAAGAAATAAGGCAGAATCATAATGATTGGCCATGTAACCCAAGCGAGAGATGGTAGAGCCGGATTTGGCGAACCAAGCCCGTGGAGCTTGTTTAAGGCCATAAAGTGCACGGCGAAGGTAACAAACCTTGTTTGAGTCAACAGAGAGACCAGGAGGAGGTTGCATATAAACTTCTTCACTTAAATCCCCATTAAAGAATGCATTTTTGACATCCATCCTGAAAAAGATCCCATTTACTGCGGCGATGAATGACTAAGAGGGCACGGACAGATGAGATACGAGCAACCGGAGTAAAGGTCTCTTCATAATCAATCCCATACTCCTGTGTAAAACCTTTTGCAACAAGACGAGCTTTGTAGCGCTCAATGGACCCATCGTAGCGAGTCTTAATCTTGTAGATCCACTTACAACCAACCACAGATTTCCTGGAGGGGAGTGTCACCAAGTCCCAAGTATGGTTTTTAGATAATGCATCAAGTTTTTCTTTCATTGCAATTTGCCATAAAGGGTTAGTGGAAGCCTCACGATAGGTGTGAGACTCGTGTAGTGTAGCAAGAGCAGTGTAACAATGATAGTCAAGTAAATGTGCAGGAATAGATCTTACCCGAGTTGAGTGACGAGGTGGAATGTCTTGTGCAAGATCTTCAGGCGGAGCAGAGCAAGGGATCCAAGCTCAAGGTTGGGGTTAGGTAGCTCGTCTTCAACCTGTTCATCTTCCACCTGTTCATTAAAGGGTGAACTAGGAAAGGGATCAGTGATATTTGGTGGTTGGACAGAGAAGTCTACAAGAGAATTAGGAGCAATCACGGGAGGATCGGGAGCAGCTACGGAAGGAACATGTGCCTCATCCGGAAAAAGATCTAAAACAAAGGAGGAAGATAGGGAGGCACGGAAGTGAGAGAGCTCGACAAAGAGGCGATGTTTCCAAAAGACAACATTACGAGAAATACGAAGACGATTAGAGACAGGATCATAACACCGATACCCCTTTTGAGTTTCGCCATAGCCAAGAAAACAATAAAGCCTTGATCGAGGCTCAAGTTTGTTATGCTCATGTGGCTCAAGAAGAACGAAACAAGCAGAACCGAAGGAGCGAAGGTGGTGATAGTTTGGAGGTGACCCAAAAAGGCGCTCATATGGAATTTGATTTTGGATAACAGGACTTGGAATGCGATTAATAGTATGAACATCATGAAGAGCAGCTTCACCCCAATAAGGAGCAGGAACTTTGGCAGAGAGAAGGAGAGCACGAACAGTGTCAAGAATATGACGAAGTTTTCGTTCGACTCTACCATTTTGCTGAGAGGTACTTGGACAAGTTAGTTGATGAACAATGCCATAGGAATGCAAAACAGTTTGGAAAGCATATTGAGTGTACTCAAGAGCATTATCGATCGAAAAATTTTGATGCGTTTGGAAAACTGAGTTTCAACCATTTTTGCAAAATTAGAATATACTTGCAATAATTCAGAATGATGTTTCATATTAAAAATCCAACTATAGCGAAAGTAATCATCAACAAAGACAACAAAATATCGAGACCCACCAATACTAGAGACAGAGGAAGACCCCCAAGCATCAGAATGAATAAGGTCAAAGATATCAGTTGATATTGATTCACTAGTATTGAAAGGCAAAGCTGGTTGTTTTCCTAACTGACATGAGACACAATCAAAATTTTCGGTAGACACCGAACCTAACAAACCTCTAGAAGCCAATTGTTGTACCCGAGAGGAAGATGCGTGACCAAGTCGAGCATGCCAAAGTGCAAGGGAAGGAACAGAAGAAACTACAAGAGTCAGCAACAGAAACAGGATCAACAAGTGGAAGACGAAGGTTGTCCACGGGAAACATACGCCCAACTCTGGGACCAGCCCCAAGCTCCTGTCCCTTCCTTGGATCCCGCACAATACACCCAGAATAATCAAAGATAATGCGATAACCCAACTCAAATAATGTCTCACAAAAAATAAATTGTAAGAAAGGTCGGGAACATTAAAGACTTCAGGAACCGAGAGGTTAGAGGTCGAAATAGAGCCTATATTATGACTAGACATTGTGGAACTATTTGTTGTGCGAATATTAAGAGGGTGTGGTGCGGGTTTAAGTTCAGAAAATAAAGACGAATGAGGTGTCATGTGATTGAAACAAGCAGAATCCATAAGCTAAGAGGTATGAGACATACCAGATAAAGCCGAGAGAGAAGAGGAATAAGATGCATTACCAACCATACGAATGACATTAGCGATGGTGTTTATAAGGTCATCTCTGGAAATGGTGAAAGTGGATCCGGAAGACTGAGACCGTGCAAAGACGGGAGCCATTGGTTGGTCACTCTCGATGTTAGCAACAGAAGCAGCAGAAATTGAAACAAATGATTTGTTGCGATGATAGCAATTCCCAATACTGTGGCCAAATCGTTTACATAAATTGCAAAAACGATTGCTGGATTGTCGACGACGATTGTTGCAAAAGGAAGAAGACTTGTCCTTATTCTTCATTTAGAAGCAAAATATGCAAAAATGGAATGCAAAAATGAAATCTACGCGAAAAATTGGGTAAGGAGCACCTGGAATGCAAAAGTCAACTCTGGTAAAAAAGTCAACCCTCAATCAAAGTCAACGGTCAAAGTCAACAGACAGTCAACGAAAAGTCAACGCTGACGTGGTGGGTGATGTCAGCAGATGTGGACGATGATGTCAGCAGGTGACGTGGCGGTGATGACGTCACTTAGGGCTGATGTCGCAGTGCAGATCTGGCGCGTGCAGGCGCGTGAAGAAGGATGTCGGTGCGTGACGGTGCATGCGGAAGGCTATCGGCGTGTGGAGGCACGTGGAACGTTTGAGCTTTGGCACAGAATCTTTAGGTAGCGCGTGACGGCGCGTGTGAGCTCCGATGGTGGTCGGGTTCCACGAGGTGGTAGATCGGCAAAGGACGATCTTAGTGGTACTTGCAAAAACACAATCGGGGCAAGGATCACGACGGTGACGGTATGGCGATCGTCTCGAGACTCTGAACGACGGCAAATCGTAGGTCCTAAACCAGAGACGATGACTAAAATGCATCAGAGGTTTAACAAATAATGGCTGCAGCAGCAGTTGTAACGGCGGAAGCAATTGTGAGTCCGGAATAAAACCAAGGAGAGACAAGACTGCAAAGAAAAAGTCAGAGCGATGGCTCTGATACCATGTTAGAAATACTGAATGCAATAGTATTGTATTTCTCAAATCAAAGAATATACATCGTGGCCTTTATATAGGAGGCATATGTGTGCGGTATAAGTAAAGTGTAGTACAAGTACAAGTGTCCTATACAAGTAACCTAGTTGGGCCTAAAGCCCATAACATAATATAATTCACCTATGGAAGATCAAAGCAGTGGGTGCTCAAGAGTCCTTCCGAACTTACAAGCAAAAGCTAGTTTTCCTTCTAAATCCCATCCAAGTTCAACATACTTACACTCACATGTCTTTTATCTTCCGTTGCATCACCAAAACCTTCTAGCAGTTCCTTGATGGGAATACGGACTTCGCCAATATCATTGTCCCTTGCACAGTGAGTTTCGACCTATGAAGGATGGGTGTGTTACGGGACTCGGGTGTGGGTGTGAGACTCGACAATTTTTGAAAAAATAGAATGCGAAAAGCGGTGGGGCTCGGTGATCAAAAAATTATTAAAAATATTTTTATTTATATTTTTTATATATTTTTACTATTGAAATATTCTTAAAAAACACATTACTATGCCTTAATTCACAAAACAAAGAAAGAAGAAGGTAAGAAACACATTACTATGCCTCTGAAGTCAGAATTTTGGCTGTTTTGACCATATTCAAGGCTAATTTTGGCCTGTTTAGGCCATATCGGTTGTCGGCCGATACGATCCGATAAGGCCGATATGGCCCAATTCTGGCCGAATTAGCCCGGTTCGACGCAAATCAAAGTTGTTTCGATGCAAATCAAGCCATGTTGGCGCAAATCGAGCCGAGTCAGCGGTAATCAGAGAAAAAAAAAAAAGCTCAGACACGACACCAACGCGTGGGCAACCGCGTCGGACGCTATGTCCCGCATCGGACTCAGGTGCGGCACCCTCCTAGCCATGCTTTCTAGGTTTCGACATGACTTGAGCTTAACAACCAGAGGATGGTAGTCCTCTTAGGCCTTGGGCGATTTTGATGTTGAACTTAACGAAAAAGTTCCAAGTTGGGTTTGAACCACCTTCCGAGTCGACCGATGTTTTTTCCTCCACTGTTGTGGACGCAAATGAAAACGGCGGCGTAAGATTTCATTTTTGTGATATGATTTACGTACTTCAATCCCTGTGCGGATTGAATTAGAAGCTCTAAAGGCCTGTAATCAATAAGGTTTTGGTTTTCGAGAGATGGGTTTGGGTGAGTGAATATGTACGCAGGTTTGCTGTTAAGTTAGGCTTGGCGAAGTAAGGTGCCTTATCTGCATCACTCATCATCTACTTATTAGTGCATGCAGACAGAGATAAAGTTGGAAGATTTGAGCCCCTGGTGTAAGGTAGGTTGACCATAAGGTAGGTTGACTTATTCAAGAAGACTTTAATAGGACAAAACTAATGTAAATATTAGTGCACAAATAGTTTACATATAGGGTCCGTTTGGATTGAATTTATTGTTGCTAAAATTGAAAATTGAAAATACTGTAATAAAATAATTTTTAAATGTGTAAATAGTATCGTGGGACCCATTTTTAATATTTTTTAATACGTGAACAAAGATATGCACAAGACGTAAATAGTACATACACTGTTCATAATAGTAAAATTTGTCTCTCAAAGTCAACAAATGTGGGGCAAAAAAAAAAAAAAATGGAGAAAACGCAGACGTGAGACGCAGAGCCCAAACGCCCTCATAATGTGTTTTATAAATTAGAATTATGACTTAAAATCAGATGTGTGTAATACACGATGGGATTATTATTGTATGCACAACTTATTTGTTGAAGTGTTACGTTTCGAACTACTAAACTTGTCAAGTATTATATGAATATATGAAATTTCTTACCACCAGGCCACTCTCTATGGTGGTGCAGTTGTGCATGGTTCCTTTTAAGTCCTCTTCACTAGAAAAATAAATAAAAATGTTCTCTTCACTTAATTAGCTAGCTATCTTAATCAATTATATCCGAATCATCAACTAAACTTTTAGTAAAGTTTTTGAGGCCCTTTTTATAGCAAATGATGACGAACCAATCTTCCACGAATGTTTCTTATCCTAAAGCTATGAACAAAGAAGCCATTGAAATTCAACGCAATATAAACGCTACAAATATAAACCTTATAATCAAGGTAACTTTTCCACGCGGAATACAAAATCAAGCTGATGGTATTAAAAGTATTCATACCCATAGAATGTAGTTGGAACCTGATGGTTCCCTCCTAAAAAGACCTTTAAAACAATAAAAATTAAAAACCATCACCATACATTCTATCTAAAATGAAACCATACGTTGGGTTCTAGGAACTTTCATAATTAAACCCCCCATTCAAGTGCCAAAAAGAATTAAAGGGGTTACACAAATGCAGTGCAAAAACTTTAAACTTTCAGTGCTGCATATCACCCCAAGCTACTTTTAAATGCGCCAATAGGCGCCAAATTTACCCAAAAATGGTACCAAAGCGAAAAATAGAGTCCAACCAAAAGAATAAAGTGCATATAACCCCTAGCTACCTTCAAATGCACCAATAGGGCATAAAATGTACAAGAAGTTGCTGATCAACACACAATGCTTTTTGATCAAGTCCAAGTAGAGTTGGAACTTGATCCCAATGATTACCTTTTGAAACATGTTGGTAGACTGGTAGTTGTAATTTTCCGAAAAAGAATCTTTCTCTCATCAACAAAGTATTTTTGATCCTTCACCAAATATAAATGGATAGTGCCATAAGCTTGTCTATTGATCTTCTCCTAATCTTTATCTAATATCTCTTTATGTTTGTCATCCAAGCCAAAACACCAAAGTTTTATGCGGTTTAATAATAAACTATGTGCATAGGTAGCAAAATCTCTCTAATGTTCTCTCAAATCTTTCTCTTTATAAGATTTCAATATCTATTTCTTGTCGAACAATAACTAATTAATCACTTACTTATTTGAGAACTAATAGATTATCTTTTATACCAAGAAATTAAGCATCAAATCAAAAAATGAGTCAAATCTCCAAACTTGATTCAAATTCTATCAAATAATCTTATTGATTTAATTATGAGTTTCACCTAATCCAAAACGGAAGAGTGCCAAACGTCAATACATCTGAATTGAATGAAACTTCCAAGTAACTTAATAAAATGAATAATAAAAGGACTAATACAACATGATAGATTAAATGAAGACTCACGCAGCTACAAAAGCTTCCAACACCATAACTGATAACAGTACATTACACTATACTGCAAAAGATTACAAATCGCCAGAAGACATTTTTAGAATGACTAGTACAAACTACTATGAACAGCACAAACCGCCAAAGCAGATACACTAATTAACCCACTTTCCAATACATAGCTTTTGAGGCGCTTGGGCTTGCATTATCACCTAGATATCATATAACCCTTTAGATTCCTATAATTTCTTGACCTGTTGATCACACCCAGTTTCAAGAATATTCATCTTCATTATCATCATCAGGCTTTTCATTATCATCATTAGGCTGTTCATTATCATCATCAGGCCCGAAAAACGCCATGCCCACCGCACCCATCAGCCCCGAGCCTATACCTTCCCCCAATCCCTCAACAAATGGACGTGCGAAGCCATTAGCACATCTTTTAGGCCTCTTCTTCACATTCGGATCAGTAGGTGGGTGATCCACAGTCCTCCCGAACTTATAAGAAAAAGCGCTGCTAGTGCTCCTTGTGCCTCACCATCTGAGGTCACAATGTTTTTACTCATATGTTTTTCATCTTCTGCTGCATCATCATCATCACCAAAGCATTTCAGCAGTTCTGATATGAGCACGCGGACTTCACCAATATCTTTGTCCCTTAAACCGTGAGTCTTCCGGCGTGACTTGAGCTTAACAACCAAATCAAGATGGTTCTCCTTAGCTATAGCAAGGTTGATGGTGAACTTAACGTTGAAGTTCCATGTAGGGTTTGAACCACCTTCTGAGTCAACAGATGTTTTTCTCTCAGGGGAATGGAGGATATTGTTGTGGTCGCGAATGAAAACTACGGCATAAGGTTTCATTTTTTTGAGATGATTTACGTACTTCAATCCCTGAGCGGACTGAATTACAAGCTCTAAAGGCCTGTAACTCATGTTGTGTGGACTTTAATTGGAGACAAGTATGGATGTGAGTGAATGTATATGCTGGTTTGCTATTATGTTAGGCTTGGCAATGTAAGGTGGCTTATCTAGCATCACTCATAATCTACTTATCAGTGCACGAAGACAGAGATAAGTTTGGAATATTCCTGGTAAGGTATCACAAGTAGGGGTGGCAATTTTTATCCATATCCATGAACCCACCCATTACCCACCTTATTTGGATAAGTCTTAACCCAACCCATTTGAATATTTGGGTTAAATGGGTAAAGACCCTTTTGGTTATTTAATTAGATGGGTCTAAATGGATAATCCCACTAATACCCACTAAACCCATCTAAAATTTAAATAAACAACATAAAATCTAAATTTCTTGAAAATGACTAAAATATCCTTGAAACCTAAAAATGACCAAAATACCCCCAAAACCTAAAAATTACCAAAATACTCCCAAAACCAAAAAAATGACCAAAATATCCTTGAAACCCAAAAAATGACCAAAATACCCCCAAAATCCAAAAAAAGACCAAAATACCTCTGAAACCCAAAAAATTACCAAATTACCCCTAAAACCTAAAAATTACTAAAATACCCCCGAAATCTAAAAATGACCAAAATACCTCCAAAACCCAAAAAATAACCAAAATACCCCTGAAACCCAAAAAAATGACCAAAATACTCCTTAAACCCAAAAAATGACCAAAATACCTCTAAAACCCCAAAAAATGACCAAAATACCTCCAAAACCCAAAAAATGACCAAAATTCCCCAAAACCCACAAAATGACCAAAATACCTCCAAAATCCAAAAATGACCAAAATACCCCTAAAACCTAAAAATTACTAAAATACCACCAAAACCCAAAACCTGACCAAAATACCCCAAAACCTAAAAATGACCAAAATACCTCCAAAACCCAAAAAATAACCAAAATACCCCTAAAACCCAAAAAAATGACCAAAATACTCCCAAAACCCAAAAAATGACCAAAATACCTCCGAAACCCAAAAAATGACCAAAATACCCCTAAAACCTAAAAATGACCAAAATACCTCCAAAACACAAAAAATGACAAAAATACCCCCAAAACCCACAAAATGACCAAAATACCTCCAAAATCCAAAAAATGACCAAAATACCCCTAAAACCTAAAAATTACTAAAATACCACCAAAACCCAAAAACTGACCAAAATACCCCTCGAAACCTAAAAAATGACCAAAATACCTCCAAAACCCAAAAAAAAACCAAAATACCCACAAAACCCAAAAAAATGACCAAAATACTCCTAAAACCAAAAAAATGACCAAAATACTTCAAAACCAAAAAATGATCAAAATACCCTAAAACCTAAAAATGACCAAAATACCTCCAAAACCCAAAAAATGATAAAAATACCCTCAAAACCCAAAAAAATGACCAAAATTCCCCAAAACCCAAAAAATGACCAAAATTCCCCAAAACCCAAAAAATGACCAAAATACACCCAAAACCCACAAAATGAGAAAAATACCTCCAAAACCTCTAAAATGTCCAAAATATCCCAAAACCCAAAATTACCAAAATACCCTAAAAACCCAAAAAATTACCAAAATGCTTCATAAACCTAAAAAACGACCAAAATACCCCCTAAACCTTAAAATGACCGAATACCTTTGAAACCTTAAAATTACCAAAAATACCCTGAAACCTAAAAATGACCAAAATACCTCAAACCCAGTAAAATTATTAAAATACCCCAAGACCTAAAAATGACTAAAATAACCCCAAAACCTATTACAATGACCAAAATACCCCAAAACCTAACAATTACCAAAATATGCCCTAAACCTAAAAAATTACCAAAATACTCCATAAATCTAAAAAATGACCGAAATACCTCTAAAACCTAAAAATAACTAAAATACCCTATAAACCTAAAAAAATTACCAAAATACCAAAAACCTAAAAATGATCGAAATACCCCCAAAAACCTAAAAAGAATTGACTAAAATAACCCCAAAACCCGAAAAATGATCGATAAAACCCCCAAACCCAAATTAAAGGTTCTAAGAGTCTTTCATTCATTTTATAGGTTTCAAGGGAATTATGGTAATTTTTAGGTTTCGGGGTTATTTTGATCATCTTTTAGATTCTAAGGTTATTTTAGCCATTTTTTAGGTTACGAGGGCATTTCATCATCTTTTAGTTTTAGGGTTATTTCGATAAATTTCTAGGGCTCAGTATTTTGGTAATTTTTAGGTTTTGGGGTATTTTGGTAATTTTTAGGTTTCGGTGGTATTTTGGTCATTTTTAGGTTCGAGGGTATTTCGGTCATTTGTCGAGTTTCAAGGGTATTTGGTATTTTTGAGTTTGAGGGTATTTTGGTATTTTTGAGGTTTTGGGGGTATTTTGGTCATTTTTAGGTTTTGGGGGCATTTTGGTAATTTTTTGGTTTCGAGGGTATTTTGGTAATTTTTAGGTTTTGGGGGTATTTTGGTCGGTTTTTGGTTTGGGGTATTTTGGTAATTTTGTAGGTTTGGGGTATTTTGGTCATTTTTGGGTTTCGGGGTATTTTGGCCATTTTTTGGGTTTCTGGGTATTTTGGCCATTTTTTGGTTTCTAAGTATTTTGATCATTTTTAGGTTTCGTGGGTATTTTGGTAATTTTTGGGGTTTCAGGGGTATTTTGGTAATTTTTAGGTTTCGGGGGTATTTTGGTCATTTTTTGGGTTTTGGGGGTACTTTGGTCATTTTTTGGGTTTCGGAGATATTTTGGTCATTTTTGGTTTTAATGGTATTTTGGTCATTTTTTTGGGTTTTGAGGGTATTTTGGTCATTTTTTGGGTTTTGAGGGTATTTTGGTCATTTTTTGGGTTTTGGGGTATTTTGGTCATTTTTAGATTTTGGAGGTATTTTGGTCATTTTTAGGTTTTGGGGGTATTTTGGTAATTTTTAAGTTTTGGGGATATTTTGGTCATTTTTTGAGTTTTGAGGGTATTTTGGTCATTTTTTGGGTTTTAGGGGTATTTTGGTCATTTTAGTGGTTTTTAAGCATATTTGGTGATTTAGAGGTATCAGGGTATTTTGGTCATTTTAGACGTTTCATGGGTATTTTGGGATAATTTTAGAGATTTTTGGAATAATTTTGGATGTCCAAGGGTATATTGGTAATTTTGGAAGATTAGGGTATTTGCATCATTTTAGGTATTTATGGGTATTTTGGAGGTCAAAAGGGTATTCAAGTAGTTTTAGAGGTATTTGGGTCATATTGGGTTAAATGGGTGGGTTACTAATTAAATGGGTTGGGTTGGTAATGGATAATTAATTTATATATAAACGGGTCATAAATGGATAAATGGGTAATTATACACACAACCCATCTATGACCCAACCCATTTATGACCCAACCCGCCCATTTGCCACCCCTATTCACAAGTGAACCATTTTAATGTGAACCAGTCAAAGAAGACGTTTATAATTAATATAATATCTTTGTAGACGACAAACTTATGGAGGAAGACTTTAAAAATTAAAACCTTACGTAGATGGCAGACTTAGTCAATAAGACTTTATAATTAGGGAAAAGTTTAGGAATTAGTCAATGAAATATTTTTAAAAAGTTTTTATAGAAAAAAAAAAAAAAAACTTTTTCTATATCCATGAAAGTGGTGTTAAATTTTTTTTAAATAGTTCATTAACATATGTTTTAATGACGTCTACTAACCCGAATCTTAATAATTAATATTAATGTAGATGGCTTGGTTGAGATTTTTTTTTTTTTTTTTTTTTTTTTTTTTTTTTTATATAAGATAGAAATTCTACTCTAGTCTAATTTAAATGTTTATGTGTGTGAAACTCCCTTTTGGAAACTTGAATTCGTTACCTTCCATGTCTCAGAAACACTTATACTTATGGAGTGACCACCGCACCGAATGTGCATAGTAGTGACTTGGTTGAAATTTGAGGAGGTATGGGATTGCAGAATTTATTATTATTATTATTATTTTATCCATTTTTAAGGAAGCCATAATAAATGTTGAAAACTATATGTTTTAAATTACTAACATTTTTTTACAATATATTTTGTAATAGTCAAGTATTATTCTAATTGAAAGTACTGAAAAATTTCCATCATTTCAGTAAAAAAAAAAAAAAAAAACAACAGAAAAGAAAATATAGAGAAATGGATGAATATTCCATCACTTTCTCATTATGATTTTCCCAGAAGATGAAAGAGAAACGCGTTAAGAGACCATTTCCTACATACGTTTCATGGAGACTGATTGAGTCTATTTTCAACACGCGTTTCATGGCTATTCGTTGACTGGTTCACATTGATGGTGCGACAAACTGGACCCCGTGACCATGACCTTTCTATCTATGTCCCGCTTTATAGGTTTTTGTTAGGTTTTAAAAATGTAGAACAATTGGTAAATTGTGAACATAAATTTATTTAGATATAAATCTTAAAGTTTATAGGATTTATTAGACAATTCTTAAGGTGTTATAAGTTAGAATATAAGAAAAAGGAAGTTGTAGGTTTAGGAATTCAAAACATGTTAAGTTCGACTGATCGAGAACAAGGCTTGACCGATTAAGATTCGAACTTTGCAGATTTTAATTTCGGCCCACTACTCATTAAGCCCATTAAGTGATTAGGGTTTCAGATCTATTTCACATAGTATTTAAAAGAAACCCTAAGACATGTTTTGTGAGGACTTTTGAGGTACTCTTATGAGATCTAAAATGTACTGTGCCTTCTTCTTTCAAAGTCATTATCGGAAATCATTCTCATACCAAGAGAACTGGTAGATCTGAAATTATTGCGAAATTACTGCAACAAGATCATACATAACTTATGATTTAAACCTTTAAGAGTGATCTTGGAGTCACAAAATGTAACACCCCAAGTTTTTCTTTAAATGTATGTGTATATTTTTAGTAAGGGCATTTTTGTAATATTGTCAACAAGAAATTTCTTATATGTGGTCCATAATCTCCCCCATCTATCACCACACGTGAACCCCCCTCCCCTCTCTTTTCATTCTCATGGTTACTCTCTCCTTCCTATCTCTTATTCACTCTTTTTCTTCCCCAATGATGACCAAACCTCAAGCTCCCATCTCCTTCATCGTTTCTTTCCCCTCTCTAGTCGAAATCTCCTTGTTAGGGAGGATTATGTCTCCATTGATTCTCCTAGTATAGCCAAAACTCCATGAGATTTTGAAGTGCAAGAGACCCAAGGTAAAAATCTAAGTTTTCTCTCAATTTCTTCTATGAAATCAGTACGGCATAAGGGCCCCTAAGTCCGCTTGGGCCCTGGACCTTGACCTACCTTGACCCAACAGTGCGGTCTATGACCCCAACCCCTTTGTCCGAGGCCAGGCCCTAGGCCCACTAGGGCCATAGGCCTAGGTCTCAGGCCGTCCTAGGGCCCATTAGGTGAACAGACTGGGTCCACACTCATCGTGCTTTATCACCAGGGCCCCGTCTAGCTAATTATATCCCGAGCAGAGTGGCAACTACCCGAGGATACAACCTTCGGCTATCCGGCATTGCCTTGGGAATGTTGCTATTGAGCATATCTTCTAAGGTGGGAAGCGCCCAATGCCATTTCTCCCACTCCCACCTTAACACCCACTTTGAAACGATGGAATTGGACCCCCAAGCCCACTAATTATCCAGAGTAATCATAGCCCATCCACTAATATTGAGCTATAAATAAGAGATGAGAAGGGTGGAATGGGGGTTGGAAAAAAGCTGGAAAGAGTATTAGGAAAATAGAGAATACTCGGAGAAAGCAAAAAGAGTGATTCTGTGAGGAAAAGTGAAAGGGGGAGGAAAAAGAAGCGTATTAGGGCCTACCGAGCATAGGACCACCCACAAGAAGAAATCCAAAAGCCTACAAAACAAATAGATTATGAGCCCAAACAGGAGTCAAGCCCAACGGTCTTGCATTTTGGGTGCCCATAATTGGCGCCATCTGTGGGGATTTCCTACAAAGCCGTGGTTCGATTGAGGCTTGCGCTTGGGAAGGTGTCCGAAAGATGTTTAGGAAGTCACGCTGAGAGTGGTTCGGTGGGGTCTTCTTAGGGATCCACCTAGCAAGAACAAAGGCACAAGAGGCATGAAGATAGGAATCGTGAACAAGAGGAAGAGCGGTTCGGCCTTAGAGAAGGGCTGTACCAAACTCATCGGACAATGTCCGATGCTTTTGGGCACGAGCAATATGACAAGAGGATGAGGAACTTGAACGGTTACATAGACTGGTGAAAAATTTGGAGTTGGAAGCAAGAGGTGGGCACCAAAGAAGGGACCGAGATAATTGAGAAGGGAGATCTGGTAGTGGGGAAAATCGTTATGGGACAGGAACCAATCAGTCTTGTTCCCACAACGCCGGGATCGTTTACATTCGCGGGAATCCCGTCGGCACCCAGACCATTCAAGTTCATGGGAGTCCCATCGACGTTGGGACTGTTCACGTTCACGGGAATACGCAGATCGGGGTTCAGATTCCTCGGAGGAGCAATGGCCCCGTAACGCCGCCATGGATGCTATAAGCCACGCCTTACGTAAAGCTACTCGATCTCCATTCTTGGACAACATTGAACAGGCCCAAATGCTGAGTAGATTTACGCGCCCTCCATTCAACTCCTATGATGGGAAAACGGACCCAGAAGAACATCTCAGCCATTATATCCGGATGATATCTCTCTACACTCACAACGATGCACTGATGTGCAAGGTATTTCCTTCGAGCCTCGGGCCTACTACTTTGAGAAGGTTTAATGGGTTATGGAAAGGATCCATTCATAGCTTTGTTGAGTTGATCCAAAAATTTGGTGTCCGGTTTGTAACTTGTAGTCGGGTACCACAGCTAGTGGATACATTACTATCTATGAAGATAAGGGTTGGGGAAACCCTTCGCAGCTTATGTCGATTGATATTGGGAGCTTTATAATGAGATTGGCGGGGGTAACGAAAAGTTTGCTGAGAGCACTTTCAGGATGGGGCTGCCCAAGGACTCCGAACTATGGGAGTCATTGATGAGGAAGCCTTCCGAGGATATGAGGCAGCTTATGAGGCGTATTGAGGAGTATAAATGCTTGGAGGATGATTGGATGCAGAGTAAGGGCAAGGCCCCTTTAGTGACTCATCCACGGTAGAGTGGATTCCAACCAAGGCCTCAAAAGGATTTAAGGATACAAAAGCTAGAGTCGCAGTTGGGGGAGGTGAACACAACATTTAAAGAGCCAATGCACAGAATTATAGACCGAATAAAAAACGAGTCGTACTTCGGATGGCCGAACAAGATGGGGGGTGACCTGTCTAGAAGAAACCAAAGTTTGTATTGTACTTATCATAGGGATAAGGGGTATACCACCGAGCAAAGCCAGGTGTTAAAGGACTATTTAAGGCAGTTAGTGAAGACGGGATATTTGAAGGAGTTTGTGGTGGATTCAGGGGACAAGGACGCAAGGCCAGTGTGCTCAAGAAAGAGGAACACTCCCCCCCTCCATTGGGAGTGATTGAAGTCATCCATGCTGCCCCGAGGGATGTAGCTATGGCAGGGGGTAGAGGATTGTTGACTGTAGCTCCCGTGGGAAACTGCTTGGGCAAGCAACCTCCCGAGAAAAAGATGAAGATTGGTCGGGAACCCATCGCTTTTTATGACGATGATTTAAAAGGAACAATTTAGTCATATGATGATGCTTTGGTGGTAATTGCTCGGATAAACGATTTCATAGTAAAGAGGGTAATGGTAGATTAAGGAAGTGGGGTTGATGTGATGTATCCAAACTTGCTCAAAGGGCTTGGACTAAAGAAGGAGGACCTCTCAAGGTACGATATGCCCTTGGTCGGGTTTGATGGCCAGATGGTGATTCCCAAGGGGCAAATATCACTTCTCGTGAATATGGAAGGAAAGGAAGTGACAGTGACTTTCATAGTTGTCGCTTCATTCTCTCCATATACGGCTATTCTAGGAAGGCCGTGGATCCACGCGATGGGGGCGCTTCCTCCACCTTACATGTGAAGATTAAATTTTGCACCGAACAGGGCATTGCCATAATAAGGGGAAGTCAATAGGCGGCCAAACAATGTTTAGTAGCCATGGTCGATTGGAAGCACAAGCAAGCTTAACAAAAGGATGCTGCCGAGGAGGCCTCTTTATAGCAATTACAAGAGCCCCGAGAGGGGATGGGGGCTAATTGTGCTGAGGAATTTATTAGAATATAGATACTACTAGATGTTGACCGGTATTTTCAAATAGGGGGAGGTGTGGGAGATTTGGAGAGGGTTGAAACGTTGTTGTTTCTTATACAACATGGAGAAGTGTTTGCTTGGAGCCTGTATGAGATGCTTGGGGTTAATCCCGAATTCATCATTCACAAGCTCAACATGGATTCCTCATTTCCTCCAAAGAAGCAAAAACCGAGAAAGTCGGCTAAGGAACACGTCGAGGCCGTGAGTTAGGAGGTCAGAAGGTTAAAAAAGGTCAAGCGATAAAGGAAATCTTCTTCCCGAAATGGCTTGTAAATACTGTCATAGTCGGGAAGAAGAACGACAAGTGGAGGGTTTGTGTAGATTTCACGGACTTAAACCGAGCATGTCGAAAATAGATCAATTAGTCAACGCCACCTACGGGCACCCAAGGATAAGTTTCTTGGATGCCTTTCGGGGTTATCATCAGATTGCTCTAGCTGCTGAGGACTAGGAGAAGACGACATTCATCTCCCCCGATGCGAACTACCATTACTTTGTGATGCCCTTCGGGTTAAAGAGTGTTGGGGCAACATATCAACGAATGATGACTAGAATGTTTCGAGACAAGATTGGGCGTGCGGTTGAGGTGTACATTGATGATATGGTGGTAAAAAGTAAACAAGAAACGCGGCATATTAAGGATCTCTAGGGGGTATTTAAGGTGTTTTGGCAACATAAGTTGTTCTTGAACGTAGATAAATGTGCTTTTAGGGTAGGGGCTGGCAAGTTCCTAGGTTATCCGATCACTAATCGTGGGATAGAGGTTAACATCGACTAGATTGAAGCCATACAATGCCTCAAGCCGCTAGGCAATCCTTAGGAAGTATAGGTGTTGACTGAGATGTTAGCTGCCCTTAATTGGTTCATTTATAAGTTTGCTGACCGCTACCGGCCATTCTATCAACTTTTGAAGAAGTGGAAGGGGTTCTAGTGGAATGAAGAATGTGATAGAGCTTTTCAAGATCTCAAGCAGTATTTGACACAGGCACCCATGTTAATGGCCTCGGAAGCCGGGGAAGACTTGTTCATGTACCTCTCGGTGTTTGATTATGTTGTGAGTGCCATGCTATTAAGGGATCAAGGAGTGTAGCAACTTGTGTATTACATCGCAAGACCTTGGTTGATCTTTGAAACAAGATATTTGCCATTAGAGAAGTTGGTGTTAGCATTGGTACATGCTACGAGAAGACTGCCTCACTATTTTCAAGCTCATACCGTCTATGTCTTGACCAAGTACCCCTTACAATCGTTGTTGAAAAGATCCAACTTCACCGGCTAGATAGCTAAATGGGGGACCCGGTTAGGATTATTCGATATAAGGTGCGGGTTAAGAAGTTTGGTGAAGGGCCAAGTCCTTGCTGATTTTGTTGCAAAATTTTCTCCCAAGAATGAAAGGGAAACAGTATGCCATGTGGAATGTCAACCATGGAAAGTCTTTGTGGATGGCGAATCAAGTGCCATGGAGCTGGTGTCGGGATTGTTGTTATCACCCTAGAAGGAATACGGTTGGAGCACTCCTTTAAGTTGAGGTTTAGGGCCTTTAATAACGAAGCCGAATATGAAGCCTTGCTTGTCAGTTTAAGGACAGTTTTGGGAATGGTTCCCGGGATGTAGAAATCTATTCAAACTCTTGGCTGGTGGTTTGCCAGGTACAAGACAGTTTTGAAGCTCGGTATTTTTGAATGAAAGAATACTTGCGGTTGGTAAGGAAAGTCTTGGGTGAGTTCTCTACGACGAAGGTGGCCCAAGTTTCCCGGGGGTAGAATAGACATGCTGATCCCCTAGCCACATTAACATCATCAATGACGGAGAACGTGCCTTGGTTGATCAAGGTAGAACTCATACCGGAACCGAGCATTAACACAGCGGTTGGTATTGGTGTTGCTATGATTTCGGCGGACGAGCCATGCTAGATGAACCCGATCATTGATTTCTTAGCCGACGATCGAGTCCCTAATGATGAGAAGGAAACCAACAGGGTTCGTCGAGTAGTTGCTTGATACTGGTTGTCGACGGATTGTAAGCTGTACTGGAGGTCTTTTGGGGGGCCATACCTTTTGTGCTTGCACCCTAAAAAGGTTAATGGACTTTTGGCCGAGATTCATGATGGGGTGTGTGGCGGTCATGTAGGGGGACACTCATTAGCCCACAGAGCAATGACTCGGGGGTTTTAGTGGCCGCATATGCGAAAAGATGCCACCGAGTATGTGCGTAAATGTGAACATTGCCAAAAGCATGGCCTTTTGATCCACCAATCAACAGGACATCTAAATCCAGATTAGCGACCCCTGGCCCTTTGCATAATGGGGGCCACCTGGGCCTCGAGCAACCCGAGGTTCGTTTTGGTGGTCATTGATTACTTCACCAAGTGGGCAGAGGTAGCAAACATTCGAGACGTGGACATTAAAAAGTTTGTATTGAAGAACATAGTCACAAGATTTAAAGTGTTGGACTCTCTTATATCCGATAATGGGTTACAATTCGATAGTAGGGCCTTTCGCGAGTTTTGCAGTGATCTCCGCATCAAGAACAGGTATTCCACCCTAGCGTATCCTCAAAGCAATGGCCAAGCGGAAGCCACCAACAAGGCGATCATGAACGGTCTAAAGAAAAGGTTAGATGGTGCAAAAGGTAGGTGGGCCGAGGAGCTACCCAACGTTTTGTGGGCATATTGGACAACTCCAAGGAGGTCTACAGGTGAAACTCCATTCTCCCTCACATATGGGGCAGAAGGGTTGTACTAGCCAAGATAAACTTATGTAGTGCACGAGTTTCAGAATTTGCCCCTACTCAGAATGGTGGATTACTAGTGGAGAGTTTGGATTCCCTGGAAGAGTAACGAGAAGCGGCGACTATAAGGCTGGCTCGGTATCATAAAAGACCTGCTCGTGCTATAACTGATATGTGAAGACCAAGGGATTTGGTGCCGGGGACCTAGTGTTATAGAAAGCAGTAGGGAATATGCGGGATACGAATGCTAGGAAGCTGGCTTTAACTTGGGAAGGGGCTTATTGGGTCACTGCCATCGCAAGTGTAAAAGCGTGCTATTTGGAGGACCTAGACTAGAGATCGCTTCCCCAGCCATGGAATGTTCAAAATCTGAAGAAATTCTATCATTGAGAACCCACACACGAGGATACATGTTGAACGAAATGTCATATGAGCACGTTGTTAACTAATGCAAGAGCAATATTTGTCCATGCAGGTGCATCAGTACTTATGATTTCATTATTGTTAATTCATTAATCTCCGGTAAATGCATACGGGGAATTTCATCTCAAAATTTTCTAAGGGCGTAAACTCGTTCTCAGCTCGATTTTCATCATCGAACAGGTGGAAACCTTAGGCTAAATCTTCATAAGGGCGGCTTTGTTCTCAGCTCGATTAATCTTCATAAGGGCGGAAGCTTTGTTCTCGACTCTATTCTCATCGTTGAACAGGTGGAAACCTTAGGCTAAAGTTTCATAAGGGCGTAAACCTGTTCTTGGCTCGATTCTCATCGCTGAACATGTGGAAACCTTAGCTAAATCTTCATAAGGGCAGAGGCCTATTCCCGGCTCGATTCTCATCGCCGAACAGGTGGAAACCTTAGGCTAAATCTTTATAAGGGCAGAAACCTGTTCCTGGCTTGAATCTCATCCTCGAACAGGTGGAAACCTTAGGCTAAATCTTCATAAGGGTAGAAACCTATTTTCGGCTCGAGTCTCATCGTCGAACAGGTGAAAACCTTAGGCTAAATCTATATAAGGATGGAAGCCTATCCCTAGCATGATCTTCATCGCCGAGCTGGCGGAAACCTTAGGTTAAACTTTTCTTAAGACATAAACCCGTTCCTAGCTCGATTTTGGCCAACACATAGATGGGAGACCTACACTAGGTTTTCTGAAGCCTCTTCCTAAATTTTACACAAGGGTAGGACATCTATTTTAGGAATAGAAACAAACTCTCCAACAATGTTCCCAGTACACGGGAGTATGCGAGAACCATTTCGAAGGCAAAAACCACTTTGTCTTGGATGCAATCCTTATCACGAG